>CM032454.1:158632834-159026279 GCA_019049505.1 Pachyrhynchus sulphureomaculatus | reverse complement strand
GAATTGGTAGCCTCATCAGAGCCATGTAGTTTTGAAAGTTAAATTTTGACTTAAGGGGTTAGTTTTAGGGGGTGAAATCGGAAGTGAAAAAAAAAATTTTTTACTAGGTAATCGAGTGTGGTGTCAAATGAAAGCTTGTGAAAACACGAGTAAAAAATATATATATAATGTAATACTTGCGCGCACTTTTCTTTGTATTATTTTTAAAAAATCGCGAAAAATCGCTGTCCACCCGCCTTATCTCGGAAAGTACTTATCAAAAAATTTTGAAAAGATTCTGGAATATTCTCCACGGGGTGTAGATTGAACGAAAATTATCACGAGTGCATTACCTGTAATAATTTACCTGGTATATAAAAAAACAGAAATTTCAAGGTCATCAATTTTCAGTAAAGATTGGAAATAAACTTTGTTGAAAACTTATTTGGGGTGTGTTTTGTGAAGTCACTGATCATTTTATATCACCGTAACATAAATTTTGACTTAAGGGATTCATTTTGAGGGGTAAAATCGGAAGTGAAAAAAAAATTTTTTTACTAGGTCATCGAGTGTGGTGTCAAATGAAAGTTTGTGAAAACACGAGTAAAAAATATATATATATATAATGTAATACTTGCGCACACTTTTCTTCGTATTACTTTTAAAAAATCGTGAAAAATCGCTGTCCCCTACCTTATCTCGAAAAGTACTGATCAAAAAATTTTGAAAAAACCCTGGAATATTCTCCACGGGGTATAGATTGAACGAAAATTATCATTACCTTTAATAATTTATCTGGTATAGAAAAAAAACAAAATTTCAAGGTCACCAATTTTCAGTAAAGATTGGAAACAAACTTTGTTGAAAACTCATTTGGGGTGTGTTTTGTGAAGTCACTGATCATTTTATACCACCCTAACAAAATTTTTTATTTTAAAAACAATCAACGTACGGAACACTAATTGTGCAAGTTCAACTTGCACTTGACCGGTTTTTTAACTACGGATTCGAATTCAGCATTGAAAAATACACTAGATCCATGTATTTTGGTTCGTGATAATGAACTTTTTTTTTTGTAGGGCTATGTAATTAAACATATATTTTTTGGTCGAAAATTGCAAACTAAAATTTGAAACACCGTAAATTGTTTATTTAAAAAAAAAACTACTACATTATTTTACAAGATTAATTTTTATTGTTGTAGATTGGATTATTTTTTGTGAAGTTATCCTGTAGACAAGGAGGCGCCATAGTTTGCATCAGTGATCTATTTAACCTGATAAAAAATAATGTTAACATTTAAAACATACTTAAAAAAAGTTCTTATAGTTTAAAGTACAATAAAAATATATTATTTCCCTTCTTTTGTATTATTCACTTAAAAACTTTTAAAATATTTTTTTAAAAATATACATACTTTTTGCAGCTCTTAGGTATATGTAACCCCTTAATAAACATAATCCTTCCGGATTTGACGTCCTTAAAAGTCCATTGTTTTTCTTCATTATTTTATCTTTTAGGGTCTATGGTTTATTACCTTCAGGTTTGAATTGAATCCAATGTAACATGTAAAATAGCTGTTAAAATAGAAGCGTATAATTCAATCCTAGAAATTTAATAAAGTTTATCGCCTACATTCTGGTTATCCTTTGCAAAATTATTTCTTCCGGTCTTCCTATGCGAGGGTTAACAAAAGACACATTGAACAATAACTTGGGTATAGTAAACGCAAGGGGAAGCTGCTGACGTCACTTATTGACTAGTCATTAGAAAGGTTCTGTTTCCTTTGATGTTTTTTTTTTATTAATTTTAGTATTCCGTACGCAGCACTTACAGTCCCTGGCCAAATTATTAGACGCACTACAAGATTTCATGTCAAATATTAATTACCGAGTGATATTATACCGTTTTATTATTTTAAATTGATTTGTTTTTTATTTTTATATTATCCAATCAATTACCTATTTATTTGACATAAATAAAACAGCATTAATTTAGAAAAGCATAAGTTTATTAAGTTTTAAAGAAAAGTGAAATTAATGTAATCAAAGCTTTAATTCTGCGCGGCATGCTATCAATGCAAGATTGTACTGTCTCCTGCATTTGAGGTTGATGATTCCACACATGAATAATCTTTTCTAGGAGCTGGGTTTTGTTGGTAATCACATCTATAGCCACTTCTCTTTTCATCAGCTCCCACACATTTTCAATGGGGTTCATATCAGGGCTATTACCCGGCCAATCCAACAGAGGGATATTTTTTTTCTGCCAAAAAAGCTTTAACAGACCGAGCAGTGTGGCAGGGAGCTCCATCTTGCATGAAAGGGAATGGTTCCCCATTTGGAAACCATTCTCTGAGCTGCGGAATCAACCGATTTTGTAATACTTCTTTGTACTGATCTTGCCTCATTATTCCTTTGACGAAGTACAGACGTCCAGTGCCCTTGCCGCTGATGACTGACCAAATCATCACTTTGGTGGGATATTTAACCGTCGGGACGACACAATCAGGATGAAACTTTTCTCCATGACGACGACGCACATACTGAGCTTTATTCTGCAAAATTTCGAATGTGCTTTCGTCACTGAAGCAGACCTGTCAAAAATAGGAACAATATATAAACTTCCATGTTTATTTGCTTTATTTAACTGAAAATGATAATAATGTATCAATTATTGATTAAATTGCTGTATCTTACCGATCTCCAGAAGTCCACATCTTTGTCTTGCCATTGTTTGGCCCACTTCAGGCGCGTTGCTTTCATTGCAGCTGTTAACTTGGGCTTCCTGGCGGGGCGACAGGCCTTAAAATCTAATTCTCTTTCAATTTTCTTCGAACAGTGCGCTCAGAAGCATTTACGCTAGCATCCTGGAGTTGTGATTTTATTACCTTTGTGGTAGCAAATCTGTTTTCTACACAAATTTTCTTCAAACATCTCTCTGACCGTGGAGTGAAAATTGGTTTTCTACCGCATCTTTTCTTTCTTTTCGGGCTTAATTCCTTCCCTGACTCAATTTTCTTTTCTATGCGTCGTACACTAGCTTCAGAAACCTCCAATCTTCGTGATATTTCTCGGTTTGTAAATGTTTTCGCAATCACAAGGGCCTTCACTTCAGCTTTTTTACGTGGTGAAAGATCGCCTTTTCTACCCATAATGAAAATAGTCCAATTACTTTTTTAAAACACTGCATACAAAATAAACTAATAACTGAGTAGTATAAAACTGTTAAACAAACAATCACAGTCCATAAAGCCACAGAAACACGTCCGTACCTGACTCGATTCCGATCGCGACTGATACAGGTTTGTACTTGTTTACGTTCATGTATCACTTTGTCAACACAGTGTTGCCATATGTTAAAAATAAATACAAATATGTAGTCTACAACAATTCTTTTAAATAAAAATCAATAATATTGTAGTTTAAATATACCATTATTGCATAAAAACTCTTAAGAAACATAAAATTATTACTAAAAAAAATTCAGTGTGTCTAATAATTTGGCCAGGGACTGTATAAGATCACTTCGGTGTCTGGCTGTCCGTCTGTCTGTCCGTCTGTCTGTCCACCTCTCCATCCGTCTGTCTGTTCGCCTGTCCGTCCGTCTGTCTGTCCATCTGTCTGTCTGTCCGTCTATTACAACCGATTTTCTCCGAAGCTATTGGCATAGAAAGTTGACATTTGGCACTAATATTGATGGCCTCATCAGAGCCGTGTAGTTTTGAAAATTAACTTTTGACTTAAGGGGTAGTTTTGGGGGGTAAAACCGAAAGTGGAAAAAAATTTTTACGAGGTCATCGAGTGGGGCATCAAATGAAAACTTGTAAAAATACGAGTTCAAAAATATATGTAATGTAATACTCGCGCACACTTTTCTCTGTAATATTTTTAAATAATTGCGAAAAATTGCTGTCCCCCCTTATTTCGAAAAATTTTGAAAAAGTTCTGGAATATTCTCCACAGGGTGTAGATTGAACGAAAATTATCACGAGTGCATTATCTTTAATAATTTATTTGGTATATAAAAAAAAATAAAAATTTCAAGTTTTCAGTGAAGATTGGAAAAAAAACATTGTTGAAAACTCATTTGGGATGTGTTTTGTGAAGTCACTGTTCACTTTATACTTGCGTAACCAAAATTTTTATTTTAAAAGCAATCAACTTGCGCATTAATTGCGTGAGTCCGACTTGCACTTGGCCGATTTTTTTTATGTTCTTTCTATTTTTGAGAAAAACTGATTACAATCTTGCAAAAGAGTACGTAAGTTTAGAATTAAATAACAGTCTATAAGTATGATGAGTTATTGGTGATTTTACTTTAGAGGCATTGTGGTGCTAAATATAGCATTATCATATGCAACAGATACATTTGATATATTAATTAATTTAACATACAGAAGTATTTTAATTTACCGAACAGAAACAAAAATGCCAGTAGTATTTTAACAAATAACGTCATATCACTTGCTATCTGTCAGTTAGCGTTCAACCTGTTTTTTTAGTATTCGGTACGGAACACTTATGCGATTACTTCGGTGTCCGTCTGCCTGTCTGTCACACCCGATTTTCTCCGAAACTATTTGAGATAGAAAGTTGAAATTTGGCTTTTCTTAGTATTGTTTTAAAAAATGGCCAAAAATCTCTCTCCCCCCTTTTATGTCGAAAAGTACATTAAAAGAATTTTGAGAAAATTCTGAAATATTCTCCATAAAGTGTAGATTGAACGAAAATTATCACGAGTGAATTAAGTTTAATAGTTTATCTGGTAAAAAAAAACTATTTGGCTTGACAATATGGTGAAAGTCTTTCAATATACTTTTCAATACACACACTGGTGGCCAACGGTATGTTTATAATTAAACAAATATTTAGTTAGTAAATATTTGTTTTACACTTTTATTACTAAGTTCTAGATTAAGCTAGATTAACTTACTGGCTATTAAGTAGCTAAGATGATATAACGATTATACATTATTGACTAAGAAAACATGTGAAAATAAATATTGGATCTTAAGATATATACATGTAAGGGACCTAATTAACTTAGCCTAGGTAAGGATTTTATTTTGTTTTCAAAACAATCATAGTACGAAACACTAATTGCGCAAATCTGACTTGCGCTTGGCCGGTTCCTTTAGTAGTGCGTCCTTACTCTTCTTGGCTCTTAGATTAAATGTTTTGTCGTTGAAGTCCAGATGGCACTTTCGTCTGTTGTCAACTGTCATTCTTTGAGATGACGAATGAGATGGACATCGAAAGTTATGGAAAATACTATAATCGATAAAAAAATCTGAAAGAATATGACCTTCGTAATGAAAGGTCAACAGGAGATTTTCTAACTTATATCACACATATTTCGAACAACGCAATTACACATTTTGGAGACATTCATATAGTTGCACTTGACATATCTAACGCATTAGACCGTGTCTGGCATGACGGTTTCTTAGCTAAACTATGTTCTTGTGGTATGTATGAAAAGGTTTTCTTTACGGCTTTCTTGTTTCCTTAGAAAACGTTCTTTACGAGTGGCAGTCGATGCGGGTGTACCCCAAGGCTCCATACTATCTCCTACTCCCTATGATGTGATGGAGATGACCAGAAATTCGAATCTACAACTTGGCCAATCGAAGTACGCTTGTTTCTTCATTTACCTTAAACATCAGCTTCATATGCAAATATCCACTTACGGCAGGAAGTTGTTTAAAATAATATTGACCTGAAAGATACAGTCTGTCAACTAAGAACGTGTCCGCAATAATTAATTTTTGGTAAATGCAATTCTAGGGATTCAAAAAAAAAATCGGTATATGAAACCTTTGTCTACGACGCATTTTAGTAAAAGTATCAGTCGATTCCGAACTTTCGTCGAAATTACCTAAAATCTAAAATGAGTCACTTGTTTGCGCGTCGGTTCGAGGCAGTCTTTGTTTGTTCCCATCCAAACGGATCTAAAATGACACATTCCACGGCCGCTAAATACATTAAAAAGTCAGTGTCATTTGTGAAGAAGTGAGTAAATCATTTTAATGATCGACGACTTGCCAAAACGTGGCTCGGTAGGCAAAGTCACTCCGAAAGTCAAAAAACGAATCGAGTCTTTATTTTCACGGAGCCAAAACTGACGCTGAATCAAGGAGCGACAAAATTAAGAAAATCGGGTTTTAATGTGTCCCATGAGATTATTCGACATTCGTGCTCATAATGTCAAATTTCAAAGCACGTTGAAGAAACCTTTGCTAGACGAAAATCATGTCGTGAAGCGGCTCGCTTGGGCCCACGATATAATCCTAGAGTCGCCCTCAGAATTGGTTCGTGGTAAAAGAAAGCTCAGAGGAAAGACTTTGGGGACTTTGACTCAGTTGCTTCGCGAGATTCGAGAAATTTAGAGATCATTGCCGTAGTATACAGAAAATCTCGTCGACAGCATGCCCCGAAGATGTCAGGCGATTATTGATGCAGGAGGCGATTGGGCAACCTACTAAGGTAATTGCGCCTTTGTTAGCACACCAAAAACCTAGTACAATATATCGCTGCATGAACCCTGTTGGCAGTTTTTTCTGAAAAAGTTACCCTTACAGAACCCAACATAGTTATGTTGGAATACTGGAAATGGTTGGTGACTTGAATATATGCTATAAGTACTTTCATAAAAAGTGTTTGATGGGCCTTTTCCGCTTGATTTATGCCAGAGTGGTACATACTAGAAATACACGTCGCGATAATACATTACATCCGTATGAAGTTCAGCGTGATATTCTTCGTTCCATTTTCTATGTATATAACTTTTTTCCCACCGAGTATAATTTGCAGAGATTCAACAGCAACGTGAAATACTGTTTTTGCACACGTGCCGCGTCTATGGCTCTTTAGAGATTTATTTTCAGCACGTGTGTTGTGTGCATACAAAAATGGCCCTCAAACTATACTTTGGGCCCGCCGCAATTAGTATCTGAAGAACAGTGACTTATATTAATACAAATTACATTGGTTTGGATCATTTTAGATTACTTGAAGACTTAAATCCCTGTACAAAATAACCGGTCGAGCGCAAGTCGAACTTGCACAATTAGTACGTTGATTGCTTTTAAAATAAAAAATGTTGTTATGGTGGTATAAAATGATCAGTGACTTTAAAAAACACACCCCAAATGAGTTTACAACAAAGTTTGTTTCCAATCTTTACTGAAAATTGATGACCTTGAAATTTTTGTTTTTTTTATATACCAGATAAATTATTAAAGGTAATGCACTCGTGATAATTTTCGTTCAATCTACGCCCCCCTGGAGAATATTCTAGAATTTTGGGGAGACAGCGATTTTTTGCGATTTTTTAAAAATAATGCAAAGAAAAATGTGCGCAAGTATTACATTATATATATCTTTTTACTCGTGTTTTCACAAGCTTTCATTTGACACCACACTCGATGACCTACTAAAAAAATTTTTTTTCACTTCCGATTTCACCCCCAAAACTAACCCGTTATGTCAAAATTTGACTTTCAAAACTACACGGCTTTGATGAGGCCATCAAATCCTATATTATTACCAAATTTCAACTTTCTATGACAAATAGTTTCGGAGAAAATCAGGTGTGACAGACAGACAGACGGACAGACGGACCGACAGACAGACAGACACCGAAGTCATCTTATAAGTGTTCCGTACGGAACACTAAAAAAAAGAAAATAGAAACCAATACTGAAATGTCACAAAATAATTTTTTTGTCATTAAAGAACATCACCAACAATTATCATATTACATATATATATATATATATATATATATATATATATATATATATATATATATATATATATATATATATATCATTTACTAGTTTAGTGATCGGTGGTCACGCTCGAGTCATCTATTACTAGTAAGTATGTTTCTGTTGCTAATATCAAACTAATTAAATTGAAGTAAATTAATTTGACGATCAGTTTACATTTCTGTTCTTTTTTTTTATATTTTTGAAAAATTCTTGTTGTGTTGGTCTCATCCACCGAAAAGATATGACTCGTCTAAAAAGAAAATCCACAATTTAAGAAGCTAGGTAGATGTGAGAATTTCATAAATTGAGACAGTGCACAAATAGCTTAAGTTACTTACCTCTCTATTCTTTTCAAAATGAGTCATTTTGTCTTACGTCGTAGTAATCTTATTAGCATAGTTACCTGTTTTTAGATAAATAATTTAAAATAAAACACTATATACGAATTTATGACTTAGACTATTGTTGCACTGACTCATTGTTACTTTTTGATACTTATAACAATGTTTTATAATTCGCTGATTCGAAAGGCACTGAAGGCTAGGTTATGTACCCATAAATCATTATTTTATCGATCCAGAAAATAAAGAGGCACCTTATATAGGTATGTTTTATTGGTTGATAAATTTGTCGTTATATTGGGATAATAATCAAATATAATTAATAGATACTTACATTTTAATAGCTGTTACTTGGCGTTCACTGCTGTCTTGATAATAGCAATATGTATTTTTACATTATAAACTACTTTCGAAGGGTCAAGTTTCAAAATCTGCAATCTGTAATTTTATAACTTAGAACGAATATACTTCCTAAAACTGGGAATTACGAAGTAAGACGTTTTCAATTTTTTTTTTAATAAAGTGTACAGGATGATCATTTTAAACACCCGGCCAACGATTTTCCATAATCGTTGGATATTTATATTTTTTTTTAATATGGAATGGTATAGTGCATGTCAACTGACGTATTTAGTAGTAAAAGCGACGCTGGGCGCTACGCCGCGCAACTTTTTTTTCATCGACATACCTTTTTTAAAACGGCATTGGAAAGCCCTAATTTCTTTCAACATTTTTTCCTTAAATTGTTTTTTTTCTAATTTTTTTTGCAAAAAAAGTTATGCAGCAAAAATCCTCTAAAATGTTATTTTTTGGTTATCTCTGTACAATTCAATAGAGTTAAACTAAGTAAACAGTGTGTTAGTAGCTTCTGGTTGAAGTAGTATCCCATGCTGAAAAAGTAGATATGATTCTTATTTATGGAGAAGCAAGAAGTTCTCGGGAAGCCGTTAGACTGTACCGAGAACGTTATCCCGACAGGGAACTATGTTTTGTCGATTAGAACGAAATTTGAGGAGCAATATGGATACATTTTCCGGGCAGAAAAGTATTTCTAAACGAAAAACTGTTTTTACAGGTGAAAAAGTAGTCGAAATTATGCGATATCTTCAAAACCATTCATCAGATAAGCAAGCAGGCAATTGAATGTATCTTATGGGACTATTCAGAAATCTCTTAAAGCTAACAAATACCATTACTATCAAATGCATAATCTTCAGTTATTAAGGCAATTGGATTCGGAACGACGACCGAGTTCTGTAGCAAAAATGAGATTAAATATGACGAAGAACATTATTTTCTGAATCATATATGTTATTATAGACAATGTGATTTTGTCAGCAACGGCAAACCTAACAGAAAAAATTATCATTACTGGGCTGACGAGAATCCATACAACGTTAATCAAATTCAGAATCGAAGCTATTATGGCGTTAATGATCGTTTGGGATTTTTGGGAGACATTTGGTTGGATCATACTCTTTTGAGTGAACACTAACTGGAAATAGATACCTTAATTTCTTGGTTAATACTCTACCAGTTTTATTAAAAAATGTTCCCCTTATTTTAAGAAGGCATATGTGCTATCGACACTACGAAGCACCACCTCATACAACTTCTGTATTGGAATGAATTGTTTCAACGAAAACAGATAGGAGTTCGTAGCCCAGTTATTCAATGGCACCTAAGACACCAGACGTCACGCTGTCAGATTTTTTCTTGTGGAAGACTTAAAGATATTGTACACACAACTGCGAAAAAATGATATTGAGCACTGAAAGGCAAAAATATTAGATGCATATATTAGTACATCTGGAGATATTATTTACAAAGTAACTCATCAAGCCTTAATGAAAAAAATTAAAAAATGATAGAAGAAGGAAGACACAGAGAAGATTTCTTTTGATGTGTTTTTTTTATTTTTTAAGTTTACAACATTTAATTTTATAAATATGTAATAAGTTATGTAATGTTAAAAGTTATATAGTTTTTTGTGATTTTAATAAAAATAATGTATTTTTGATTTTTATTGTTCAAAAATATTTTATTAAAGGAAAAACCTAAACAGCATAGTAATTAATATTATTATAATTACTGACAGAAAAAACTATGAAAGCCGCCTACTAGATAAATTGTTTGAAAATCGCCAAACGTGGCATACGATCCATGGAAACCGTAATGACTCAAAAATAATATTTTAGAGAGTTTTGCTGCATAACTTTTTTGCAAAACAAATTAGAAAAAAAAAACAGTTTAAAGTAAAAGTCCTGAAAAAAATACTACGGCTTTCCAATGCCGTTTTAAAAAAGGTATGTCTATGGAATAACAAAGTTGTTTGGCGTCGCGGCGCGCAGTGTCGTTTTCACTACCAAATGTCAAATACGTCAGTATACTCCTTGACATACACTATATCATTGTACATTTAAAAGAAATAAGTATCCAACATAGTCGCCCTAAGTTTTTTATCTTCACAAGAACCGAGATACTTAGTAATATCTGAGAAATAAATTGTATTGCTTGTTGGATAATGGCTTTCAGAAGGAATTTATATAAACAGTTTTTTAGTGTTCCGTACGGAATAGTTTCGAGCGATGAAAGAAAAATTATAGGGGTCATCGAGTGGAATGTCAAATGAAAACTTGTGAAAACACGAGTTCAAAAATGATATCATACTTGCGCACACTTTTCTTTGTATATTTTTAAAAAATGGCCAAAAATCGCTGCCCCCCCATATCTCTAAGAGTACTGATCAAAAAATTTTAAAGAAATTCTGGAATATTCTCCAGAAAGTGTAAATTGAGCAAAAATTATCACTAGTGCATTACTCTTGATAATTTATCTAATACAAAAAAATATTGGTTGACTTGACAATATGGTGAAAATTTGTTTCGTGGAAAGTTGTGAGTAACTCTGTACAAAGACAAGCGGTAGAAATCTGTTTGAAGTAATAGTTACGTCTAAGAAACTAATACAAATCATAAAGCCGACACAAGAAGGCATACGAGCAAAAATGCAACTAAATGGAAATAGAACAGAAACATTTAAAATCAAAAAGGGAATAAAGTAAGGAGACAGTTTGAGTCTAATGGATAGACTACTCAAAAATACGAGAAAAGAACGTCTAAACTACAGACGATATTGGGATATAGAAATATGATGCCAATCAGAATGGATAGCTTATTATATGCAAATGACCTAGTGCTTATAGCGGGCGGAAACACCAAAATGCAAAAATTGATAGATGGATGGATAGAAGAAATAGAAAAGTTGAAAATGGAGAAAAATGTAGATAAAAGCAAAATAATGTATACAAATAAAAGAGAAGTGCAGAAACAAAATAATATTACATATAAGAGCCAAGCCCTGGAAGAAGTGACCACTATGGAATATCTAGGAAGTATAATAGAAAATGATTGAAAAATAGAACTTGAAATAACCAATAAAATTAAAAAAGCAAACAATAATCTATTATTCGCTAAACAAGACAATTTTTGGGAAAAAGAAAATAAGTGAAAGAATAAAATTAAAAATGTTTAATTTAATAGTGAACCCAATGATATTATATGAAAGTGAATCTTGAACAACACAACGAAAACATAGGCCTAAACTGATTACAGCAGAAATGAAATATCTCCGGAAGATAGCAGGAAAGACTAAGCTGGACCACCTCAAAAACGAAGTAATTAGAGGAAAACTAGTGTAAGAGTCAATAATACAAAAAATTGAGAAAAAGCAATGGTATGGGCATGTACTTAGACTGGACAACGACAGAATACCAAAAAGAATACTAGAAATGAAAACAGCAAAGAAGCGAATAAGAGGAAGGCCAAGACTAACTTGGATGAAGGGTATTGAAGAGATAGGAAAAGCCAGGGGAAAAGCGATGGAAAATGTGAACAAAATGCTGATAGACAGGGAAAGGACTGGATAAAAAAGTTGAAACCTACAATTGCATATACATAGACAAATTACTATCCGACACCCGGCAGAGTAAAAGGATATAAGAGAAAGAAAGAAAGGAACTTTTACTACAAAGACGTCTCATTTTTTAAATACTCTTTCTTTCTTTTGGTAATCTCCATCAAAGCCCTATTTCCTCACAAGTGTTTAAAATTGCTCGAATTTGATGCTTTAAAAGCAATTGCTTTTTTTCACACTGTTTAATAAGGAATCCTTTTAAAAATTTTGTCTAAAAATTAAGTTTTTAAAACGTTTGAAAGAACATTTAATATCAGTTCAACAAGTTTTGGATAATATACACGTAGTCACGTATCTGAGTTCAAGGAGGAAAATATGGATACAAATGGCGTTTCTTTAAGGAAAAAATAAAACACTAAGGTAGTTCCTACTTATAGAGAGGGGCATCAAACGATAATCAGCTGGCGAAATTCCTTGATTAAAAAAAGAACTACCTTGCACTAAATTTATAGAAACTTAAGTCCCTTCCAGCACTTTACACTAACAAATAGATGACTGGTCGGGGGGAGGTAAATTTTTCATTAAAAATAAACTCCTACCTACAGTAGAACTCCAACAGCTAAAAATCAATTTAAAAATCAATGACCACAAAAACCCCTAATAAAAAAGATCCTTTCTTAAGGGCCAAATTTTCGATAGAGGTGTGACTAGGCTACAATACATACCCTTTTTTTTAATACTAAAAGATATTGTACATCTTGAAATTAAATTGAGGTTTTTTGGTGATTTAAATAATCGTTTTTTTTTAGATTTTTTTGGATTTAGCGCCAGTAGTTATTTATGAAACAAAGTTTACTCAAAAACTTATTCATTTGCCTCATTTTTAATCAAAAATTGATACTTTACACCCCGAGCCCGAAAAAACTAAATTTGGCCATTTTTTTTAATAAAATACGGTTATGTTAAGAAATCCATAATCCGAGATAAAAAATCTTTGTTTTGTTTATTGTTCAGCCATTATTAATTAAATACATTTCCTAATACTCTTGTGTGAACCAAAATATTAAAATTTATAATTGTTTAAAAGTAAATATGCCAGTTACTTAAACGAATGACTTAAGAGAGTTGACAAGGTTTTTACAACATGTTTATTATTAATCTGCTCGTAGATCAGTAAGAATGCATTTTTTTTCTATAATTGGTGAACTGTTGTATGTAATTAATTTTTATATTGACAATTTTGCATTGACCTGAATTGTTAATAACTATTTTGTGTTCAATTGATTGTATCTTTAGTCATTTTGCCTCAAGCATGTGTATTTAAATTTTCTATTTCCTAGTAATCTACACTAGCCATTACGCATACACAGAGATTTAAATAAGGTCTGATAGATAAAGAATTCAATACATTGAAAAATGTTACCAATAAACTGATGCCGTTTTTCGAAATACTACCTTGCACATACAAATTGACTTTCTCTCACGTTCTTCTTTATAAGCCACTGCTTCTCCACTGCATTAGTTTCTTCCAATTGTCTCCATCCTGTGCAAGATGGATCCATCTACTGCCTACTAACAACCTGATATCATCATTCATTGGTCTTCCGACACTTTATCTGCTCTCTCAAGATCTCCATTTAAGTAATTTTGTTTTCCATCTACCGTCATTCGTTCTAGCCGCATGCCCCGCCCATTGCTACTTTAATTTTGCCTTTTACTAATATCTGTAATTCTTGTTCTTCGTCTGAGATCATTGCTTTTGATGTGTTCTCGTAAACTAACACCTAACATCTGTCCTTTCATGGCCCGTTGAGTACGTTGGAGTCGACAAAGACTATTTTTTGTAAGGGACATGGTTTCCAGCCCCTACGTACTTACTGGAAGTATGCAACTCTCGTACACTTTTCTTTTTAAGGTCATGGAGATACGTCTGTTTTCTAGAATGAATCCCAGTTTTTGAAATGCAGTCCAGCTGAGACCATATCACCTTTGTACTTCTGCTGTTTAATTGTCCTTATCCAATCTGATCTTATGTCCCACGTCTTCCACCCTCTCGATCTCTTCCCTTTCGATCTTAATTTTTGTGTTTTGTTGGCTTAGAAGTTTTGTTTTCTTGACGTTTATCTCGAGTCCAACTTTCTGTGAAGCTTGATTAAGTTGTTCTATCATAATTTTGAGTTCTTCTAGATCTTCACTAATCAGTAGTACATCATCTGCGAATAGCAAGTAATCTAAATATTTGCCATCGATTTTAATTCCCTCCTCTTCCGACTCCAGATTTTTAAATACATCCTCCAAGGCCAGGGTAAATAATTTTGGTGAAATTGTCTCGCCCTATCTAACACCTTTCTTGATGTTTATGGGTATGTTTTTCGATCTTCATCTAATTTAACCGTTAATTTCGCATTTTCATATATGAATTTTAAGAGTTCGGTATATCTTCAGCCTATTCTGGCATAAGCTAAGAACTGCATAATTGCCCAATGTTTCAGTATTTCAGATGTTATTTTATCTTTATCTGAAAATTTCTTATTCTTCATCTGTCATAAAGCAGTTTCCAATTCACTTCGGTTTACCTCAGAAATTTCTTCCGAGCATTACTACTCAACACTTATGGTAAGATAGAAGTAATAACCATAAAAAAATCTGTAAAATCCTAAAGTCCCTCACGTACAGGTATGGAGTTTTAAAACAAACACAGAGTTTGACTTTTACCCCACTTAATCCAAACATTACCGCTTGACACTTATGGTAAAAAAATCTGAGCGGGGATTTACCCACCATACAAAAGAAAAACTCAATTCACGCAACCAAATATTTTTGATGATACATACTACTCATGCATTTGGTAACTCAAATTTATATTAGGAATACTCAACACTTTAAAAGACAACTGTATGATCACTATATTCTCCCTATACTCACCTACGGAGCTGAGACATGGAGTCTCACAAAAAGACATACTCAAAGATCAGTCAGAGCACAGCGAGTGCACGAACAGAAAATGTGGAAAATAAACTGACCGAAAACGCAATGAATGAATTCAACAACAAACTAAAGTCGTGGATGTATTGGAAAGGGTGGCCGAATTAAATTGAAAGTGGGCAGGACATTTGGTCTTTAGAGCAGGTGACAGATGGACGAAAATAATTTTGGAGTGGAGATCAAGCCTCTGGTGTCGAACGAGATGGAGAGACATATCAAGAAAAGAGCAGGAACTTAGTGAATGAAATAGGAGAAGTAGACATCCAGCAGTGGATTGAAATATAGCAGATCGTGATCGATACTGACTTTATCGTGAGACGATAGACAAGGAAAATCATAGATACTGGTACTGGTCTAAATAAAGGTTCATTCCTCTATACATTTTTTTTTTATTTTTTTTTATGGGTCTAGCACACGTGCTGCAGGGAAGTCCCTAAAGCGCTCCAGGAGCGGCTTGTGTGCGGAAAAGGCGATTCATAGTTTGCAGATAAGCAGATCTTCCTAGCAAAAGATAAGGACATGAAGACTATCTTTATGTGGTAGCAAAATACATGTAAAAACTTAAAACATGTAGAAATTAACGCAAGAAGAAAATCGCTTATAATTTCTAGGATGTAACGCGTAAGAGATGAAACCGTAATAGAGAGATTGGGAATTAAAGATCATCGAACATAATCAATTTATATGATATAGTCATGTAAATAGAATGGATGCTGAAAGGCTGTTGGCGCATAGGGAATGGTAACCTCCTTTTGAGACCTACCCTGTATATATATTGTAACCAATTATTTAATTTAAGATTATTATTTAATTAGTTTAATTGAGACTCATTATTTACTTATATTATTGCTGATAAGATTAATGATTTAGTTATAATAATGCTAAAACACACAATTAGTAACTGTGAAAAGTAAAAGGGAAACAACGAATAATTCATTGAAGTTGATTTTACTTAAAATATCTGACTCCTGTAGAGCTGCTCAACCTGGAGCAGTTTAATTTTTCATCAATTTATATTTTCTTTCTCCTATAAAGGGGTAATCTGGACGCGCTCAAGAGGCATTTTTTACCAGAAATATGGGTATTTTATTACTGGTTTATGGGACATTAGTGAGAGGAACCTTAAAATAGGAAAACACTGTAAGAGAAGAAACTTTAAATTGCTTACTCTAAAAAACAAAAAGGAGATAGAGCATGAATGATCAATTATCTTAACTTTTTCAATTTAGAAAAATATGGAAATTCCGTCTCGAATCCTCCGCGAGAGATGTAGTACTATTTTGTTATTCATCATAAAGCTGACTTCGCCCTAAAGGCTCCCCAAGACAGAACATCTCTCGGTGTTTTAATGTTTCCCCTTAAAGCCATCATCATACTCAAGTACCACCCAAAAACCACCCAAAAACCAACAATAAAATCCGTTTTTAAGTACTGATTCTTTAACTACTAAAGTGACATCCTTAGACGCAAGTTTAAAACAACTAGTGCCTTCGAGGCCAGGTAGTTTGACTATGGATCGATAATTTGAATGTGTTTAACTAAATTAAAATAATATATTGTTAATTAGTACAAACCCTGTAGAGGGGCGTTCATGCATTTACTTAAATATGGTTAAAACTGAAATTAAAGAACTTTTGAAATAAGTGATAAAATTATCTTTTGGTCTTTTGTTGCTTAACTTTTCACAATAAAGGAAAAACTAGTTCAATATGTTTCAGATCGTTACTACTGCAATAATTATGGAAAAAAAAATTTAGCTGGTGGAGATATTACTTAGAAGATTGTTTTAACATTTAAACCGTCAAATTCTACATATGTGTAAGCTATATATTTATTGAAGGATAACTATTTACAAGTTGGACTTGCACAATTAGTGTTCCGTACGTTGATTGCTTTTTAGAATAAAAAATTTCATTACGGAAGTATAAAAGATCAATGACTTCACAAAACATACCCCAAATGAGTTTTCAACAAAGTTTGTTTCCGATCTTTGTTGAAAACTGATGATATTGAAAATTTTGTTTTTGTTATGTACCAGATAAATTATTTTAGGGAATGCATTCCTGATAAGTTTCGTTCTATCTATACACTGTGGAGAATAATCCAGAATTTTTTCAAAATTTTTTTATCAGTACTTTTCGAGATAAGAAGGGGCAGAGATTTTTGGCAATTTTTTAAAAATAATACAAAAAAAGTGTGGGCAAGTATTACATTATACATATTTTTGAACTCGTGTTTTCAGAAGCTTTCATTTCATACCCCACACGATGACCTGGTAGGGGATTACGGCGGGTACTGGAGGATTTCCCATTTTAACTCCCTAAGTCTTTGCAGTGTCTATTAAGTGTGGTCTAGCGTTGTCATGGTGAAAGATGATGCCTTTTCGATTGACCAAATTTGGACATTTTGCTTGGATTTCAACATTGAGTCGGGTAAGTTGCTCACAGTACTTATCCGCAGTTATTGTTTGGCCACGTGGAAGAAGCTCGTTAAAAATTATTCAGCTGCAATCCCACCAAACTCATAACAACACTTTCATGCCTGGATGGATGTAATTCAGCCTTTACCATAGATTCTGTTTTTTCAATGCTATGCTTCCAGTTTCTTTTTCTTATTATGTGGTTATATAACTCATTTTTCACCTCCAGTTATGACTTGATCCAAGAAAGGTTCGTTTTATTAGCGAGGAGAGAAATGCCTGTGGAAACACAGTTCAGTTTGTTCTGTTCTGTCAAAACGTGCAGAATTCATATATCGAGTTTCGAAGTGTATCCAAGTTGCTTTAAATGACGAAATTCGGTCGAATTGTCAACATTTAGTCTCTCAGCAATCTCTTCAGTGGTAATCCGTGGATTACTATTCAAGAAGTTACGGATAAAGTCATTATCAATACCGGGAGATCGCCCAGAACGAAGTTTATCGTTTAGATCGAAGTCACCATTTCGAAATCGACCAAACCGCTTTTTAACTGTCCTAAAACCAGGAACATGGTTCAAATAAACGTCTTGAATATTTTTTGTCGCTGTTCCAACAGTCACTCCCTTTTTAAATTAATATAACATAACATTACGAAAATGTTTCATTTTCCATTTTAAATATTAACCTTGCACACAAATTAATTTAAATAAACTCTCTTTTTTAAGGTTATTTTAACTCACGTCACACTGAGATAATTGTCAGTTAATAATATAATTATAAAAGAAAGATCAGCACAGTTAAAAGTGCATGCATCTGCCATCTATAAAAATCGTGCACGAACTTTTGCAATCACCCAATATATTTTCTATAATTTAGAGACTCTGAAATGTAAAAATATGCAAAAATTTCGGAGGGCGACTTTTTCATGAATATAATACTTGGCAAGGAAAGTAAAAAAGTTTAGCATAGCCAACACTTCAAGGATATTCACAATTGAAAGGTAACATTTTTACAGGACTCAAAATGACCAATAAAGCAGCCTAATATCTATGCTAATCATTTATACAATTTAAAAAAAAGGGCGTAAACCTCATAACCTTCCTCCTCAGATCCTTCTTCCACTTTTTTTATGGGCATAGCACAAGTGCTGCGTGGATATCAATTTACGTTAGCCTTGAATCGCTGTGAACACAATATAGCGCTAGCTGGGATATACAGTCCTGGGCAAATAATTCTAGAAGACTGTTTGAAAAGGGTTGTACGAGGAGTAACAAGCTGAACCTCGTAGAGATGTGAAGTATTAGCGCGACCTATATTCCTGCACGCACCTCTCTGAGACAAATTAAGCGGGGTACATCCATCGAACACTTCCCATGAAAATACCTGTAGAATAGACTCAAATCTCCAACCGTTATTTAATATTCCAAGGAAACGAGGTTGCTGGTGAGTGCTGTGTCTCCAATTAGACAGCCGTCTTCTGCATAGAATCCAACAAATGCAGTGTATGCTTGGGAGCAGAGCCCCTAATATGAGAACAGTATTCTATCCAAATTTGAGCTTTGTATAGAATTAAGAATGGTTGTGTAGTGTAAAGCTTTCCAGTTCAAAATAATATTCCCAGTTTTTGAGAAGCATTCTTTGCTATGCTCGGGACATTATCATGCCAAGACATGTTTGTCCCCAAGCTAACGCCCAGAAAATTGAGTGGTGATGCTAGAGGAATGGAGTGTCTCATCATAACTAAGTCCAGTTCAGTAAGGTTAACTTTTTTAGAATAACTGCCGCCTGTTACCTCAAATTAGAATTTCTTCCAGGTCATTGTTATGTTAAAAGACTTCCTGCTATCTTCGAATATTTGCATAAGTAGTCGTTGTTCGAGAGTTCAAAGTAAATAAAGGAACAAACATACTATCATCTGCAAAGCTGTAGATTAAATTTCTGGTCCTTTCCAGCAGATCGTTAAAGTAATTAATAAAGAGATTCGGAGACAGTATGGAGACTTGGGTACACTAGCGTTGATACTGAAAGTATTAGAAAGAAATCCATTGTCTGCCACTCGTAAACAACGCTCTCTAAAGAAACACAAGAGCAATAAACAAATTTTTTCAGACATACCCTAAGAGCGTATCAAAATCTGTAGTGCCAAACACGGTCAAACGCCTTAGATATATTAAGTACAACCGATCGATCCAAAATGTTCCATTACATTGTTCTACACGTGTATTACATAAGTTAGAAAATTTTCTGTTGATCCTTACCATATTAATGGTCTCTAATAATTTTGAACCGTACCAGATATTTTAGAAGATACTGATTGATAACCTTTTGCATAACTTTCGATATTATTGAAGGCAGTGCGACTGGTCGGTACTTGTTTGGACCGATCTTCTTGCCTTTTTTGGTATCAGCTGAACTGTGGTGCATTTCAGACAGGAAAGAAATTTTCCCGTTTTGTAGGATATGTTGAAAATTGTACAGAAAATTAGTGTGTGGTGAGTACTATGTCAGATATTTCATCACCGCCAGACGATTTTTTGGTGTCTAACTTCAATAAAATACGTTTTATGATACGCGGTCTCGTGACGATATCAGGCATCCTTGACTGCCCTATGGGAATAGTTGGTATTTTTCATTGGAAATCGACGGTAGAATGTGAAGCAATGTATTCAACTAAAAAGTTGACTTTCTTAACATATGTCGTTATAGTCGTATTTGGCCATGTGAGTAATAGCATAGTGGATATAATGAAATTAACTAACCACTTTAACCAAATTTTCCAATTTTAACGACACTGAAAATAACATATTTCATGTATTAAGTACTACCTGCTCTTACTTCTCCTAAAGTTGGAACAAAAAAAAATACATAACGATGTTTTTTTCGATGTCATTTTTGTAATTAAGTCCACGCCTCATCTATATTCTATTTGTGGTAAAGTTGAAAATGAAAAATGAAATGATTTTCAGGTTCCTTAAAGAGGATACCAATTTTTATATTGTTCCGTCAAATTCCAAAATCTCATTAAACCCATTGCTATAGTTTTTGTTTTAAATGCTCAGTACGTACTCTCAATTTCTAAACAATCTTGCTCATTTTGAGAATGCCTTCCAATCTCAAATAAGATATTATCAAATGAAACACAAGTCTTAAAAATACTGTTTATTTTCAATAAATTAAAATATTGCACATGTCGACATTTGCACTAGCACATCAGAATCATTAGTTACATATAAATTAAATACTTAACCTAAGACGGGACGTTTAAAAATATTTAACAATAGCGCCACAAAAATGGCTACAGCTACGTAGAAGGAATTATTTACAACGGCAGGTTAGCAACCCTGTATATGTACAGATTGGGTATATTTGGAGTTTGTATGAGGTCTGTTGCGTTGTGAGAGTTATAATGGCTAGAAGAGTGAATAATATCTACCTCTTGGCCCGAAACCTCCTGAAAAAAGAAAAAAAAATGTTAGTTACCAAAAAATACAGTTGTATATTTGTTTTTCTTTTTGCTATAAAGAAACTCATGACTTTGAGTAAGCACATATACAAGAAGAGCCAAATTTATTTAGAACACAATTTTGACTTTCGAATTTATCTTCAATTTCGAAATAGTAGTCTAGATATAGCAATTTTATCCTCTCTGGGGTATTACCAGGAGTATTGTCCCAAGTTTTAGATCTCGAAAAACTAGTGCTCTTTTCTTTAAAAACAATTTAAATTTTCAAAACGTGTTTTTTTGAGCCTAAAATCTGAATAACTCAGGTTATATAAGTCGGATCGAGAGAAAAAAAGAACTAAATTCTTCGTAATGAAATTTCCAATAAATCCTTGTTGGTTTTAAGTTACTCAAGTGCGTATATAACCTACAAAATTGAAAAAGCAGGCAAAAACTAGTTTTTTTTTGATTTTATTGTACAGGTCTACTACGGCTTGAAACTTTCAGGAAATATTCATTTTAACCGTCTTTTTACATTTGTTTATTGATCAAATAACAACAAATGCGTTTTTTCGGTCATTTTGAAATTAAAAATGAAAAATTTTTATAACATCTGGTAGAGAATCGAAAGACCTATATTTTTTTTTAGAAAAAAATTCATTTTCGTTAACGTGAAAATGACCAAAAAACGCATTTATTGATATTTGATTAATAAACAAATGTTAAAAAAAACGGTTAAAATGACTCCAAAAAATATTTTTTAATGGCGTGGGAGAGCTGTCCTCGGGACCTAAATTTTGAAAAAAAAAGATCCATTTTGGGCCAACTGCCACAAAATGGCGGGCAATTCTAATTTTAAGTATATAATAAAAGACTGTTTTCAGTCAATTTCCACTGATTTATTTACAAATTTTTGATGACGCGGAGTGTTAAATGTAGATCTGACGAAGCTTCATCGACAGCGAAACGCGTTATCAAAAATTTATAAATAAATCAGTAGAAATTGACTAAAAACAGTCTTTTATTATATATTTATAATGAAGTAGAAGCTAAAACCATCCGAAAGTCAAATTTTAAATAACAAATTCAGTTGTGTCCACTGGGTTCAATATATTTGTACCAAAATTTCAGAGTATTTTTGTTATAATAAAAGGCATATTTTCTCAAAGTTTCAAGCCGATCGGTTTACTTAGTCCACCTGTACAGTAAAATGTGTTAAAAAGTTTTTTGCCGTTTTTTTTTTTAATTTTGTAGGTTATGTACGCACTTGAGCACGAGAATTTGTTGAAAATTTCATTACGAAAAGTTTGTCTTTTTTTGTCTCAATCCGACTTATATAACCGGAGCTTAAAAAACGCGTTTTAAAAAGTTGAAATAAACAAAAGAGTACAAGTTTTTCAGAGAGAATAAAATCATAGTATTACTGTATCTAAACTATGCCTATCTTATCATTATTTTCACCTTTTTTTACTGCACTAATAAATAAAAAATATTTTTATTAGATATTTGGAAACGTTTATTTCCACACTGAATTAGTAACAAATTTCCCGATACATTCATTACTAACGGCCTTGTTATTGATTCTTCCTTCAAGCATGTAAGGTCAATTTTCGTGATATCTATCACGAGTTCGTGACTCTGAGTAAAAAATACCCGGATTTTAACAATGCGGAAAAAATAGACGACAGTTATTTTCATTGACCTTAAAAGTGGTTTAAAAAATTAGGTAATTTGAAAATGTTTAATTAGTCACTCGTGGGCGTTTTTATCCTTGATTAAAGTAGATATGTACTAAATAAGTTATATGAATATGTAAAACGAGATAAATTGTCGGTAACTGCTATAAATCTTAAAAACATTTTTTTCTTTTTTTTTATGATATTATCAACATAAATAAAATGCGCTTGTACAAGAATCCTTCCTACAGACAAGAGAAGTATTATGCTAAAACTAAGAAATCATAAAAATTAATACATTTTTAGACTTTCAAAAATAATTAGCTCAGCCAGTGCTCGAAACAGATGTAACTAAATAATCGACTAAACTAATGAAGAACATCATAAGAGAATTAAAAGCAAACTTCTTTTCTTATTCCAAAAATCCAAAATGTTTTTAGTCTACTGCGAAGACAGGTAGTACAATTTCACTGATGAAAAGGATAACTTGTTAGCCTCACATTCTATTGTCAATTTCCAGAGAAAAACACCACCTATTATTCTCAATATTCAGCCAAAAATCACCGACATTGTTTTCAGAAAACGTGATATTCCTTTGGAGGTCGTGGATGAAACTAATCTGAATTAATTATTTGTTAAACAAAGCTCATTTTTTTTAAACAGGGCAATTTATAACCGTAACGGCCGTAATTTTGAAAAAATAATGTTTAAATTCATAATTTGACACGATTTTAAAGTGACATATGTTTCGGTTTTTGAAGTTAGTGCCACATATTTTTAATTGTAAAATAACGATCCTTTTTAAGAGTAACAATAAGTTTGGTGGCACACCATCATATTACAGAAGGTTCATATTAACTCTGCTAATCAAAGCGATAATATAAAACTATATATCAACCAACCAAATAATGGTTTGATATAAATAAAGCAAGGAATGTTTTAATGGTATATTTAGCGGAAAATTTCGAGTAAGTTAAAACTTATGTATTAGAAAGTTGACCAAAAACATAAACATAAGAGCAAATTAATTAGTTTATTATGGAAGCAAAAAATGAATTATATTTCATGAAGTTATTTGGCAAACCTAAAAATCTGGATTTTTCAGAAAAAAACCTTGACATTTCAGAGTTCTAATGTAATACATCGTAACAACACATTTAAGTTTTCGTGGTGCTAGCTTAATAATAAGCAAAATTTATGAAGGCTGAAAATAAATTGTAAGGTTCGTGTAAATATACCCCGTTGTGCTTCGTGAGACAATGTGGCAGGCCCACTACTGTGCGCCTCCGCAATAGAACTATGTATTTTAAATACAATTAAGGAATTTTATAATTGAAAATCCAATCAATAATACTGACCGATAAAATTTATTATATTGAAAGTTATAAAATCAAATAATGAATGACTTCCTCATTTATAATAATACTCGTGCTGAATAAACCTTGGCCTTGCCTTTCCTATGTCGGTCACCCCATAAAACATACGGGGTTCTTATTTTTGTACATAAAAACTGTTCCGCATGTATTTGTTAATACGGAATTGAGTTTTTAATAGGTTAGACATTTATTAATTTGATAAAAAATGTACGCCTTGAGAAGCGGATTTTGGTTATTAAACTATCTCTCCCTAAGTAATAAATTAACTAAATTACTTTTAGTTATTATGTTGATAATATTACAGCTTTAAATTTCACAAGCAAATACATACGAGTAAATCGGAAAACATAATTTCCTGTATATGAACTCCAATTGCTTTATAAGATGGACATTGTACTTTTTCCACCTAACTCTTCCCTATGCCCGCAATCAGTTTCCCGAGACCTTCAGACCCCCTCTCGGACGAAGACGATAGCCCTCCCAACTCACCATGACCGAAGATTGTAAAATTAGGTTAATATAGTATAGGCCCTAGATTAAGTTGGGTTAGATCACAATCATGTTAAAAGACACATTTTCTAGGTTAAGTGTAGATTAAGAACACCGTTGTAAATACTGTATAAAGGTTAAGTTAGAATAAGTCTACTTTCTCATCATGTCATAACAACGTTCAATCGCCTTGCTTGTAAGGCGATAAAGAAAATGGAAACTTTTTCAAATTGTAAATTCTTTAAAATCGCTACACATTTTTTTATTTGACATTTATGTCTAACTCGTCAAACAAGCGAGTAACAGAGGTCGTCCAGACCAAATTTCTCTCTGACATTGCCCTCTGAATACCTCCAAACCATGTCGCTCTTGGTCTCACTCTTCTCCTCTTTTCACTTGGCACCCAGATACAAATGATGCTGAACGCTCTGGACGCCCAAATGAGGTAGTTACACCGGAAAACATCAAGAAAATCCACAAAACTGTTTTGGATGACCGTAAAGTGAAATTGCGTAAGAGAGCTGACACCCTAAAGATATCAAGAGAACGTGTTAGTCACATTTTGTATGAACATTTTGGTATGAGAGAGCTCTATTCGAAACGGGTACCGCATTTGCTCACAATGGACCAAATACAACAACGTGTTGATGATTTTGGGCGCTGTTTGGACCTGTTTAAGCGCAATAAAAAGGATTTTTTATGCGATATGTGACAATGGATGAAACATGGATCCACCACTACACACCGAAATCAAATCAGCAGTCAGCTGAGTGGGCAGCAGCCGGTGAAAGCCGCCCGAAGCGACCAAAGACACAATAGTTGACTGGGAAGGATATGGCCTTTGTATTTTGGGATGCGCATGGAATAGTTTTCATCGACTATGCTGAGAAGGGAAAAATTACCAATAGCAAATATTATATAAAGTTATTGGTGCGTTGGAAGGCAGAAATCGCAAAGAAACGGGCCCAAATAAACAAGAAAAAGTGCTCTTTCATCGAGACAATGCACCATGTTACAAGTCAATTGTTACGATCGCAAAATTGCGTGAATTGAAGTTCGAACTGCTTCCTCATCCACCGTATTCTCCCGATTTGGCTCCAACCAAGAAGTTATCGCCGAAACTGAGGCTTGTTTTAAAGGAAAAGACAAATCTTTCTGCAAGAAAGATATAGAAATGTTAGAAAAGCGTTGGACTGATTGTATTGCTCTTGAAGGAAACTATATTGATGAATAAAGTCGAATTTTGCAAAAAAAAGTGTTTTAAGTAGCTAGACCACTCTACGTGCTCTTCACAAGCATCAATGACCTCACCGGTATTTAGAGTAAGGCTTCCCTATTTTCCTTTTTATCCGTTCCGTTTTTATTAAGATTTTTTTGTATGTATTGATTTTACTATTATTAGTAAAATATTCTTAAATTTTTAGGTCTGTGGTTTACAGTTCTGAGAAAAAACAGATAAAACAACGTTTAGGCTGACCAAAAAAAAACTGTAAAAATTATTAGCCGCACCTTGTAATACAACTTTATGCAAGTTCATTATCCTCTTTACGTCTAAACAATTTTCAGATCAATATCTTATAAAGTTTTGACAAACATTTCTGGTCTAGACTGCATAATAAATCAATTATAAATACGTTTAATACTAAATTTAGTTTTTACTTATGCTACCTAACAATAATTAAGTTCAAGGTAGGTACGGACTTATTTTATACAGTTCCTTTTATTATTCTTTCCTAGTTGTTTAAAGGGATTGGCATGGTTTTTTTTTAATACTGGGCTCCAATTTGTATAATTTAATTTTGCCGTTGTGTTATATAAGGAACTTCTACCTTGCACCAACATATGATTATTTTGTCCTTCTATCTTTTTTTCATCGGTCACCTATCCGCCTGGATAGAGATTATCCTTTTAGGATGTATATTGGCAAGGATGTCGTAATATCCGTCAATGTTGTCCAGGTACCGAAACATGCATCTGTATTTCATGGCACCTTTTAAACAACGCGGTAGTGCTGCCACGGACGATATTTGCAACAACTACTATGTATAGGGCCAAGCCAAATATACTCGTACTTAAATAAGTTCATAAATAAGTAGATTGACCTGCCGGGCTTGATCCCGGGATATTTGATACCGTATTCCGGCACGATGACCACGGGGCCAGGGCCCCCACAAACTATTAAGGCCGCTCCCTGATTTGTCGCTGCGGTATCGTTTTTCTCGGTGTGCTCAGTACCGATTCGGTAACGAAAACATGCCGAACACCTATATCTCAACGCTGCGTCCGCGCATCCTGCGCAAGTCAGGCACACCGAGAAAAACGATATCGCATCAACAAATCAGGGAGCAGCCTAAGAATAACAAAGAAATGAAAAACCGGCCAAGTGCAAGTCGGACTTGCGCAATTAGTGTTCCGTACGGTGATTGCTTTTAAAATAAAATCAAAAAATACTACGGAGGTATAAAATAATTAATGACTTCAGAAAACACACCCCAATTGAGTTTTCAAACAAAGTTTGTTTCCGATCTTTGTTGAAAACTGATGTCCTCGAAAAATTTGTTTTTTTATAAACTAGATAAATTATCAAAGGTAGGGCACTCGTAATAAATTTCATTCAATCTACACCTTAGACAACGATTTTTGGCAATTTTTTTTTAAACAATATAAAAAAAAGTTTGCGCGTGTACTACATCATATATATTTTTGAACTCATGTTCTCAAGCTTTCATTTGACAACCCACTCGATGACCTTATTAAAAAAAGTTTTTTTCACTTCCGATATCACCCCCAAAACTACCACTTAAGTCAAAATTTAACTTTCAACACGGTTCTGATTGGGCCTACAGTTCCTATATTTGTGACAAATTTCAACTTTTTATGTCAAGTAGTTTCGGAGAAAACCGGGTGTGACAGGCAGGCAGACCGACAGACACCGAAGTGATCCTATAAGTGTTTCGTACGGAACACTGAGAAGAAATATTTTTGATTAAATTTAAGAATAACAGATAAGTAGACGATCTGCCCGATTCGAGGGCATTTTTCAAAGTGATTTTGTGAATGCCTTCGCATATATGCTGTTCTATAATACTAAATTTAACTTTCTCATATTAAAAAATAATATACCAAGTATTACAACTCGATATTTTATATGATAGGTAACACAGGCCAACAAAAAAAATATTTGTCAAAACTTTTTAAACCAATACATCTAAGTGTTATATATTTTTGGGTACTGAAACCGTATCTAATATCAGTTTTTTTGTATCACCCACAGTTCTCTCACAATATGACATCGATTAAATTTCAAAATAGGGAATAAAAATCCTCTTCCTGCTTGAAAAACTGAGCAAACTGTTAATCTCTTGTTCTACAATGGTAAACAGATGTTCCAGATGTTCCCAATAAATTTTTTTCTTTCAGCCTAGAACGAAGCAATTCTGCTTTTTCCTTAGTCAAATCCCAATCTCTCACTAAATCATTTAACTTAGTTTGTGTAAAGGACTGCGGTTTTAAATTTTCTAGAGAACATTGAAACCCATCATCATCCGGTCGAGTTTCATTAAATTCGGGACTGGACTGTAAAACGTCATCAACAGACTAAGGTGGCTCAG
Source organism: Pachyrhynchus sulphureomaculatus (assembly GCA_019049505.1). Taxonomy (NCBI): domain Eukaryota; kingdom Metazoa; phylum Arthropoda; class Insecta; order Coleoptera; family Curculionidae; genus Pachyrhynchus; species Pachyrhynchus sulphureomaculatus. The sequence continues at coordinate 158,998,270 of CM032454.1, read as the reverse complement.
GGACAGGGAGTCCCAGTCCATGTCCTATCGGCCGATTAGCTGAAGTAAAGTTAGGATAGACAATTACTTTCTTATTTTTGGAGTTATATCCAGAAATATCAACGCTGCAAAAATAACAATCATATAAATGATTTTCTTGCTCTCTCCATACCATCTATCAAATCTAAAAGCTTTCTTTTCTTTCTTATACCATTACCTAAGATCCTCGACACAAACATAACATACTTTGTGAGGAGCCCAACATTTTTCTTGATTATTGATTTCTACACCAAAATATGCAACGTATACTTTTTTTACAAAGTCAGTAATATGTCTTTGATGTTTTTTAACTACAAACCCACCACATATATAACAAAAAGTGTTGGGAGAGTTTTTACAACCACGATTAGCCATACTTTGAGTGTGAATTAAAGCACATGGGTTAAACAAAGAGCTGTGACATTTATCGAAACTGTCAACCTAATAACATTTGATTTTACTGCCAACCTTATAAAATTCTGATTTTATTGCCAACCTAATAACATTCGAATCATAAAAAAATAAACTTTTCAGATTTTAAATGTTAAAATGTGAAAAACTGGTGGGTGATACGACTTTTTTATTATTATTTTCGGACTCAGCACACCAAAAAAACATAGGAATCAGGCAAAATTATTAAAAAAGTTTTTTCATCGTTGGCCTGTGTAATTTATGGTGATATTAATCACAGAAAAAGTTTAACGAAATTTAAGGCTTGTGTTGAAATTTGAGAAAGTAAAAAAATAACATAATTTTTGGATTCTTTGACTCCACAAGACTTGAAAATGATATATAACATGATATATCTGAAGCGCTGTCGTTATTATGTCCAAATATAAATAATTAAGCTTAAAGTTTGTTCATTATCTTGGCCAAAAATAAGAAAATATTTTAATAAAACTATTAAATTTCTATAAAATTTTTGATTCGCTTCTCTTGATGCGATATCGTTCAAAAACTATGGGTTGTATCCCCACTTTAAGTATTATATGTGATCAATCGATCAATATCTTATTTCGTTCTAGAGTTATCATGGACAAATCGTCGGAAATGGTATGTTTCGTGACCTAGACAAAATCTCGAAGGGTGATTTCTTCAAGAATTCAATATGTTCCGTTTGCAAGGGAAGTAAAAAATTGCAGACCATTCTCCTTGGCTTCAAGGTACTTACTTTTTTATTAAAGCCTCTTTAATTAACATTTCCTAGCTATTAAAAGTATGTTTTATAAGTTCTGCGTATATACAAAGTGGTGTTATTAAAATAGTTTTTAATTAGCCGTATTTCTTCTATCGTGCTTTGCTGGAGTGAAAAATGACAGTGATACTTATATAATTAAGTTGCTGGAGGACACTCATATTAAAGCAATTAAATCAATTTTATCTGATAAAACCACTAAAGAGCATTTAAGGGGTTACATACACCTCGAATTTTCCAAAATTAGATTTTTTGTTTTACGGATTTTTATTCTCTATACTTCTAAGAATTATCCAAAAAAAAAATTTAAGAAAGTTCCGTTCAGTTACAAAGTTATAGCATTAAATATGATCTGACGTCGGATTGGGATTGCTACGTGTCTTCAAACACAGTGTCTGCAATATTAGTAAGTCAATTTTTAATATTTTTTAACTTTTTTTTTAATCTTAATAATTACTTTTTCTACAAACTGTCGAGAGGTTTTTTTTAAATTTTTCTAATACACAATTTTGTATAAATAATTAAACACAAATTTTTTATCGAAAATTGCATATTAAAGTTTGAAACACGGTAAATTTCTTATTTTTTTTTAAAAAAAAGTCCCTTTGACTATTTTTAACTCCTACATTATTTTACGAGATTAATTTTTATTTTTGCAGACTGGATTATTTTTTATGAAGTTATCTTGCAGACAAGGAGGCGCCATAGTTTTAATCAGTGGTCCATTTAACCCGATAAAAAAAGTGTTAAGATTTAAAATATATTTAAAAAAAAAATTCTTATAATTTAAAGTATAATAAAAATATATAATCGCCACCTTTTGTATTATTGACTTAATAACCTTTAAAATATTTTTTTTTTAAAATATACACTACCGTCAGAAAGTATTTGCCCACCTAGAAATTTCAATTTAACTGCCAAAATTTAATACCTAATTAAACCCTTTATTATATTAGGTAAATTTAATTGTTCTTAACAAGTGTCCATCATAAAATTGTTTAGATAAGCCTTTTTGGTGAAATCACAAATTAAAAACCATTTCAAATTTCTAGGGATTATGGAAATTCCTAGTGACATTTCATGATAAAAACTATGCTATAAATACCATTGCCAAGGAGAACGGTGAATTACATCGTAAAAAAATTTTCTGCGGGACATGGAATTCTCAACCAAAAACGTCCAGGAAGGCCTCGAAAAACGACTCCCGCTGAAGACAGAGCTATAACAATGTCCAGCAGACGTAATCGCCACCTAACCACACCAGAAATCAGGGCTCAAGTAAACCTGGAGCGGCTCATCCCCATCAGCGTGACAACTGTGAAGAACAGGTTGGCAGAAGGTGGACTACACGGGAGAGTTGCAGTGAGGAAACTACTTCTTAGGCAAGTGAATAAACGCAAACGATTAGAATAGGCCCGAGAACATGAAAAGTGGACATCAGAACGATGGAATTCCGTCCTTTGGAGCGACGAATCTAAATTCAAAATTTTCGGTTCAAATCGACGAGTTTAGGTGCGGCGGTCAGCTGGAGAGAGGATGTTGGAAGCATGTCAGTTGCCTACAGTAAAACATGGTGGAAGTTCAGTAATGGTTTGGGGTTGTTTTGGCAACGATAAAGTTGGGAAAATCTTTAGGATAGCAGGAATCATGCGAAAAGAACATTATCAAGAAATTCCTTCTGGAAGAGATATTTTTCAGGAGAAATCTATTTTTCAACATGACAACGACCCTAAACATTCTGCTAAACAAATTAGAGAACTTTTAGACCAATGGAAATCCGGTGACGTCCTGGAAGTGATGACTTATCCTCCACAATCGCCCGACTTGAACCCCATCGAATTGCTGAAGGACCATTTAGACAGATGTGTTTGAAAACTCAATCCAAAATCAGAAAATCACTTTTACAAGCAGAATGGGTTAAAATAAGCGAAGAAACTCTGAAGAAACTATTGGACAGAATGCCGAAACTCTGTAAAGCGGTAATTAAAAACATGAATCATGAATATTTTTCTGATTTTCTAGTCTATAAATAATGTGAAAATAAATAATAATTCATTAAAATTAAAAAAAAAAAATATATTATCTGGGTTTTTGTTGTCTTGGGACTGAAATAACTAGGTAGGCAAATGCTTTCTGACGGTAGTGTACATACTTTTTGCAGTGCCCAGGTGTATGTAACCCCTTAAAATTAAATTGTTGAAAGTGAAATAGTTATTGATCCAGCGAGAAAATTTACTCTCTCCATACTTATCCGCAAGTTACGATATAGTCTGATCTCATGTTATCGATAGAAATGTGGATAATGTTCCATATTATTGCAAACATGCAGTACTAAAATAAACAGCAAATTTGGCATTCTCATGTAAAGGGAAAGTAAATTTTCATAACATGATTAAAATGATACAACATATCGACATCCGCCCCCTTCTCCTATAACGATGTCGCTTAAAACTCTACGTTTCATTTCTATTTGAAGCAAAATACTTTCGAAGAAAATCGGCTGACAGACCGACAGACACAGACCTAAGTGCTTTCATCAGTGTTCCGTTTTTCAATTTTGATACTTCGAGTGCTACTCTCGTAGGCAAGGGATACCTAATGACCGATCGCAGGATATTCTTGTTTATTTCTTTATATTTCTATTTTTTCTGCTACTGTCTTAAATCTTTAAATCTAACATATACTCTTTTCAATTTACAATTGTTTCTATTGTTAAAAATATTAGTTATTTTGGCTTAATTTATAAATGTTGGAGAAATAAATATGTTTCCATACAATAAAAAACTAACCTCGAAAATAATTAATATTTTTAAAAACTAAAATATCATGACTGTTAAAAAACAATAAAAACGACTGGCTTGCTTTTCACTAGAGTGAAAGACAAAACTAATAATATGCAAGAATCTAAAATTGTGTGTATAGATTCTGTTATTAATATTGCAAGAAAAAAAATATGTTGATCAGACATCGAGGATCTTACAAGATCTTGTGTCCCATAGGTGTGACTTTAAGGTAAAAACCAGATACTTGTGCACTTTCACAACACATGAAATATTCTGGACACTAGGTGGATTTTCGGAATGTTGAGAATTTAAACAAATTTTTTAAAGAAGCTTTTCTCGAAATGACATATACTAATAAATGACACTACTCGTTAAACAATAAATCAGATTACAAAATTAAAGTATACTTTATTGCAATTTGTTACATATTGTGTTAGCAAAGTCAATTAATTTATGAAATTAAATGCCTAATTAATATTGCGTATTATTTTTTTGTGTATCCTCTCTGAAATTTGCGAGTTTAAATGAATATATATAAGATAATTTATTTGAAGGTAACAGACAAAATATAAAGAAATAATAATACGAAATCGTTCGTTTGTACATATATGTTGTTGTTTTCAAAATATGTTGAGTTTTGTTGCAGTCTGTGAAGTAAAAACGTGTCCGCGAATATTCATTTTTGGTAGATGCGATTCTAGCGATTCAACAGAAAATCGGTAGAGGGAACCTTTGTCTACGACGCATTTTAGTAAAAGTATAAGACGATTCCGTACTTTAGTCGAAATCACGTAAAATCCAAAATGAGTCACTTGTTTGCGAGTCGGTTCGAGACAGTCTTTCTTTGTTCCCACACAAAGGGGCCTAAAATGGTACATTCCGCGCCCGCTAAATATGTTAAAAAATCGGTATCGTTTGTGAAGAAGTGGGTAAATTATTTTAACGAGAGAAAAAATGTTGACGACTTGCCAGAACGTGGCTCGGTATGCAAAATCACTCCGAAAGTCGAAACAAGAATCATGTCTTTGTTTTTACGGGACCCGAAATTGACGCTACGTCAAGGACTAGCAAAATTAACAAAATCGGGTTTGAATATGTCCCATGAGACCATTCGATAACATCTTCGCGCTTATGATGTCAAATTCCGAACCATGTTGAAGAAACCTTTGCTGGGCGAAAATCACGTCGCGAAGTGATAAGATACTAGAGTGTGTGGATATTAGGTTCAACAAAGCCTCAATGGACTTGCTAGGTGCTGTTCTAATAGCGCTCGTATTAACACGGGAGCGCGCAAAAGTTGGACTCTGTTGGGCTATTTAACCTCAGTTATGGGCCACCACACCAGAGCTCTATATAAGTATTACTGCAGCCGTATATATCCAAGGAACCATTCTCAACCGCAGTCTCCAAAAGCAACCAACAGTCGATATGCGCATAGGGCATTCATAACCTTTTTATTATAAATAAAGTATATTTTATATTATACATATAATTATATAGTGTATTAACCAATGACCATTTAAAAGTGTGGTTAAAGCAGGACAAATAAATCCACAAGTTTTCACTAACGAAGCAAAGTATCATTTTTTGAAACCCTAATAAATAAAATGTCACTGGCTGCTACCCAATTATATTTTAGTATTTCTTTATTAAAAAATTACCGAAAATCAGACCTTTTTTCTCATTTTTTTTTAGTTTAACTGTGAATTCCCCGAACAAGTGGGCCGAACTGTCACCATTAGCAGCACATAATCAATTGAAATGTTAGTCCCAAACTTCCTTCTCTTTTTAACGTCAGTTTACAGTTTGCGGCTACGAAAGAATTATTACCGTAGGATCACCAAATGGCAATAATAATAGCTTTTTAATTATCTGAGAAAGCAGATTGTAACCGTTGGATGATATATGATTATTTTATTTGTGTCAAGTACAACTATTTTAATAATGTTACATTACCGAAAATTTTAGCGATTTTTTTTAGTAATTGCAATCATGTCTCAATGTTAAGGTCAGAAAAAATTTCTTTTCGGTCAGTGGCACACAACAGATATAATAATAAGCTCAATAAGGTCAACTGAATCAAACAAATTAAAATATTTTATATTAATAAAATTAAAGTACATGATTATGATGTTAGCTATAAATAAATATAAAAAATATATATATATATATATATATATATATATATATATATATATATATATATATATATAATATATATATATATATATATATATATATATATATATATATATATATATACATATATATATATATATATATACAGGGTGGCCCAAAATTATCGAAGGGGTTTGAATTCCTTATAACTTTTTTATTATAATTTTGTTTTTTATTTCTTTTCAGTATTTTGTAAAGAAGACTTGGGGAATTTAAAATGGAACAGTACACAATTGAACAACGTGCCCAAATCGTTGAACTTTATTTCTCAAATCAACGGTCCATTGTTTTGACTCAGCGTGCATATCGTCGTTATTTTAATGTGCGGGTTGGACCCTCAGAGTCAACAATAAACCGTCTGGTTGCAAATTTTCGACAACAAGGGGCAGTAAGGAACCTTCCTGGTGCCGGCAAACGACGAACGGTGCACACGGATGACAATATTGAACGGGTACAGGAGAGTATTCGGGAAGATGGAGAAACATCAACCAGAAGACGTTCGACACAACTTGGCCTCTCACGAGGGTCGCTGCAGAGAATTTTGCATACAATAAGAATGTTTCCATACAAAATTCAGCTTGTCCAAGAATTGAAACAGACAGATTACCAGCAACGACTTGATTATGCAATTTATTTTCGGCAAAAAGCAGAAGAAAATCATGATTTTATTCATAATTTAATTATGAGCGACGAAGCCCATTTCCAATTAAATGGGTTCGTTAATAGGCAAAACTGCAGGATATGGGCTACGGAAAATCCAAGAGTAGTTCAACAGCGACAATTACACCCACTTAAGTTTACTGTTTGATACGATGTTTCGTCGGAAAGGATAATTGGCCCATATTTTTTTAAAAATGAACACGGTGTCGCCGTTTCCATCACTGGTGTTCGATATCGGACAATGTTGGAAAATTTTTTAAGGCCAGCCGTGGAAAACCATCCACAAGTATGGTTCCAACAGGATGGAGCCACAGCGCACACTGCGAGGGACACAATAGCTCTTTTACGCGACATCTTTGGTGAACGAATTATTTCGCGTACAAGCGATTTTAATTGGCCTCCGCGTTCACCGGATTTAACCGCTCCAGACTTTTTCCTTTGGGGTTATTTGAAAGGAAAAGTCTATATTAATAAGCCTAGAACCATCCGGCAATTAAAAAACAATATACGCGACGAAATCAACAACATAAAACCTGAAGTTTTGCGAAAGGTTATGGAAAATGTTTTGGAAAGAGCACGAATATGCGAAGTAGAAAATGGCCACCACTTGCGAGATATAATTTTTCATAATTAAATTAAAAATATTCTCCATTAATATACTGTATGTCTTAAATAAAAAGTTATAATGAACTCAAACCCCTTCGGTAATTTTGGGCCACCCTGTATATATATATATATATATATATATATATATATATATATATATATATATATATATATATATATATATATATATACATTTCAGATCAATTTTAAAAAAAATTTATTGTATCTCACCACAGTGTTACGCCAGTACGGGAAGCGGTACTCAAAGTTCTGTTGTCTTGTTTGTTGATCCTAGTCTCGAAATAGACTGACAAGTAAAAGAATAATGAGTAGACCGCTGAAGTATGGACTTTGGTCATTTTCAGTGGTTCTACATTCTTCTTCTTCTTATAGTTAGTTGTTTTAGATCTGATAATCTGCTAATTCCGAAGTTGTGCGATTCCTTTGCCTGCTGATTTTCCTTCCATAGTGATCCTTGGTAGTCTGTGGTCCTCCATTGTTTTTAACTTCTTCTTTGTCTTCTCCATCTTACTTCATCTTGCACGCCGCATTGTTCTCTAATGTCAATATTTCGTATTCTATCCCTCCTTGTGTTACCAACTATTGCTCTTTCTTGAATCTGATGTAAGCCTTATATATTTTAACCTTGCTATCTGTGTGCATGTATTGATTGGTCCGTACAATATCTCTTAAGCAGCCCGAGGTAACTTCTGGTTTATTAATTAATCCTCTAGGGTCTCTAACTGGATCGTGATAGCTTAAAAGGTCCACACCAAGGTATTTGAACTAGATTACTATTCTATGGGTTTATCTTCTACTACGAGATTGTACCTGATGGGGTGATAGTAATGATTTTGTTTTTTTCAGTAGATACGCTTATATTAAACTGTGAACAAGCTTGATGGAATTTAAGAAATTGTCTCTCTAGCTCGCCTTTACTTTCGGCGATCAGAGCTGTATCGTCTGCGTAACAAACCAGACTAATTCTGTTGTTACTCCTTCTGTATCCCATTTCTGATGACTCTACTTCTTTTATTATTCTGTCCATTATCCATGTTAAGAAGTAGTACGAGTGGAGAAATGTGTAAAAATGGTAATTTAGGAGTACAGCAGTTCGTTTGTTAACTTCCAGGTGGAATGATCGGAGTTAAGTGACTTACTGTAGCCAGCGATCAGCCCTTTTAATCGTTTATATGTATACACCCTGAACGTAAAGCTAAACGATATTTCGATCTATATGTATTCTATTTTAGATTTATAAATTAATAAATTTTACCTTGTAAAATTAATAGTCTTAACTACGAATTAATCATGTAACGTCATTAAGAAAAATTTCTCTCTTATGTGTCAATGATCTGACATCATCAACTCTTTTACTGTCGTATTATATTACTATATATATATATATATATATATATATATATATATATATATATATATATATATATATATATATATACCAGGTGTACAAGTATAAAATGGGGATTTCAGACAACAGATGGTGCACCAATGCAGTTTGTGCTATAAAGATTTGACACTGCACTATTTTGTTGTCATCAACAAGTGTCAGACGCACACGAGTGATAAATTGGAAAAGTCTGTGCATAGTGTTGTGTTGTTATGTTCAATATGTCGAAATTTATACCGAACAAAGAGCATTCGCGGACAGCATTAATTTTTTGTTTTCATTTGAAGAAAATTGCTGTTAAATCATACCGATTACTTCGAGAAGCTTATGGTGAACATGCTCCATCGCAAGATACGTGTGAACGATGGTTTCGGCGTTTCAAAAGTGGTGACTTCGATGTTGCAGACAAGGAACGTGGAAAACCGCCAAAAAAATACGAAGATGTGGAATTGCAAGCATTGTTGGAAGAAGACGATGATTCGCAAACACAAAAACAACTCGTCGAGCAATTGGGCGTTAGTCAACAAACTGTTTCCAATCGGCTACGAGAGATGGGAAAGATTCAGATGCCGGTAGATAAGTACCACATGAGTTGAACGACAGGCAAATGGAAAAGCGCAAAGACACGTGTAACATTTTGCTCGCTCGGTACAAAAGGAAGTCGTTTTTGCATCGTATAGTTACAGGGGATGAAAAGTAGATTTATTTTGAGAATCCCAAGCGCAAAAAATCATGGGTAGACCCAGGCGCACCATCCACATCGACCGCAAGACCGAATCGTTTTGGCAGAAAGACGATGCTCTGTGTTTGATGGGACCAGAGGGGCGTGATCTATCATGAGCTGTTAAAACCTGGGGAAACGGTTAATACTAAACGTTACCAACAACAATTGACCGATTTGAACCGTTCGCTGCTTGAAAAAAGGCCAGAATACCGAAAGAGGCAACACAAAGTCATTTTTCTTCATGACAATGCTCCATCACATACGGCAAAACTAGTTCGCGACACGTTGGAAGTACTCAGCTGGGAAGTTCTACCCCATGCGGCTTGGCTCCTTCCGATTACTACTTGTTTGCATCGATGGGTCACGCACTTGCTGAGCAGCGCTTTGGTTCGTACGAAGATGTGAAAAAATGGCTCGATGAATGGTTCGCATCAAAAGGGGAAAATTTTTACTGGCGTGGTATTCACAAATTGCCCGAAAGATGGGGGAAAAATGTATAACAAGCGATGGAGCATACTTTGAATAAAGCACTTTTTATCATTCTTCCGAATTTAACATGAAAATCCGCGTTTCATACTTGTACACCTGGTATATATATATATATATATATATATATATATATATATATATATATATATATATATATATATATAGATACATATAATTATAGAAATAGTATAAAAACAAACAATATGGTAACTAAATATTGTTTTTACGTCAGATTATAGTACTTCTATCCGTAATACTCTAGGTCAAATTCCGATTAAATTGAATACTTCTTTCATTGATTAATCGCTGACATGACTGGGCAAGGCAACATATTGAGTTCCGTTTTATTAGATATGTTAAAAATAACTATGTATTCTTGTTCTTGTTATAATATAATAGTCATGAAACTGAAAAGTGGAAAGGCTGAGGAGCTCAAATGCCAAAATTTTTCTTTTTAATTTGTAGGAATGAATCAGTGCCAAACAGGTACTCGCTCACTAAGTTACAACTTGTATCTCTGGCTGCTGCAAGCTTAATTTTGAGAGAATAATTATCCTCTAAAACTAGATAAGTTGTTTGGTTAAAATGTCATCTGTAATCCTGTGTTTAATTCCCATGATTTCTTTGATACGTTAATTAGTAACTTTTTCTCTTCTGGATCTTCCTGCTGGTCTTCTCCAGAAGTCTATTTCCGTTGCTCTCAGCGTGGTAATACTCCATCCTTCAGAGGTCATACTTCACAGGTATATAATGCGATACTTTTCATTACGGTTTCGTATAATTTCATATTTTTGCTGGTTTTATCAGTAGACTTATTCCATAGAATGCCATTTAGCAGTTTAATGGCCTTTCTTCCGGCTGTATTTCTTTCTCTTATTGCCCTGTCCAGTTTTCCATCCTCTGAAATTCTCATACCCAGATACTTGTAGACGGTTCAACCGTCTAGTTTAAGACCTTTTTGTTGTCCTCCTATACACAAATATTCCATTGACTTCTATACCTCAGTTTTTGTTTCGTTAAATAGTTTTCTTGTCATGTAGTTCAGGTCGGCGCAGTCCTGAGTCATTACCACTTAGTTATCCGAGAAGCATAGCGTGTACAACATGGTGTCAATTAATACGATCTCCTTTGGTATGCATTTCTGCTTCCATCTCTTAGTACTGGTTACTTTGTTATATCTCCCAGTTAACGAGTTTTCGAGCAATTGGTTGGCAACAGTCACATCTATGTCCTGGGTACTTATTATTTTGGTTTTATTTGAGTTAATTTCTAGTCCAACCTTTAAGAAAGCTTCATGGAGTTCTTGCAACATAATTCACAGTTCCTCTGCTGTCTCGTTAATAATAACAATGTCATCCGCGAACCTTAAGTGGTTGAGTCGTACGCCATCTATGTTAATTCGTTTGTCATGCCAGGAGAGATTTCCAGCATTAAGGTGAACAGTTCGGGTGAAATTGTGTCCCCTTAACGTACTCCCCTTTCTGTACGGATATTATCGGTCTTTGTGTTCTCGTTGATGGTTATTTGCAGCGATACATGATCATATATATATTTAATTAGGTTTGAGTATCTAGAGTATATCCTTGCATTATCCACAGCTTTCAGAATTGCCCAGGTTTTTATCAAATCAAAAGCCTTACGGTAGTCAACGAAGGTCACAAATAAAGATATGTTGTATTCTGTACACTTCTCAAGAGTACAGAGTGTCTGAAAATGGTTCGAAGGGCTGATATTGATCTAACCTGCTTGATAGTATATTTGTCATTATTTTAGTCAGTAGCTTATATAAGTGGGACAGCAAACTGATGGGTCGAGAGTTTTCTATGTTATCTCGAGCCACTTTTTTGTACAATAAGATAACTTCTGTCTTTTGTCAGCTATGTGGGATTCTTGCTTGCATCAGACACTTATCAAGTAAAACTTTTTCACTTTCAAGCAGCGATTCACCTCCTATCTTTAACATGCCATTGCTGATCTTCGCCCGGGCATCTACCGTTCCTCATTTGTTGCAACGCAGCTTTCAGCTTTTCTAGACTTATTTCAGGTATTTCTTTTGACTCTCTGTTTTGAATCGTTCTTTTACGATACTAATCTCTGTTGGATCCAAAAATGTACAGTGTTTTATAGAACTCCTGCATGGCCGTAATGATTTTATTGCGGCTATTGACTGTGATTCTTTATTTTAGTTTTTGTTCTACCTCTTGAGAATTTGGATCGTAAGACTTTCATGTTCTTGTTTTCTTCTATGGTATGAGTTTTGTGTTAAATTCTCTTACATTCCTTCAGATATTTCTATTAATTTCGTTGTTTATTTCTCTGTATGTTCCAATGTTTCGATCCATTTGTTTTCTTTCCTCAATAAGGTTTTTTGTTCTTAAGCTGATTTTTTCCAAGCTTACCTTTCCCTTTGAATAAATGTTCCTTGTAGCCACTGTACACTGTAATTTTTTCCGCAATATTGTTTATTTCCGAAGGCAAAAAGATGTTTAGGAACGCCTAGTTTAAGAGATTATTAAATTGATTTTAGCGATATTATTAAAAAACAGAAACTCATTATAGATGCTAATACAACATATTTAGTCAATCAAACTCATTATTTCCTATAAAGTATTCTGCACAGTAAAAAATAATGGACATTTTATCAAAAAAATACAAAAAAAAATCTTTTTAAAAGTACAACTTGCTATTACTTTTTATATATATCATATCGGGTTAATTTACTATTGAAATAAGTATAAACTATTCCTTACCTGATATTGGACATCTAGAAACTTCTTTGAGATCTAGAGCCTGAAAAAAATATTTATTCTAATCAATCAATAATATTGATTCAGTAATGTTGCCCAACCTGATCTTTATGAAGGATGAAGTATGTTATAAGCAATACGCATATGTTGACTCCATACGATTATGCCTCTGTTATATTTCTTCTTGTTTTTTTAGTTTTTGTGGATGTCTTAGCGTTGCCAATATTCCAATGTTATCACCTTTAGTAATACCAGCAATAATACTAACTACTAACGCATATGTAAACATGAATGTTAAATTAAACGATGATATGTATTATGAAGTGATTATACCTAGTACTCCCATAAATACTGTTAAAAACTTTCACATGCGCCCTCTATAAACATTAACACTTTTTTGGTGAAATTATTTATGTCTTAAACCGGGTTTCCACCAATCGGACATAGCACGAAACACAAACAAAAACTGTTTTTCTCAACAAAAAGAGGCAAGTTTTGTAAAAAATAAACAGTTCCGAAAACATATTTGTCGGAGAACAGTGTTTTTAGTAAACAAAACACTTTCCCATCTCGAGTCGGTATATCAAAGGAGAACAAATTTGTTCGTGTTTTTTAGTCGGTTTGGTTGAAACACCTGAATGTTGTAGTTTTGTTCTCTGCGACATTTGTACTCTACTCTTTCAACTAGTTATCAACTTTTTATTAAATGTATGCAATTTTTATGAAGAGTTTGTCAACATTTAGAAAGTAAGTACCATTTTTTTATATTTATTTAGTTAAACTTTTTATTCAAATATATATTTATATATATATATATATATATATATATATATATATATATATATATATATATATATATATATATATATATATATATATATATATATATATATATATATATATATATATATATATATATATATATTGTTTTGTTTGTTTCTGTTGGGCAGGGCGCATCGACAGCTAAGATCATTTAGCGCCCACTAGAGTTAGTTTGGTATAAATAGATTAGACTATGAAGTTGAATTCTTTTAAGTAATTGGTTATCTTTTCTTTAAGTGGGACAAAAGATTTTATGAGGATGGTGATGTTGGATGGGATGCCGTGGGTGTCTCTCAAGTTTTGATGTTGAATGGATTCGATTAGATGTAACACTGATAAGGGGGAGTCACATTTAGGACAGAGTGGAGGGGGATCTCTCTTTAATAGGTGTACATGTGTGGAGTAGGTGTGTCCCAATGCCAGTCTTCTCATTATTACATTATGTCTTCGGTTCAATTCTGTGGAGTTAAGGGGAGGAAATACATTGGTTTTGATGGACCATAATTTGTTGTTGGGTTCTTCCAAGTCCCATTTGAGTTGGAAGAGAGAGCTGTGTAGGTGTTTTATGAAGATGTTAAAATCAGAGTAGTGATTCTCTCCCATGTTCATACTGCCCCTTTCTATGGCAAGTTTAGCAAGATAATCCGCTCTGTCGTTATGAGGGTTGCCTATGTGACTGGGCAACCAAAGCAAGGATATGGTACGTTTCTTCAAGGTGGCCGTGTACATCAAATCCAGAATTTGCCTGATATAGTTGAAATTGAGATTTCTAGAATTGATGGCTTTGAGAGCGCTTAGGGAATCAGAAATTATGAGAGTTGGTTGTTGGATGTTTACTTGGAGGGAATATCTGATAGCCTCCTTTATATATATATATATATATATATATATATATATATATATATATATATATATATATATATATATATGTGTGTATTTAGTTACAATGATGATTAGAAAAGTTAACTGGCAATTTTAGGTCCTAACAAATTAATTAACAATTCAAAATCGCTACTTAACATTCTGGTAAAATTGTGGAAGGAAGATCTCAATTCCCCATTTAACCCAATATTACGCAATTCTGTTGTGACGTAATTAACTCTCCTTTTTAATAGAGAACTGACCCAATATCTTGGTTTTTTCTGTTTTGGCCATTAATTAAAAACAAACCACAGCTAATTATAAAAAAATCATCGTCGGAGGACATTTTTGCGGGACTAAACAAAATGGGAAAAAGAGAACAAACACTAGCAACAAAACTTTTGGAACAGTCTACAGAAACTGTTTGAAAAAAACAAAACGTGTTTTGTTTTGTTTATTAAAAACAGAACTGTTTTTTAAGCTGTCTGTTTGGTGGAAACCCGGCTTTATGTTACTCAGTTGTTATTCAGTTATTGTGTGCGGTATGGAAAAAAGCGAAATTTTTAAAACCTTAAACGCGTTTAAGTTTAGTATGTTTGTTTACCGGGAGATAAAATTATTTACTGAGATGGGGAACATAAAAAAATTGCAAAGTTTAAGAAAACCAAGTACAGTTCGATCGCCACACTGGTCATTTGCTAACGGAAGATTTAATGCGAAAACGGTGGCAAAAATATAAAAGTTTGACAAACACAGAAAAATTTTGTTAACCGACGAAAAAATTTTCAATAAGCAAAATGATAGGATTTATGTTAGATCTTTTAAGGCAGGGGTGCTCAAACTTGAACTGCTGGCGATCTACCTCAATATTGTTAGACTACGATCGATCGACTCTGAGAGGCTGCAAGTAAGTGTGATGCAGGATTGTCGTCTAGGCAGGGTGTATCGTGGCATAGATAATAGTTTTTCGCACAATATGCATTTTTTTAGTCAAGGTAAATGTAGGTCTGCTCTAAAATGTCAATGAAAAAACTCGTAATTATTCAAAATTGCGAGTTTATTGGTTCTTACAAAACAAATGAGTTCTAGTGTCTAAACTTAACTAAAGAGTGACTTTGGATGTTGAAGCGTGGCACTGCATGTCCTCAGCATACCATAAGATGGTACGTAATTACCGAGTGCTAATCGCAAGCATGATGACATATGTTCGTCAGTTAGTCGATTGCGATATTTTGACTTAATTATCTTCATTTCAGAAAATGCAGACTCGCACAAGTAAGTTGACCCAAACATTGCCGTCAGTTGAAGGGCGATTTGCCTTAGATTCGGATATTTATCTTCAGATATAAAACACCAGATTTTTGTATCAGATGCTGTGGCTTTGAGATGTATATCTGATATAATCTGCACTAACTCATTTTCAACAGAACAAGAGTCCATGTTAAACTGACTTGCTATTTCAGTAGCTAATTCCTCAATGTTTTTACACGAAAAAGGATAACTCATAAATGATGTGATATTTGCCAATTTACTGAAATCATAAAAAAGTATTTCGAATTGGCCCAAAATATTTGATAATTCTGCCTCATAAATATCATAATGCAACTGAGGAATCCTTGCTTTCAAAGACGGAAAATTTTTCAGATCCTTTCTTTTCATCCATCATAAGTTGCAATTTACTTTTGAATGCGTTTATTGCGCTAATCATCTCAATAATAATTTTTCCTTTACCTTGAAGCTCCAAATTAATGGTGTTTAAATGCATTGTGATGTCTGTCAAAAATGCCAAATCAGTCAGCCATTTTCCGTTTTTCGGCATCTGAGTGTCATCACCTCTTTCGTCCAGAAAAGCTGTTATTTCGGGCAATAATTCTTGAAACCTTTCTAGGAATTTTCCGCGACTCAACCACCTGACGTCCGTGTGAAGAACTAAATCAGTGTGTTCAGCTAACTCACTATCTTCCAACTGCAATTTAGAGAGCCGTCGTTGCAAGCTACGTGCACGGATAGAATTCACAATTTTTATTGCAATGTCCATAATCTCCTCCATGTTTAGAACTTTTGAACACAAAACTTGTTGATGTATAATGCAATGGAAGGAGAAAAATGAAGGGAAATCATCATTAGCTCGACACAATGCCACAAAACCGTTTTTGTTTCCAGTCATTGCTGGTGCTCCATCGGTTGTAATGCACACTAGTTTATATATTGGTAGCTTGTAGTTTGTTACAAAATTGCAGAAAACGTCATATATATCTTCGCCACGGGTCTTTCCTTTCAGAGGAATCATTGTCAAAAACTCTTCCTCAGCCGACATGTCATTGAATACCATTCGAATAAAAATACACAGCTGGGCAGTGTCTGTCATATCGGTGGATTCGTCGAACTGTAAAGAAAAGTATGTACATTCCATGATATCATGTTTTAGTTTATCTGCCATGTCCTGACTCATGACTTCAACACGCCTTATGACAGTCGGACGAGATAACTGAAGTTCTCTAATAGCAGACATAATCTCTGTTTTATTTTTAAAATCTCCAAATAAAGTCTCACCCGCTTCAATAAATGCTTCCTTCACAACCAATCCATCATCAAATGGTTTCTTGTGTTTCGCCAATATATGAGATATTTTAAATGATGCGATCGTTGCAGCTTTTGATTGTTTGGCTGGTCTTGTGAACATGGTTTGTTCTTTTTTCAAACAAGTTATCAAATCACGTACTTTTCGTTTTCTTAATTCACTCTGTGACGGAAAATCCTTTTCGTAGTTTTTATGAACCGTTTTATGATGCCTCTCTAAGTTCCCACGCTTAGGTATTGCAACTGACGCACGGCAAATGAGACAAATGCACTTATCCTTTACCATACAAAAGAAAAATTCTTCCTCCCAATCGTTATTAAAATGATAAGTTTTACTTTTCTTCGCCGCACTCATTTTGGACTATTTATTAATAAACTTTGTATCGATGTATCGCCTTCAAGTTACAACTCAGACTGACTCCTATTCCTGCAGGCGCAACATTTATATCGGCGCGAACGAAGTCTCGAATGTTCCTGTCAAACACGCCGCCTGAAGTTTCTAGAAAAATCGGCGGGAATCAAAAACGCGGCTTCTCTTTGACAAGTACGGCGCGTTCCTTTGATAAAGCCGCCTTTTGCCGCTAGCAGGGGGTTATTACGAAAAAAGAAAGTGATGAGGGGGTTATTCTGGCCTAATTGTGGATCGAATAAATTTTAGTAGTTTATTCATTACATTTTGTTTTAGTTACCTAAAACAAAATCTGTGAATAGTTCTATATCGGAATTTTTTTCTCGAGATCGACTCAAAAAGCACTCGCGATCGACTTGTCGATCGCGATCGACCGTTTGAGCACCCCTGTTCTAAGGTAACGTCTGAACTTGTTCCAAAAGTTCAGAGGGGTCATCATCCAGCGTCAGTTATGGTTTGGTGGGGATTCAGCTTTGATGAGGTTACCCGTATTCATTTTTGTGAAAAAGGTGTTAAAATATCGGCTAAAATATATTAAAACACTATTTTAGAGAACGTTGTGAAACCTCTAAATCATACTATTTTCAAGAATAAGCATTGGGTCTTCCAGCAAGATTCTGCACCAGGACATAAAGCTAAAACAACACAAGCATGGCTTCAACAAAATGTGCCTTTATTACTACAGAAGATTGAACTTCTGCAAGTCCTGATCTAAATCTTTTAGATTATAAACTATGTTCCCTATTAGAGGGTATGGTTTGCTTTAAAAGGCATGTCAATCTTGACTCTTCAAAACAAGCCTTAACAAAAGAGTTGGACAATTTTCCGTTAGACCTAGTGGGTGCCGCCACAGACGAATAGCCTAATTGTTTGAGGGCTTGTGTAAACGCGAGAGGGGGACATTTTGAGTAAATGTTAAATTAATTTTGTCATTATGAATACATGAATTAATTCCATAATAATTAGTTTTAATTTTCATAGAAATTAAATGTTTAGGGGATGTTTTCATTGTAACAGTATGTATGGGAGCACTAGGTACATGTAAAATTGAATTTATGTATGTATAGATACATACATTTGCTTCAATATCGTAATGTATTATGATCTTAATAACGAGTAAATATATAATTTGTATAATATATTTTTGGTATTAGCACAATTTTAAAACAAAATTTAAAATATCCCACTGGCTAAGTTTTGAGGAAAAAATCGATAAAGTGATTTTAGCCAGCAAACACGTTAGTTATAAAATACAAGAGAAATGTAGCTTGATGGTATAGTGTAAGGTTCGCCAATATATTATTAAACATATAATTACGAAATAAAATTAGAAAAATAAGATTATGAGTCTGCAAAACTCGACAGAGGTGAAAGGGGTTATATACAGCTTCGAGGGGGTTCATTAGCCTTAGGGCCAAATCAAACAACTATGAAGCTTCCTGTGTGGCCTATATAATATACGGCAAAATCAAAGGGATATATAGAGTAGTAGGTGGTCCATAAGGCTCGCGCCAAAATGCAAGAATTATCATCAAAGTTTTCCTACAGTTTTTAAAATTTTTCTACGTCCAAGTGGCAGAATACCTACTAAAATATTTTTAGAACCTGTTGTCTACTACCGGACGCCGAACTTTGACAAATATTATAATTCCAGGTTATGTGCCTGACACTAACCAGAATCTACGAGAAAGAAGGCTTGTTATTTGTTTGGTCTTGGATTTGTGTTCTTTGGTTTTGGGAAAGTGTTGGAAATCGAAAAATTTTATGGTTAGAGAGAAATCTTTACTTGGGAAAGCGTATCCCCTGTCAGAAACATTTGTGCAGGATGGTAAGAGAGAATTTTTTTGGAAATCTCTTCCAGCCGGTCTTTCCACTTTTCCAATTCAACGAATTCAATATCGTTTCGTCGTATAATATGAGATATATGAAGCGATTCTTCTAATTCCATCTTCTAGCTTATTCTCCTTCATATGTTTGATTATAAAAAAGTTAAAACATACAACAACATTTTTTTAGTTTTCCTACTCCAACAATCTTATAAAGAACTTATTACACGATATATATAAAGCAATTTCTCTATTCTGATCGAAATCTACCTAAAAATTATCATCAGTTCATCGGAATTAAAAATTTTATAGAAGTAGACATAAGCTTAAAGTTTAAAAAGTAACAACCATATTAATTATTTTAATTCGATAATCAGCTTAATTTGAAATCGTTACACAGGTTTAATTTTTCTGCTTGAAATACGTTAGGTATGCAATACAAATTTATACGGCGATTATTCCTGTGTTTGCTTAAGCTGTTTAAACTTAATACTTATTCTTATGAAACGTCGCGTCGTAGCATGCAAAAAGGTAATGTTATCGGACAATAGCATAATTTTAATCTGACAATTTTCACGGTAATAGGCAAACTACTTTTTTGCATGATCGATTAAACGTGTCTTTGGTTAGACCATGCAAATTCCATATTGGATATAAACCTACATACTAAAAGGCCAATATAATTAGAAATTAAAGCAGTTTTGACAGAATTAGCTATTTAAATTCGATTAAAAATTAGTAAAATTGTGGTGCTGGCCAATTTTTTGTTTATTTTTGTCAATATTTTTATCGTTTTGATTAATCCTATCTAAATAGGGTATTACAGAAAAGGATCCCTTGAGATATCAATAGCTCTAAGTAAGGAAAAAATCCTGTCGAACGAGGTTAAAAATTACTATTAAATTGTTACGATTTGACCGTATGGAAGAACTCTCCAAGCGAAAATATAAAAAAAAAATAATGAAGTCCTACAAACGTCGCTAACTTTATTGTTGGATTATGAAACTCTTAATTTGTGAGTTTTTGGCAATTTAAAAATCACATCTATTTTTGATTGAATTTATGATAGTTTCAACTGAAAAATCTCAACTAAAGGAGTGGTATATAAAAATATCAACAAACCTATGTAGCTCTGGTCAACAAACAATATTAAAAATAATTGCTTAGTATATGAAATAAAATTAAGTCTCAAATTCAATTTCGCCACTGTTACTCGACATTCCAAGAACACACGAAATAATTCCGTCCGAAACTTGAAACGATACTCCTTTGTTTCAGCTTCCTGCGGTTAATCAACCACAGTTCACTTGAGAATTGAATCAGACACCCTACATAACACACTTCTGCTAAAATTGAACATACTCCTGCTAGAACAGAAGACAAATCCTAACCGCAGCAAGTTTCAACTGTTCCTATAGTCCCTTTGTTCTTGTCCGATATCTTGAGTGACCTTTCTGATACAATGTGACTTGTCCTTATTTAAATTCGGGCAAGTATGTCAAGATAAATTTTCCATCTTGTACAGTGGGATAAATATTTCGTTGATGAAATATAGGAAAGGAGATACTTTCGTTGTGATATATAATATTTACGACTGTGTCTATTATACACTCAGATAGTCAGCCCAACGTTGTTTCAGTTGTCTTACTTATAGTACTTAGATCACAGACAGTAATTTAGTAATCAAGCAATTTTAGCATGATCTCATTTTCACAACTTAAAAAATTGTTGAAATGTCTTAAGACAAAAACTATGCAGGAGTATGCAGAATAATTTATCTCAAGTAAAGTATCTATATAAATAACAATTTCTCGGCTACAGATCGGAGAAGAAGTATTAGAATATGTTGAAGTGCTTTCGGTTAGATATTAGGAAACAAAAATTTTTGCTGTAAAAATCATAGCTCAAATTATCGATGATTATGTACTTGTCCCACGAAAAAGGCAGATATTAATATTTTGCTATATATTTACATAATCCTAAAGAACTATAGAATTAAAGGTCTTGACATTACATTAATGATGAGAAATTGATGAAGTGAATAAGAGTACAAATAAGGGTACAGAAATCCCGATGGGCACGCATATTGCCCGAATGAGTCTACATAACATAGACTTCAAAAACCATAGGATGGAAACCACTGAGAAAAAAGATAATCAGAGGTATTACCTTAACATAATGATATTAGAAAAATACGGAGGAAGACAGACAGAAATGGAAGACTGGATGATCCTAGACGAAAGTAGTTAAGGAAACAGGAGATTTTATTATACTCTTAATTTAAAGTTAACGAATATTATAGACCACCATTTCCAAAAGAAAATTATGTCATGAAATCACATAATTCAAAAATCACAAAAATATGTGTTATAAAATGAAAGTTAATGTCACTGAAAATATAGCTAGGCAGGCTGCAGAAAGGCAAACATGTTGCACAAAACGTTACCGTACAACGAAGCCGGCTGGCTACCTCAGGATCGTTAAAATGTCCCTCGGCGAGTTTCTCAAAGATGCCGCTCATATTTTTTTCTATAATTGTTACATATAATACAATTTCTACTTGCGCACCATCTCTGAGAAATTCGACGAGGCACATTTTAACAATCCGAAGGTAACCAAGCGTCGTTTTGAGTAGCGCTAGCTATATTTGCTGTGTTGATGCTTTTTGAATCCCAGTCCACTACGAACTGACGCTTTAGAATTACCTTTAATTCTTATCTGATGGAATAAAAATACCGAGCTAGCAACTAATATTTTTTGAATGAAATCCTTCAAAAGAGTGACTTCAGCGCAAATCAGGGGAGCCATTCATAAGATTTATTGTATTCTGATATACAGATTCAATCCGAATTTATTAAATAAAAGAAAAGTTCCAACACAGAAAGTAGTTTTGAAGTATTGACTGTCATTCTTCGAATTCTAGTCCTCTGTACTCCGTATTATAATGTAAAGGGAAACGGGGATAGTGTAAAGGATAAGTAAGAAGCAGTATTGTTTTTAAATTGATTAATTGGAAATACCGACATTCTAACTAAGAACAAGAGGACAATGTCTAATTTGGTCCTTTCAAATGAGTTATTTGGGTGTAAGTCAGGGGAACAACTGATAAGGTCTTATTGTAATCGAGTTGTCCCGCGGGATGTAAAGTTCCGAGCCGATGTCCTTAGAAGTAATTAAATTACTTATTTAATAAGATGAATGGATAATACAGGAACAGCATGCAATATGTAATAACAAACATAAGTCTGATGTAATTTAGATTACTTGTTTAGGTCTACGTGGTAAATTCATGCGGCGAAATTACTATTCCTTATTAATTGTTATTACTTAAATATACGGTTAGCCTATTTTGTGAAATATCTCCGTTATTTTTAAAATTAGAAAACTACGAATTTGGCAGTCTTCTGGATGAAAAAGAAAACGTTTTCAGTTTTTTTAAGTTACAGTATAGAATAGGTTCAGGTTGTACAAATATTAGGATGAGAAAAGGGTAAACTTTGTATAGTCTATTTGCACGAAAGTGTACGATGAAACTCGAAAACTATTTGAGACAATGAATTAAAACACATACTGCATGATGTTTTATTATTAATAAGTTGTTTATCGCCCTCACTATTAATCATTGCCTGGTGTCTCTGAGGCATAATTTCTACCAATTTTATAACTTGGAAAAGACACTCAGACGAGCACTTTTACAGAGTGGTTAGCAGTTCGCTAAATAAGTATATTGGCGTAAGTGGACCAGGCCATTCTTTCTTTATCGGCTGAAAAGACTATAAAAAACAGCGGAAAATGACCAAAATAGGCCAATAACTTAAAATCCTCAAAATGTTGGCTAAAATGACTATTTTTACAGGAATCTGCGACCTCAGGGACATGTATTACCATAAGCAAATTATCGAGATTTCAATGTATACAGTAAAAAGTTCATCCTCAAAAGACTATTATTAAAAAAAAAGAGATCTTCATCTTTCAGCCAAATGTACAAAAAAAAGAAAAACACAAAAGTCGAAGCGCTATATCCAACGAGTATTTTGAAAATGCAATATCTTAATAATTGAAAGGCAGGTGGGGACAGAGTCCTACTATGCCGCGCCCCAAATTATCTTTTCTCGATGTGTTTTTCGTGCAGTAGTGGTTTCTTCACTATGCTTCTAGTTGACATATGACCCATTTTACGAAACACCGCTAGCTTACGCAACAGTAGACCAGGATTATTCTCGTAAAATGATTCTCCATCTCTTTTTGATCGTTTCGGCAAGTCAGAGTAGCGTTTAACCTACTTACAAGTGTCTTCTACTTTTTTATGTAATTACTAGCTGCTCCAAGCTATATTCTGACTACATGTAGACCTGGGTAGAACGATAACTGAAATTTTCTATACCAAACATCGTAGGGGAAGGGTTCCGCTACCTCCTTTCGTTCGAATCCTCCTTCTAACGATTTCCAGGAAAAAGTATGATCGTACACGCTCTATTCAAAATGATTATATAGCAGTATATTGGGTATGCATTTAATTCAATATTTAGAAAAGGACTATCATCCTCAGGGCTCAGACTCTACCAACACACCAATGGAGTTCGCAAATAAAGAAAATAGTGCCAACCACCTAAAATATTGTAACTACAGGAATGTACTGTCTCAAGAAACTGATCACTATACTCAATCATAAAATTGAATGAAAGGGGTTTTAAACTGATTTTCATCTATTTTACTTAATCTTTAAAATTTATTTTTATGACAATGTAAAAATAATGAGTTAATAAGTTATTCAATCAGATTCACTAGATGGATCTACAACTTAGACTTGATTTTCTAATTGTCCAGTTGCCTTTGGTCTTTGGCAGTGTTAAATTTTATATGGTAAATGTCATTAAAAGCACGTCTTTTATAAATCAATTTTAAATATAATTTGGTAAATAAGACATAAAAAAATTTATTGTTTTAAAAATTTTAGAACGGAAAAGAAGTGGAGAGTGGAATAAGTAAAGGAAAGACGGTCATAACCCAAACTCTGTTTTGTGCTGGAAGAATATAACATCACGGAGAAAGCACCTCATTTATAATGCAGTATTTAATAGCATCATATTATGCGGTTGTAAAACTTGACAATTGACGAAACAATTGGAATAGAAACTAATGGCGCTCGAAATGAATTACTGGCGAAGATCGGCTGGAGTATCAAGAATGGATGGAGTTAGAAATGAAAGAATGAGGGATATAATGAAAGTAAAAACCACGATTATTGAGGAAATTTAACAACGGTAACGTTATATAATCCAGACACGTGGAAAGAATGGAAAAACACCGAATACTAAAGATGATTCTAAAGTGGGTACCAAGCAAAAGGAGGAAAAGAGGGAGACCAAGAGCGACATGGTTCAGAGGTGTTCAGAACACAATGTCGGAGAGACATCTAAGACCCGAAGATTGGGAGGATCGAAGAGGATGGAAACTGAGGACCGCTTGATGAATGCCGGATTGATGAATAATAAAAATTTTAAATCGGTTTAATGTTACATATGTAAAAAGCATATTTTCTGGTCTCGTACTACGTCATAACTTCGACTGATGCTCTTGTAAATTTAAAGCCTAAACTGCCGAAATATACGAGTTTTAAAGTTAAATCGTTTTATTGAATAATATAAATTGTATCTAAAGCATAGTCCTTAACGGAAAACCAATCTCATTATATGTGCCTCATATGCGTTTTTACCAGACTATTCAACCAATTGACCTAAACCAGGGGTCGGCAACCTATGGCACGCGTGCCATCTCTGGCACGCCAAGCAATTTTGAATGGCACGCGTACCTATTCAAAGTTTACACATTAATTCGCTAATCTGTGACATGTTTCGAAATTAAGTAAATAATCGAAGACAGTATTACTTTAACGATACAAACAAAAACGATATATTATATAGGTCACTAGGTATTATTACCAAAAACTACAAAATATATATTTTGTAATTTATAATTTTACTGAATGCATTGGTTTGGCTTTAATTTCGGCAAGTATTAAAGACGGCAAGCCTCAAAATATAAGCCTAGGCAAAAACACAAATAAACGTTCTCAATTCAGATCAAAAGAGCCGCTATAAGGCGGTTTTTGTTTGACTTGACTTCAATCGTTCCGACGCGCGCCGCAACTCTTTTTATATTGCCGAACTTTAGTTTTTGTTAGATTTAACTTCTAGGCGGCCCTTTGATTGCAATGGGCACGTTGTAAATAATAATTTTTGTTCTAAGAAATTTAATAAAGGTAATTATTGGAATTTTCTGGACACATTATTTTTCTATATACAGCAAGCGGCTACACGTTTGGATCATTTAGTATAGAAGTAACATCCGTTCCAGTCAATAGTCGTCGAAAAGTTTAAAAATTAACATTACGTTGCGTTATGGCCGCGAAGAAACAGAAGGTAGATGTTCGATCATTTCAAACTTCATGGACAACAGATTACGGTTTTGTACAGCAAAACGATCGGGCCATTTGTGTCCTATGTCGGGAAAGCGTAGTTTTCCGGACATCTAGTGTTCAACGACATTTCCAGATAAAACATGAATCGTCATTTAAAGATAACGCTGATAAAAGGGAGACAATACAAAGAGCAAGTAAACAATACGAGAAACAGTCAACATTCTTTAGCAAAGTTTTCCAAGGAAAAAATCAGGTAACTGAATGCAGTTTCAAAATTGCACAATCGTTGGCACAAAAGGGTAGGCCGTTCACTGACGGAGAATTTATGAAGCAAACGTTTTTGAGTACTGGCGAGATTTTATTCGACCACTTGCCCAATAAGGATACAATATTGGCCAGGATTAGGGATATACCGGCATCAGCGCGGACCATCGAGAGACGAATTACCGAAATGACAGAAAATGTCCAAGAGAGACGCTATCAAACGGAGTTTTGTATTTAGTGTAGCATTGGATGAAAGTGTCGATATTAATGACATTCCCGTCTGGCAATCGTTGCGCGATACTTCGATGATGGCAGTGTGTATGAAGAGCTGATTTGTCTGCTCCCATTGCAGGGAACTACAAGAGGAGAGGATATATTTTCAGAATTTGTTAAACATTTTGAAAAGCGGAACATTGATTTAAATAAAATTTTTTGCGTAACGACAGATGGCGCTCCTGCTATGATTGGGAGACATAAAGGATTTGTTTCCCTTCTTATTGAACGCATGGGTCGATCAGTTTTGAATTTTCATTGCATAATTCACCAAGAGAGTTTGTGCGCTAAAATCGCCGCTGGAAGTTTAAAATCCGTTATGGATAGGGTGGTTAAAATAGTTAACTACATTGTCGGTCGTTCTTCTTCTGATCCATAGACAATTTAAGGCGTTTCTGCAGGAATTAGAAAGTGCATATTCAGATATACCATTGCACAATAATGTGCGCTGGCTCAACCGTGGTAAAGTGCTCTCTAGATTTGTGCAATGTCTGGGCGAAATTAAATCGTTCTTGTTGGAAAAAATCAAGTGGATGCTTATCCTGAACTAGAAGATAAGAACTGGATCTGTATGATAATGTTTCTTACTGATATTACAAACCATCTCAGTGAACTCAACTTAAAGTTACAAGGTTCAGGCAAAACACTTCTGGATTTATACGAATCCTGGAAATCATTCAAATTAAAAATAGATTTATTTATCAGCGATATTACTACAAACACATATAAATATTTTCCAAATTTAAAAACTTATATATCCAGTGTCGACGATGGTGCACTAATAGGCGAAATTTTTAAATATATGACTAATTTAAAAGAGGAGTTTATCAAGAAGGGTCAGGATTTTGATAAACATGGTCCTATGTTCGCTTTTTTAATCAAACCAGATTTAATGGATTTTTCCAGCAGTTGCTTTGACATATCTCTTTTCTCATGGATGGACATTAATGATTTTGATCTTCAATACATTGAATTTAAAAGCTCAGAGTTATGGAACACGAAATTTGTAGAATTAAGAAGGGTATTAGAAGATGACTGCCAGGACCATTCAATCGAGATACTTAGTTGTTGGATGAGTTTACCAGAGAAATTTATTTGTCTTAAGAAAGTAGCGTTTGCCATGCTTACAGCTTTCGGATCATCCTATATCTGTGAACAACTTTTTTCCCATATGAGAGTGATTTTAAACCCGTACCGAAGCAGGCTGACAACAGACAACTCGGAAGCATGTGTGACACTGAAAATAACCAGACATGAACCGGATATAAGAAAACTCTCTAAAGAACTTCAAGCACAGGGTTCACACTAGCTCCTAGGACTAGTATAATAAAATTATTTGTTAAATGTTAAAATTTTTTTGTAATTAAACCTTCTAAAAGCAATATTTTAAGTTAATTTAAGTTAATTTTTGTTAATTTTAGTTGTAGTAAGTACCTATGCCGGCACGCAAAATGTTGTATAGATGAAAACTGGCACCCCTTAGTTAAAAGGTTGCCGACCCCTGACCTAAACCATTATTGTCATAATAGAAAATTGGACTATTCTGGTACTACCTCAGTTAAAAGTTGGTTTTTAAATATAACATATAAACCTAATAATTACAAAGAAATAAAAAAAATTGATGTGAAGGTTAATACATGTGGATTAAGGTGAAATTGTAATTTAAATTCTACATTAAATCTACCAGTTTTAATTATGAACTATATTGATAAAGCAGATGTTGATCAACAGATGGTAAAATTATAATTAATAAATTATAAATTATGATTTACTGTATTCACATGAAAGATAGCAGTGAAATTTGCGAAAATATTAATTATGATAATATCTACTGCACCGAAGTCCGTATTTTATATTTGTTATATATGTTGAATGAACCGAAACCATAGTTAACGATAATATAAATGATTTACTTCGATGTTTATTATTACTTCTTTCTCAGCATATTACGGTTATTAAAGAATGTTGCCAAAGATCATCCGGATGGTCTTTATTATAATAAAAAATTTAGAAGAAATAAAGAAAGGTCTAGAAAAATAGAATAAAAAATTGAATTAATTCGTTTTATATACAAAACTGAAATTTTACTATTTCCTCACCAAAAAGTGTTAAAAAAGGAGAATAATAAGTATTTCATTTTCTAATTTCACTTTTAAGTATTCTTTAAAGCAGAGAACGCAGCAGCATGGTAAGGACCATAACTATAATCATTTAGATTAAAGTTCATTGTCATCGAATCCACAACGGTAATAGACTTCAATCTAAATATAAAATAGTTGTAACCACCAACATCGCTCCCTCTGCCTATGAAACGGGAAATCATTTTTACAAAAATTTGGCAACTGATTTAAGAACCATTATAGCTATGGCATGCTGAAAAATAAATAGTTATTTAATAATCCCTAGCAAGAATTTTATAAGATTATTTCTAGAAATGTTAATGTATTCGGCATTTAAAAATTCTAAGCAGCATTTCTTACTACGTGTAGGTTAAGATGGTACCAATTAAATTCCATCAATATCTAAACAATGTTTTAAAAATAATACTTATGGTGATCAAATCGATACTAATTGTATCAAATTGTTTTTTGTTGTAATTGGACAAATCATTTTCTCTCTTTTTTACTGCTTTATTGCAGATCCCCTTCAAAATTGAAATTTTAAGGAGTATCTTGGATACAAAATTGGACTAATAAAGGAGATGTAGCTTTTCGGAAGTATTCACAATTTCATTTTCGGTTAAAATCATTGCAGGATGATTGTATTAATTAATAGCAATGCAGAAATTTTTTAGATTTGATGTTTATATTTTTCTAAATGTAATACGTCATTATGGCATCTTAGGGAGATAGTTAATAGGGACATTTATAGATATTACCATAGTTAGTTGTAATGTGAAATCGGACAGGTATAGCAAATATTGAAACTCTTCGAGTAGCTTTTACCGTAAAACAATACGAACGAACATTTTACTAGATTAAATCTATTTACTAGAAAAAAGCAAACAAATTTCAAAACATATGGATAGTTAAAAACCCGCATACGCCGATTTTCAAAAACGATTTTTAGAATAATAGTGATAACAGCATGCTTTTTGCTCCATTTGTTTTATCTGACCGGATGACATTCCCTTCAGAAAGACATGCAAATTACAGGAACTCTATATTTTAGACAGACATCACATGATTGTACTCCATACATTTTAGTCGCGAAATAACGCATTTTATTAAATATAGAATTTACCAACAGATGAATAAACCGAAATGGACCATTTTGTGTCCCGAGATTTTTGCGCCTGACGATTCATAAAAAGTTTTTACCGAAATAAATACATAGAAAAATTACACGAGTGCATAGAAAACTCCGCATTGAAATTTTGAAGTCCTCCTTCCCTCTTAACATCATGCACTTAATTTAAGATATGACAAATGAGGGTTTGTATATAACAAAACTGTGGCGATTTTGAACATTTAGTCTAGAATCGGAATAAGTACCTTTTAAATGGATTTTTAAAATAGTTTTTTTTTTTAATAATTTTATATGGGTTATATTTGAGGAAGTGACTTTATTTTGTGCGGTTATAACTAGATAGAAATAGTGCCTTAACTTACATACAACTCTATATTTAAATAATAATAAAGTAAAATTTTTCTAATCCGTACAGTTATTTGGCAATTAGTAATCAACTTTTTAAAATATAGTTAAACCCAATCTTAAAACATCAAAAAACAATTTTCTTATAAAAAGTATATTAATTATAATTATTATTAAAATTTTTGCGGTATTTCAATTTGTATAACCGTAGGAAAAAATGCTACTTATTATTTTTTTCCTTTCCAGTAAACCTAACCAAAAAAAAACTTACTGGGACTATTGGGAGGTACAAATCCATAACCAGAGGCACCTACGACTACTCCACTTGTTTCACCATTATCTGGAGGGGCAGGAGGGAATACTACTGGACCAGGATTCTGTCTGGGATCTCTGGCTGCTGTGAGGGGACTGTCCAAACCAAAACCTCCAAAGGAACTAAAAGGAAAGCCTCCAAACTGAGCTCGTACTACAGCTGCGAGGCAAGCTATGCATAAGGAGATCAATGTCTGAAAATAAAATACAAAATAATTACTTTTTTATATTTGGTACTCCACATGGATGCTTGAATATAACATGAAAATTCTAGATAAAATCCGGAAGATATTTTATTTCTTTGAAGTTGAGTGCTCTGGATATTCTTTAATGACACAGAAATTTTAGTAGATTTGTTCATAAATAGTATTACTATTACAATATTCGATGATTCGTTCTTAGTTTTTGACAGACCAAATCAAGTCAAATACCTTGAAAATTATGTCAATTTATGAATCCTTGTTGTCAAGCAACCTATAGTATATCCTTGAATGATATATTACCATACGTTAATTTAAATATCCCATTGTTTTCATTCATAAGCGAAATCCATTTAGGTTTGTAATCGTTTTTAATTACAAAAACATAATAGCCAATATAGGATTAATTGAATTAAGATTATAACTATATAAAAACTAATTAACAAGCCCCGGATCTCATGAGGAATCGCCTATGTTAGATGCGTAAGTCTATTGATTATTTATGAATACCATATAAATATTCATTTATTTTAATGTAATATGTTGAACATATTTTGTCAGTATTAAATGTATATATGTTACATTGTCATTAGAAATATAATAAGAAATTTTTTATATTTTAGGACCTAAGTGCTGTGAAATGGTTTACTATTAGAATACATTTTTTATTTTTGTATTAATAAGAAAAGCCAATATTCCAACTTTAAGCATCTGATTTCAGAACTGCCCGTATGCATTAAAATAGGTACAGGTCAACATTGCCTTTTATTTTTAGTAAATGATATTTACGAATGAAACTTAACCAAATGTATTCTAAATAACGTAACTTAATAGTTTCTGCTCAACAAACCGTATACAAAAAACATTAGGAGATAATTTGCTAAAACAAATATACGCGAACATAATTGTTATCAGAGTTGATTCGTTTTGCTATTATTTTAAAGTGAAAGTTAAGATTGCCTTAATCAAGAACTATTTTATTTCAGTCAATACCAATCAAGATTCTTAAAATCCATTATTTCTTATGGTTGCTTTTCGTAAAAACTTATAAAATCTCTTAATATGATAGGTAAGTCGGCGTGATCATTTAATGATCCATGTAATTTTTATCACCTACAATTCACTAATTCGATTAATAATTTAGGTATGGTGTTTACGAAGTATTGCATGCAAAAAATATCCTCAGAGATTGTGACATTTTTTCACGTTTCATATTACTAAAAATATAATTCTAAATCTTCGTCGGTCTGTCGCTCTCAAACGACACAAGATGTTGAATTCAAATATAGTACATACATAGTACTTGATGTAGAAAAGGAACCCGTTTTTTAGGCGATTTTCCTTCAGAGGAAAGGGATAAAAGTGGTGAGGCATTTAAAAATTCTAAGCAGCATTTCTTACTACGTTAGGATGTTATTGATTAAAATCCATCAATATCTAAACAATGTTTTAAAAGTAATACTTATCGTGATCAAATGGACAGTAATTGTATTTAATCGTTTTTTGTTATATTTAAACAATTTTTCTCCTTCTTTTTTACTAGTTTATTGCAGAACCCAATCAAATCAATTTTAAGGAATATCTTGGATACAAAATTTGACTAACAAAGGCGATACAGCTTTTCGGAAATAATCAAAATTTCATTTACGGTCAAAATCATTGCAGCATGATTGTATTAATTAATAACAACGCAGACGTTTCTTAGATTTAACGTTTATATTCTCCTAAATGGAATAAGACATTATGACATTTTATGGATTAATAAAAACATTTGTGGATATTACCACAGTTAGTTATAATCTGAAATCGGGCAGGTATAGGAAATGTTGAAATTCTTCGAGTAGCTTTAACCGTAAAATAATCTGAACTAATATTTTACTAGAGTAAATTTATTTACTAGAAAGAAAACCAACAATTTCCGAAATACTTATATATGGAGAGTTAATAACTATCATACTGTTCGCCGATTTTCAAAAACGATTTTTAATAAATTTATAGAATAATACTGATAACAGTATGTTTTTGCTACATTTCTATTACCTGACTTGTTTTTACGAAGTAAGTTTTTTGTTTCAATAGTATACCCGCAATTTTTGCTGATATTTAATTTAAAAAAGGAATAAATTTTAGGCATAAACATTTATAGTCAAATATATAATTATGGATGACGAAGTTAATGGTAATATCTTCGAATACATCATGTTATATATCATTTTTAGGCTTCTCGTAGTCACCTCTATAAAGTAAGTTTTTCGTTATTCTAATCTTAACAGTGGGGTGTAAATATACTATTTCCTACAAATTTTTAAAGAAGTAGGAAAAACTAACAAAAAATAATCCACCCAAAGAACCTTTTTCAAATGATGGATATATATATATATATATATATATATATATATATATATATATATATATATATATATATATATATATAGCCAACAACAACCAACCCATTATCGCAACAGTTTTCAATTGTGAAGTTGTTGATCAATTTATATACCTAATTACAAATTCTGGAAGTTGCGAGCCAGAAATGCGCCGAAGAATAGAGATTGCCCGTCATGCTGTCGTAAGACTAAGAAAAATTTGGAGTGATCACAATATATCTAAAAGGACAAAAACACCACTCCTGCATTCTCTAGTTTTTTCGGTTCTACTATATGTCGCAGACAGATGGACGCTGAAAGAAAGGAACCGCTCAAGACTCAAGATGTGGTGTCCTCGCAAACTACTCTGTATACCATGGACTGTACATAGAACCAATATTTTGATTCTAAAAGAATAACTAAAAGAATAAATGACACCAACCGTGAAAAAATTTTGTGGTATTTTGGCCACATAGCTGGGTGAAATACCGATATGGAGCTGCTAGTCAGGAAAAGGAAAAGTAAACGGTCGTAGACCTAGAGGTTGGTCTCCACGTTGCTGGTAGGATCAGGTTCGAGAGCTGACCGGAGTTGGAGTGCACGTTTCAGTTCATCTTGCTGACGATAGGGACCAATGGAAGGACTTAGTGTCATTGGCAGTTACTACACCTCTGCTAAGAGGTTAATACTGAGGAGATAGTATATATATATATATATATATATATATATATATATATATATATATATATATATATATATATAATATTGATAAACTGCTTTATTCAAAGATCAAATCTTAACAGTTGTTTATATTTTTTTAAACAATGCAGACCTTGTATTCATAAATTGAACATATTACAATTCTTGTAAGTTAAATCATATTAATACGCATAATATGTATATTACTTTATCTCGTTATCAAAAAGGTAATTGTAGATATTGACTAGAGGTATGTCAGATTTACTATTCTAATTTTGATTTATTAACGATAATATTATAAATTGTTAAAGGTAGGTAGACAAATAGGTCAGAGTTTAAAACGATCATAATATATTATAATTACAACAATACAGTAATAATGCTCTATGTGTTAACACCTAATGAATCGTGATTTTTAGCCCACTTTTATATTTATTCGCTAACATAACTAATCACGGAACTTCGGAACGGAAACTTGTTTGGTTAAGTCTTACTTTAACGAAAGATTACAATCCCGACAGCTCACAGCAATATTACTACCATGATGGGCTTTACGATGAGACGTTATTGTCAGTTTTGTTTGATCGACTACTTATGTTGTATGGTTGATTCACTTAACGCATTCTACCCGGGAGGGTTATTAAATTATTTATATATTTCATGCGCGGATAAATGATATATGATTTTGTGATAAAACAAATACCAGTAGATAGGACCTCGTTTAGTATTAATTAAAAAATAGCCGGCCAAGTGCAACTTGGACTTGCACAATTAGTATTCCGTACGTTGATTGCTTTTAAAATAAAAATTTTCGTTACGGAGGTATAAAATGATCAATGACTTCACAAAATACACTCCAAATGGGCTCTTTGATCAAAGTTTGATGACCTTAAAATTTTTGTTTTTTTTATATATCAGATAAATTATTAAAGATAATGCAGTCGTAATAATTTTCGTTCATCTACTCCCTGGAATTTTATCAAAATTTTTTGACCAGTACTCTTCGAGATAAGGGGGGACAGCGATTTTTTGCAATTTTTTAAAACTGATACAAAGAAAAATATGCACAAGTATTACATTATATACATTTTTGAACTCATGTTTTTACAAGCTTTCATTTCACATCCCACTCGATGACCTGGTAAAATATTTTTTTTTTTCACCTCCGATTTTACCCTCCAAAACGGACCTCTTAAGTCAAAATTTAACTTTCAAAACTACACGGCTCTCATGAGGCCATCAATTCTTATATTAGTGCCAAATTTTAACTTTCTATGTCCAATAGTTTCGAAAAAATTCGGATGTGACAGACGGGCAGATACCGAAGTGATCTTATAAGTGTTCGGTACGGAACACTAAAAACAGTAATACAAGTATTAAGAAGTTTATGGTTAGCAGGTAGAACCACATTACTGACATCTCAAGGTATTTTAACATTTTATACAACAAGATTTGCTTATATTAAAAAATTATTCCAAATGTGTAATTTATAGCTTCAAAATTAATTAAAGTTTTCTATTCTAAATACCTAATTATCCTAAATAGTATTAACCTAACTAACCATGAAACCAAAGTGCTAATGGAAAAACTTAAAAAGAAGTTTTCACCCATATTAGTTAAATTAATTCTTTTTTTAACAAAAGCAAGGCAGAAAGCATAAAAAATACGTATTTATTTTGTCAAGCATAACGACATTGTTCTATTCGTTCTTAAGGTTAAGTTATTTTTAAATTGACTTACAATGTGAAAAAGCCCATGATTAAAGAAAACTCTATAATTGGATTTCTTAATATTTAATAGATATGCAAATAAATTTAAATAAGACCTAAAGTGTTAAAGCAAAAAGTATTAAATGAATTAATGTTAAGGTAATAAGTATGTTAGTTTACACGATAGTATGAAGTGAGAATTACGCGTGTTTTAACTTTTTGAAGATCAACATGAATGTTTATATTGCCTAAGAACCAATCAGATGTACTAATTTATTTTTTTTTTTTTTTGCGTTTTAAAATTAAATTTCATTCATTAGCTTGGTCGCCAGGTGTTTTGAGCTCTGATTAAATGTTAACAGGCTGTATTTTAGCACACGGGTAGTTTTTTTGGGCGTAGAATATGATAAAAAAAAGTTTGCTTAAGTTTGTTGTACGCTAAGCTCACAAATCGAAAATAATATCAAAAATTCGGTTTTCCGGTAATATCTGGAAAACTAAAAAAAAAATATCGAAAAATTAATAGCACCACGTGAAAGAGTGGGAAATTTTACGAAAAGTAGAATATAGATTTTTCTTCTATATTTTTTTATAAACGTGCGAATTTATTAAAAATTTGGACAGATGATTCAAAAAGTGTAGTGAGCCAAACAGGTTAATTTGAAAGTCTACTGAGTGTTAAAAAAAATACAACATAGCTTCGTGAAGAGGAGACTTTCAGCTTTCCGATGATACTAATAGTTTTTATTTTTGTTGCCTTATAATTTGTTAAACTTAAAACGAAATTTTTGTTTGCATGATTTTAACGGGCATACAATAATTTACAAATATTTAATAAAAGATAGTATTGAAAAAAAATCCTCGTACATATATCATTATTATAGTTTACGTTTTAATATAAGAATTAATAAAAATACCACATTCTCTGTTATTTAGAAATTTAGTTTTAAAAGATGGAGATTTGTCTGCTGTAGTGCGCCGCCGGCAATTTTACGTTCAAAGCAGTACGAAATAGTGAAAAAAAGTCGAACAATTTTATATGGTCATAGTTAAAAAGATAGTTAATTAATAGCTTTAAAAAAACTTTCCCTAATTTTGTAATTTTGCTCTTAAAAAAGTGTTCATGACAAACGCGTTTATTGCTTATTATTAAAATAAAAAAAAATATTTATAGGTGGGAAATGTTATCATTTAATGGGAGCTTTTCGTCAAAATTTGCGACTGAGCTATCATCACAACCCCCTCTACTGGTTATTTCTTTTCAGACTGAAGATAATAATGCCCAAAATATGTTAATAAGAGTCAGATTTGTAATATATAACACATGGGCTGAAAGGTCCCGGGCCTAACACATAGATGGCGCTAGTTTTATTGCAGTCACCTTTTTTTCAGTTAATACTAACCTTCAAAAGACAGCTGTTAAAATTTCATGATATTCTATTCATTAGTTTGTGAGTTATTGTGCTAAGAGTGACGCTACTTTTGTTATTTTCAAAACAATGGATCAAAAACAATTTCGTGTTTTAATTTTACACTGCTTCTTGATGGGAAAAAATACCGTTCAAGCGAAGCAATGGCTTGAAAAGTGTTATGGGGACTCCGCTTCATCAGAAACAACAATAAAACGTTGGTTTGCTGACTTCAAACGTGGTCGTAGAGACACCGATGATGCAGAACGCAGTGGACGTCCAAATGAGGCGGTAACACCAGAAAACATAAAAAAAATCCATAAAATCGTTTTGAATGATCGAAAAGTGAAGTTGCGTGAGTTAGCTGACATCGTAAAGATATCAAAAGAACGTGTTGGCTTTATATTGCATGAGCATTTGACTATGAGAAAGCTCTGTTCAAAGTGGGTGCCGCGTTTGCTCACTGTTGATCAAAAACAAGAACGTGTTGATGATTCTGAGCAGTGTTTGGCCATGTTTAAACGTAACAAACCGGAATTTTTGCGTCGATATGTGACAATGGATGAAACATGGATCCATCACTTCACTCCGGAATCAAAACGATCGTCATCTGAGTGGACAGCAACTGGTGAACCTCGTCCAAAGCGCCCGAAAGCACAACAATCGGCTGGAAAGGTTATGGCCTCGGTATTTTGGGATGTGCGTGGTGTAATATTCATCGACTATCTTGAGAAAGGAAATACCATCAACAGTGAATATTATATAGCGTTATTGGAGCGTTTGAAGGCCGAAATTGCAAAGAAACGACCGCATATGGCAAAGAAAAAAATTTTGTTTCATCAAGACAACGCACCGTGTCACAAGTCAATCAAAACAATGGCAAAACTACATGAATTGAACTTCGAATTGCTCCCACATCCACCGTATTCGCCAGATTTGGCTCCCAGCGACTACTGGCTGTTCGCAGACCTGAAAAAAAATGCTCGCCGGTAAGAAATTTCGCACGAATGAAGAGGTTATCGCTGAAACTGAGGCCTATTTTGAGGCAAAAGATAAATCGTTCTACAAAAGTGGTATTGAAATGTTAGAGCGGCGCTGGAATGATTGCGTTGCTCTTGATGGAGATTACGTTGATGAATAAAGCTAATTTTGAACCAAAAAAACCGTGTTTTCTTTGTTAGGCCCGGGACTTTTCAGCCCATGTGTTATATCGTCTTCTTCTTCTTCAGGTACCACCATCGCTGCCGAGTTTGGCGATCATCATCATTGCTATTAGTACTTTTGAAGCTGCCGCTCTAAACAATTAAGTAAACGTAGACCCAAACCATTCTTTTAAGTTGCGAGGCCAAGAGATACGCCGTCCTCCAGCACTCCTTCTGCCCTAAAGTTTCCCTTGCGTGATCAGTTGCAATAGCAGCAGATATTCGGTTTCTCGCCTATTAATGGTAATTAGAATTTCTCGATCTTTGTTCATTCTTTGCAAAACTTCTACGTTTGTGACTTTATCGACCCCAGGTAGTCTAAGTAACCTTCTATATATCCAGTTTCGAATGCCTCCAATTTACTATTTTTATTTTTTTTGCGTCTACGTTTCTACCCCGTATAGCAGAACCATCTACTTCAACTAATTTCATTTTAAGATTTAAGTTTATATCGTAGCTTGAGAAAAGGTTTTTCATCTTCACACACGTAGCTTCTACTTTCTCAAATATGGTTTGAATTTGTCGTTATTATTATTGGCACTTGTTTCCAAATAATCATATTTATGGACCTGTTCAACGGGATCATTTCATTTACTCTATGATTTTTTTGATACTATCGTAAATTTGGCTTCCTTTACATTAAATGTCAATCCTCTTTTTTCACTAGCTTCAACTACCCTGTCTCAAAATACACACACAAATTGTCCAGAGTTTCCGCCAATAGGACGGTGTCATCTGCGTATCTAATAATGTCGACTGGCTTGCTATTAATTCTTATTCCAATTTTCTCCTCTGGGACGTTCTTCATGATCTCCTCTAAATATAGGTTAAACAGCATGGGCGACAGCACGCATCCCTGTCCGACACTTCTCTTGGATCGGATTTCATTTATTCAGTAATATTAGGCACACACTACTCTCTGGTCGCTATAGAGGTTGGTTATTATCCTTATATCATGAATATTCAATTGTTTTACCTTTAATATCTGTACCAGTTGGTCGTGTTAAACTTTGTCGAAGGCCTTAATAGAATCCACATCCTGGTTTACATCGAGACATCTTTGAGCCAGGATGTTAAAGGCAAACAATGCTTTGCGGATTCCAACGCCATTTCGGAATCCAAACTGTGTTTTTCCTATTTCTGTGTCTAGTTTCCTCTTAATTAGGTTATAGATTATACATTGTCACCAATTTCAAATCGCATTTCTTTAGTCTCTGTTCGAATAACCAGATATCGGAAGAAGTATAATATATATGCCAGTAAAAGCCGGAATAAAGCTCACTTAAAAATATGGTATGTGCCCTGAACAAAATATACAACAAATTAGTCCTGATGAATTCATTACATCAAAATACAGTGATTCTTACACGTATTAAACGAAGGTCAATATTTCTCAACTTACTCTCGTATAGGTAAAGTAGGCGAACAAAAAAAATATTATATTTGTAACATATTTAAAGCGGAATGTGCTACTGATATTAATGTAGCAATATAACGTAAACCTTCAGAAATACTTCTCTAATATTTCCTAAGCGTAATAAGTTGTTTTATATGTTTAAAATGACTTAACACTTACTTAAAACTTATTTTTATGTGTTATCTCTTTATTATATTCACATATTTTTATATGCTGCTTGTACTTTTAATGTTAAATTATTATTTTATTAAGCAATTTCCAAATACTGCTTTTTAAAATAATACAACCCGATGTCTTATTCGTAATTATTAATAAGTAGTTTAGTTATGTATTTTGCTTTCTTATATTTCTTGCCTAATACACCTCACATATCTGACAAACTTATAACAGAGAGGATGCTACTTTCTATTTTATTTGCTCTAAGTACGTTAATTTATTATTCCTAATTGCTGGAGCGTTATTAAATATTAAACTGTTCATTAATGTATTTGAAATTATCAGATGATATTATTTAAGTTTTCGCTATTTGATATTTAAAATTATAGTATAAACATAGGAACTTTCACAGTTTTCGTCAATCTGGAAGCAGGCTAGCGAGAATTCGCTTTTTAACATTTCACGCGCGGAGAAAAAACAATCTTTGAAGAATCAACAAGCAAATAACTATTTTTAGTTTACTTGGTAAGGGACGAAGACAAGAAGCAAGTATTGAAATAGAAGAGGACACAAAATAACAAGAATTTCTGACGAAAGATGAAATTAAAAATGCGAAATTCAAATTTAAAAAGCCCCACGACCAGATAATATTAATAATGAATTGCTAAAATACGGAGGACAAGCATTGATAGAAGAACTACAGGCCTTATTTCGTAAGATATACGATCAACGCTAGGTCCCAACACAGTGGAATGAAAGTATACCGATAGTCATCTTAAAAAAGGGATTAAAAAATAACCCGACAAATTAAAGTTGATGACGTCTTAACGTCACTCAAAAAGAGGAAGTTAGACTCCAGTACTCTTACAGTGGTCCAAGAATTGAATATCTACAACATATTTATAAGAGTCAATAAAGTACCAGTATCAACAGATATTAAACAAGGTGGTAGTCTTAGTGCCCGATCTTTTGGAATATAATTATGGATTAAATTATTAAAGAGGTAAAAACCGTTGACGGGGAACATGAGATGGGTAAGCAAGAGATTCAAATTATTTGATATGCGGATAATACAGTGATCATATCATAAGACGAGGACAACTTGCAGAGAATGCTATTTAAGTTTCAAACAATTGCAAAATAGTTCAATAGGATCATCTCTGTACAGAAAACCCATTGGTTGACGATCTCCAGGGAACCAAGAAGATGCAAATTATCTACGATACGATCTACGATATACGAGAAAAGCGCGGAGCAGGTTATCAGTCTCAAATATTTAGGAGCCAACAAAACCAGCAATAGAAATTTGAAGGAGGAGATAAAAGCGCAAATAACAAAAGCTGCTATGATCTCAGGATTCCTGAAGAACATAGTTTGAAGAAACAGAAATATGAGCGTAAGAAGCAAAGTAAACAAAAACAAGAGCGTACACATAGCTAACAAATGCTCAGAACAACAGAAATAAGAACGATCCGATCTATCAACGATCACGTACACCACGGCAGGAAAGGAAACGAAGAAATAAGAAGTATATGTGACATCTCGGACTAGAAGAAGAGCCTGAAGAGACCAATATAGAATGCCTGAAGGTCGAATTACAAGAGCTGCACTCTTGAATAGGTGAGCAGGAAAATGTCTTATACTAAAAAAAAGATGACGCTAAAGGAAAATATTGTATTCGTAAAAAATTACCCTCTGAGATGCATTGCTTCACGTTTCAGGCTCCCTCATGTCCGTCAATCTGTCAGTCTGTCGGACTATCGGTCTGTATAGCTTTTGGTACAATAATTCTCGAACTAAATGATACATCAATTTTACATTTGGTACACATATTATACACACACACACACACACAGTTTTTTTATTATTTTCAACTATCTATGGTTAACATGTAGAGTTAATAAGGTGAGGAAAGTACAGTATCTTATCTTTTAAAATATTACTTAGTACTTATTTTAGAACTATATGTTTACAAGAAAAATAACGCAAACGAAGTGTTTAATTATACCTATTATTAGTAGCTGTCGTAAATAGGATGGACTTCTGTTTTCCTACAGTTAATTGAAGATACTCTGATAATACTAGGAATACTTAAATCACATTTTTATAAAAAATCTTGACTCAGAGAATACATAGTTTTGTTTTTATTTTAGATCACGTCAAATTGATTTTTTATGTCGTTTCATCTACGGTTACATTTCACACGCTGTATAATTTACGGTAGTACCTAAATATTGATCGACTAATTTTAGCAAAGGTTACTCTCTCTACCGCCTGTTATTGTCTCTATGTTGTAAAGTCAAAATCGAATTTTATGGATTATTTTCCAAAAAAAAATCCGCCCAGTGTACTTTAGGGCACCAATTTATTAAAAAAATTAGTATTGTCGACCTCAATATGGATCAAATGTATATAAATAAAATATTACTGAAAAATCCACAGTTAAAGATAATGCAAGTTTCATAAAAAAATTCTAGTTAGATAAGTAATGTTTTACGTACTACAAGCAGGAAAGAAGTCGAAATGTGGTTATTTACAGTTTCTTAGGTATTTTAAGGTAGCCTCTAGCATTACGTAACCTGTTAAGTTTATTTTTGAAAATTACTTTGTAGGTTAAATAAACCGTTACATACATCTTAAAAAAATAATCTTGATAAATACATTAAAACAATGTATGATTTTTGACAAACACAGCGTCTAAAAAGTCTGTTTATCAGTAACTAATCGATATTTCGCAACGGCCCTCATGTATAAATTAACTACGTCCCGCAATAACTGCTATGCAGCTTTTTTCCTGAGTTGATAAATGTTGTAGGAGAATCAGACCGTGAAACTCACGAATCTTAGGCATTTGCCGCTTATTGTTACAACAGAATGTGTTTATGGGTTGGCTACCAACTGCCCACACATTTTCAATAAATTTTTCAAGAGAATTGGCTATTTTGATACGGTTCAGAAAAAAATAAAAACAGCACTTTTTTTCTCGGAGTATTGACGTGACTGTTCTTACATAAGCTGAAAATCTTTCGAATTTATAGCCTATGTTTTATGTGCTTTACTAACTATGAAGACTTGACAAACGGGCGCAAAGTTTTGTCAGTTTACTTAGACAGATTGACGTAGTAATGAGAGACATTAGCTCTATTTGAATCAATAATAATTAACACCTTGTAACTTTAAAATACACATTTCTTTAAAGAAATATAAAAACCGTGAAAGTCTCGACCGAGACCGATCGATTAACGCAAGGAACTAAACAAAACTCTTATCGTCGGTAGCAGTGTGAAATTTAATTTAACTTTGCAATTTATCCACAGAAAGGAAGTTGGTGAAGGTCTGTCAATTAGTGGCAAAACATTGTTTCGCTAAATAAATGGTCATTAGGGTAATTGTGGTCTGCCAGTAT
Source organism: Pachyrhynchus sulphureomaculatus (assembly GCA_019049505.1). Taxonomy (NCBI): domain Eukaryota; kingdom Metazoa; phylum Arthropoda; class Insecta; order Coleoptera; family Curculionidae; genus Pachyrhynchus; species Pachyrhynchus sulphureomaculatus. Next base: position 158,955,536 of record CM032454.1, on the reverse strand, counting down.
TGAAAGTTTTGTGTCTAAAGATCTCCTATAATTCACACATGTTCTAAACTATCTGTACCATATATACCAATTTTTCGGAAAAACTAAAATATGACATATAGACAAGCAGACCTCGAGTAAATTCCGATTCCAGTTCCGAATAAGATCTTAAAAATGGAAATATGTGCATGAAAATAAGTAATTTTGAACAAAAACGTTCAAAATAGAGTTCTGAAAATTAAAATTCTCATATTAAATTTGAAATTTAAATAATAAAATTTGGTAGGGATTGGTTCAGAAACAAATAAATAATAATTAATAACTGGCGACATCAACAAGCGGTAAAGAGAGTAACACTATATTTTAAGCTACAATAACAAGGTAAGATTTAACTTTCCCTCTTTTCTGAGAAATTTCCTAAAAAAAAAATATAAAAAATTATTTTATGAGTTTTTTCTTTTAATTTAGCGTTTACATATAATAACGTTCTTAAACATTTTTAGTATTCTGTACGGAACACTTATGGAATCACTTGGGTGTTTGTCCGTCTCTGAAACTATGTGACAAGTTGAAATTTGGCACAAATATAGAAATTGATGGCCCAATCAGAGGTGTACTTTTGAAAGTTAAATTTTGAGTTAAGGGGTTAGTTTTGGGCGATGAAATCGGAAGTGAAAAAAGCAATTTATCAGGTCATCGACTGGAGTTTCAAATGTGCTTGTGAAAACACGAGTTTAAAAATCTATATGAAGTAATACTTGCGCACACTTTTCTTCATATTATTTTTAAAAAAATAGCCAAACATCGCTGTCCCTCACCCTATCTCGAAAAGTACTAATCAAAAAATTTTGAAGAAATTCTGAAATAGTCTTCATAAAGTGTGGATTAGGCGAAAATTATCGCATGCATAACGTTTGATAGTTTATCCCAAATAAAAAAAAAAACAATGTACCTTAACAATATGGTGCTTTACTGCTACCAAGTCGCGCGTCGCTCCTGTACTGGGACAAAATAATTTTATTTTATTTGTTTATATTTAAACAAATACTTAGGTAGTAAATATTTGTTTTACAGTTTTATTACTAGATTCTAGATTCAGCTTAGCCTAGCTACAGATTTTATTTTATTTTAAAAGCAATCACCGTAGGGAGCACCAATTGCACAAGTCCGACTTGCCCTTGGCAGGTTTTTAATATTAATGAACATAGTAAACTTATTGAATTTCTGTTGGTAATGAAGCACGGCGCTAGATAAAAAAAACGAATGAATTATACACGAAAAAAAACTACTAAATAATTTTAATGCAATTATCGGAATATTTGCTAACATTTACAAAGTGTATAATGACGACTACAACTTTAAAAGTACACAAAATGTGTCATTATTCTGTCTTTATTATAAACAGTCTTTTTTAGTTTAGGAAACTTGTTACAAGTTAATTACATTAAATTTTCTAAATTTTCTGGATTCTCGTAATATGTTATTGCTTATTATGGCTTTTTATGTTACTTGGACGTAATTTAGAAAATTATAATAATTTATTCAGTATTGGAAGACAAAATTTTACATTTTACAATTTTTTACGAATTTTACTGAAATTACTAAGGGAAGTGTTGTATTTGTGAATCACCCTCCGAAATTACATTTCTTCATGTTTTGAGATCTCCAGATCGCGATAAACATCTCATTTTCCATCGATCTATCGCTTACACTACCTATCTTTCTTCCCGCCTGTTTGTTAGTACACTAGGTTTCCAACGAAATGAGATGTCAGTTTTAAATTTGGCATCCATATAATACTTCACGTAGGAAAGTAAGCATTATTTTTCGCAATATAAAGCTTCAGAATATAGTACAGTTTTTTCTACTTTTTGGTTGAATAGTGATCAAATTTTAAGAATAATTATTTATAGTCAGACGAATCAAGACTTAATGGGATGAAAAGATACTTATAAGTCCTTTTCGGAGTTTTTGAATTAGAGAAATCTAAATTTGATATTCTTTCTCGTTATTCCCAACTTTTATAAAAACAGTATATAGAGAAAAATATTACAGTTATAAATATCTTCGACACTTTTTTAATGCCCAACTTTTTTTTGTTAATATTATCTCACTCTAAAGTAGCCCTCATTTAAAATATTAGGTTGTTTTTGAGAGGTTTTTTACAGTATTTAGTACAATTTACAACATCTCAGGAGAAAATGCATTTCTACAATTTCACAGAAACGAAAGAAGTGATTATAATTATTATTTTAACAATTTGTGCAGTATTGTGTAAAATATTTTACATAGTTTCTCCCTTGTACATAACAATTTTATAGCTCTGCTCTAGTATACCCAGAATACATTACTGCAAAAAATTACAATACGTATTATATATGTTACTTTCAGATGTGGTAGGTATACTTAGCGATTATTATAACTATGTTCTTGTCAAGATTTTAAATTAAATAAAAATCACAAACCTTACTTTTAAGTATTTTAAATTAATTAAATATATATATATATATATATATATATATATATATATATATATATATATATATATATATATATACATATATTTAATTATTGTTTTTCTTTGTCTCATTTAATTAATCGTCCCATTAACCTAACCTACTTTTATATAAAAATGCACTATGTATTTAATCACTCTGCAGGAACTAATATGCGATTACTGTTATAAAAAATCGCACGCGTCGCAAGTATTACATAATATCAGCTGATATTTAATGTGTGGTCGTACGATTTAATAAACTACTATGTTGCAGTGTTGCCAATTTGTCTCTGAATACAAAATCAAGATGAAATATCAAGAAATATACAATCCTTATAATTTCATAAAGGAGAAATACATGTAGAATTTTCCATTTTTAATACCGGAAATCATGTTAATGCATTCGTCAAAAGTCTTCTATCTTTCTATATTTTTGAAATACAAATATTTTAAGCCCGCTCAAAATTATCTTTCTAATGAATTTTAATATTCAAATCTAGAAGGACAAGGATCTCTTAAGGTCATTCGTGCAATTGTACGAGAAAAGTCGGAAAGTTACTCCAAATTGACAGAGTTTTATCCCAATAACCGCGATTTCTCATGTTACCAAGACCGTGAAAAAACACAGGACCTTTTTCAACATAATTTCCACCCATATTAAGACACTTGTATCATAAGGCCGGCTTCTGTATTCCATCCTCATAGAAATATGCCGCCTGGTCTGGTAACTACCGCAGCACGGCGTCGTCATCCGTGTCGTAGCGTTGACCGCCAAGGTGCTTCTTTAAGTGCAGGAACATGCCCTGTACCTCTCCAGGAAAGTCAAAGCACTGGCTTAACAATTGGTTTTGTGCACTTCAGCATTTTTGGTACCAAGAGTGAGCACAACTTCCGACAATTTAAGCATGATGCCATAATTTCATATAGAACACTTCTTGAAACTTGAGGACCGTGATAATAATGAAATCGTACAGCATCTGTTTTCTCGAATTGTTTCATCAACTTTCTGCACTAGGTTATCATTAATGACGGACGGTCGCCCACTTGGTCTCTCATCATGAACGTTTATATGGCCATTTTTAAATGCTCTAATCCGTTTTCTGACCATTATATCGCTCATAAAGTTTCGCGCTACACTTCACCAATCCGCCGATGAGTTTCAACCGCTTTAACGTCCCTTGCATTTAAGAAACGAACTACGTAATGATTACGTAATGGTATCTGTGGCTAGCCATGTAGGTACTCAGCACGCATGTGAGGAACGGCGACCGCAACACCGCAGCGGCCATATTTCAAAACGGTACTTCGTCTCGTATTTACTCAAACACATAATACAGAAAATGAGCTCTTAAATTAATATAACAAATTATTGGTTTTTTTAAAATTCAAAACTGGCAACGTTGTAATAACAGTAGCAGTACCTGTAGTGACGACGTGACTACGACTGGTTAACCAAGTGACCTTGACGCCTCAAGGTCGCTTGAGCGCGCTTTCGCTCTTATTGAAAGAATGCAACAGGAGCTATCCGCAGGCATTTCTTTTATTGGCCATTGAGGAAGGTGCGGTACAAACGATAGAATTCAGCACAACACGGTAGTAGTTGCGTATCTATTGTAGTTTTTTCGTTAATAGTAAATGGGTGGATTAAGGATATGATTTTTTATAAATAGTAGTTTGGGTGTAGTAGGTAATTACCAGTAAAAGAAAAAATTCTGTTAGTACAACTCACTCAATATTCACTTAATTCATATATTATTAACAATATAACCAAATATCCAGTCATATTTTGACTCGTTTTGAAAGCAAACATTTTTTTTAAAAACTTTATTGATATTATTTTTTAATTTCCTTGTTAACAAAAACAATATAGCTGTATATATAATGAAGTTGCCCCATACCGGAAATCAAGCAAGGCCGACCAAAAAACTATACCCGCTTGCCAGTATAGCTTCTCCCCGTATACGCAAGAAAATCGCTGCGGACGTAGAGAGAAGAAAACAGGAATCAGATACTCGTCATCTGATTTACTGACATCGACTATCAGCAACACTTAAATTTAAGAAAAGCTTTATAAGAGGAATGACAATCCTGAAAGGTAATCGAATCGAAAGTGGAGAAATGAACTAAATCACCAGGGCTTCCAAGCCAGGCCACCACGCAACGAACAGCCCTACGCATAGAGAACACTTATGAGAGCAGATGCGCCACCATGCAAGACCAGCTTGCAGAAATGGGCACTGCAATCAGCTGGAGCGTACGTCCTGTACATGTAGGGTGCTGTTCAGAGCCCTCATCATCTTTTGACTGGCTCAAGTTAGGACCAACGAAGTACAGAAGAAGACATTATGCTGGAGAATACCAAAGCTGTATCCTCTGCAAATCGCTGGAAACACTATTTCACCGGACATGGAAAATAAGTAAGTACTGATGACTTGTCAAGTCAAACAATTTGATTGGTGACTGACCTCGTAACATTGGGAATAAATTAACGATGTAATGTAATTTACACATTTCTGTGTGTTATTCTAATTATTACTTCTTAAATCATAAATCTTCGAAATTTTCCTATCAAACAAGTCAACTTTGCCAACCAACCTTGTATTTCTGCAAATCCTTGGTTAATATTGTGAATATTAATTATAAAGAGGGTACAATTGAAGATTGGGTTTCATTTTTTAAATGTCAAGATCATGTTTTGGTCATAAAACTGTCAATTTTATCGATCTCATATTTTTAAATATGTAGTAATTTAATTAAATTTTAAAAACTTTAGTTTTGGTTTTTTGAATTATAATCGGCGGGTAGTCGAGCGACTACTCGATTGTTAAAATCACGCGAGTAATAGCTACTGAAACACTGTAATTTGTAGGTTTCTCCTAAATCTATTCAATTCTTATTTCCTTGTTACATTCATTGCCATCATTAAAATTCTTTGTTCTGATCCTCTTTCATCAAAAGAAATATGAATTTCACATATATGAAAAATGTTTTAATAAATCATATTATAATAAACTTCAAACTCAAATTAAAATGTTACGTGCAATTACCCTGTCATATTTCTTCCTTTGACAATTAACTTTGCATTCCACGCTGTTTTTTTTCCTAATTACCATTTCAACTGCATGTTATTTTTCACCTAGATTTCACTTTTTTAATTTATATCAAATTAAAGCAATGAATTTTCTTTTTTCAGGTTAATATCATTATTATGTGAGGCTAATAAATAATTTTCCAATTGAAAAAGTATGATTTTTTTGAGAGTAGTAAAACCTAGAAATAAAATTTGAAATTTTTAAAGCAAGAAACTCTCAAAGTTAGGGGAACACACATTGATACTATTTTCTTAGATAAGTTTTCATTACTAAATACAAGTATTTACGCTTTACGTATTGCATTTTACTTTATCTTGCCATTACAAAAAAAATCCGCTTGGAGCCTTTTTTAAAGCAAAAAAAAAACATCTTTTAATATCCTAACTAATTTTAAAAAAATGAATAAATTCCGCTGAGACTAGTTTATATGATTTTCTTATTAAAGCAAACTCGAAATTGTTTTTCCCAGCTTGTATCAAAAAACATTATAACGGGCGCGTGGCCCAGATAGGAACTGAACTGAACGGAGTTCATGGGGACTCTATACGAGCACTCAAGACCATTTATTACTGAATAAATAAATTTAAAAATTGCCGTACGAGCACTGCAAATGCTGCACCTTTAGGATGAAATTTTTTCTGATGAAATGGTCGATAAAATTTGGCTCCAATTGATTTTTTGTTTTCTAACCTAAAAATTGGCTCGAAGGGAAGAAACTTTTGTCGAATGAAGAGATTATCTGTGCTGTAAACAAGTATTATGCACAATTCAAAGCATTTTTTTTGAGGGAATACAAAAATGGGAATCTCCCTGGACCAAATGTATTGAGCTCAATGGAGATTTATATATATATATATATATATATATATATATATATATATATATATATATATATATATATATATACATACATATACATATATATATACGAGGCTGGTTTGAGAAGTCCGTGCAAAGTCCGAGAGATGGCACCACTGGCGCGTATCGAGGTCATGTTTAGTTAGTAGCATCTCTTGAATGAACGCACACCAAGTTTCAGCCATATTGGTCTATTTCTTTGTGTTTGGCATTCGTAGGAATCAAGGAAGTCGAGTGATTTTCAAGAAATGGACGAAAAAGAATTTCGTGTGGTGATTAAACATTACTTTATGAAAGGAAAAACGCCTCAGGAGACTAAAGAGAAGCTTGATAAACATTATGGTGACTCTGCACCTTCGATTAGAACAGTTTATAAGTGATTTCAAATTTTTCGGACTGGCCATATGGGCACAAGTGACGCTGAACGTTCTGGACGGCCTGTGGAGGTTACGACTCCAGAAATCATTGATCAAATCCATGATATGGTGATGGATGACAGAAGAGTTAAGGTGCGTGAGATTGCTAGTGCTGTGGGCATCTCGACTGAACGGGTACATAATATTTTGCATAAACATTTGGACATGAAAAAACTATCCGCAAGATGGGTGCCGCGATTGCTCACGCTTGACCAAAAACGGAATCGTGTGAAGTGTTGCAAGGATGGTTTGCAGCTGTTCCGGAAGAATCCGGAGGACTTTAAGCGTCGTTTCGTCACTGTGGATGAAACATGGATACATTACTATACTCCTGAGACCAAACAACAATCTAAACAATGGGTTACCAAGGGGGAATCTGCACCAAAAAAGGCGAAGACCGTTACTTCGGCCGGAAAGGTTATGGCGACTGTCTTTTGGGATTCGCAAGGGATAATCCTCATCGACTATCTGGAAAAGGGTAAAACTATTACACGTGAATATTATTCATCGTTATTGGACCGTTTGAAAACCGAGCTGCAAGAAAAACGGCCGCGATTGGCCCACAAGAAAGTCCTTTTCCATCACGACAACGCACCAGCACACACCTCAGCAGTTGTGGTCGCAAAATTAATGGAAATAGGATTCCAACTCGTTTCACATCCCCCCTATTCTCCAGACTTGGCTCCCTCGGACTACTATTTGTTCCCCAATTTGAAGAAATGGCTGGCGGGACAAAGATTTTATTCAAACGAGGAGGTGATTGCAGACACTAATGGATATTTTGCAGACTTGGACAAATCCTATTATTCGGAAGGGATCAACAAACTAGAACATCGTTGGACGAAGTGTATAAGCCTAAAAGGAGACTATGTCGAAAAATAAAAAAGGTTTACCCCAAACACATAAGTAGTTTTTATTTTTGCACGGACTTTTCAAACCAGCCTCGTATATATATATATATATATATATATATATATATATATATATATATATATATATATATATATATATATATATATATATATAATTTGCAAAAAAATATTATTTACTTTGTTTTTTACAAGACTTTTCAATCCACCTTCGGACACATACATTAAAACAGAAGAAAAACTGGTTTTGGGTCCTACAGCAACTCTACCGAGTCTATCTACCAGTATCAAACCTTTTCGCTGAATCTGTCTGTATATGCTGAGTACTCAAGAAAGAAACCTGTAGTTTTCAAGCAGTATCACTTTGCGGAAAACAGCAAAAGTAGTGGAGGTTTATATATTCCACGGCATCATTTCAGGCTAGTTTTTTCCTTTCAAATTCACACAATAAGTTAAATAAAAACATCATTTGTCATAATAGGGAAAAAAGAATAAGAAATTTGAAGCTCATGTCCATCTTTCATTATTTTTAATATTAGAAAAAATTATAAATCGTAGGTACAGTTTTTGAGCGCTAACACTTTAGAGAAAGAGCGGTGAGACAAGTGAAAGTCATTGTAGTACTTTTTGCTGACCTCTGACGTTTTCTTATTTTTGTTCACAATGTAAGCTAAACAGACGGCGGTAACCCTGAATATATCACATTTTATGTCTATATTTTTAAGACTTCCATTCTTAAATAAAGCCGGAGTAAATCTAAAGTTTCTGGGCAATATAGCAGCAAAGGGTAAAAGAGTGTTTTAATATTTTGTATATAATCTAACTTACATTATATGGTTAAAAGCTTGAAATATCATGTCGTATTTCATTTTTTTCAGTTTCAAAAATACCACAGTTCAAAATTATACATGATGTAATACTCGCGCAAACTTTTCTTCATATTATTTTTTAAAAAATGATCAAAAATCGCTTTACCCTTCTGCCACGAAAAGTACTGATCCAAATATTTTGAAAAAATTCTGGAATATCACCACCAAGTATAGACTGAGAGAAAATTATCAAGTGGGCATTGCGTTTGATAATTTATCAAATATGGGAGTTTTTTTCATGGAAAGTTATGAATTCAACAGATTAAGAGCTACGAAATATCAATACTTATTCTCTGCGATCCGTAATATCATGATGGCTGGTGACCGACGGATAGGTTGTTAAAATAATTTTATTTTATTTGTTTATAATTAAACAAATAGTCAATGATGTAAATTTTTACTACAAAAATGTCTTGCTTTTTATTAGCCCAGTCGTCAGAGGCAAATTTTGACGAACACCTCTTATTAAATGTTAGCAGACTGCATTTTGGCATACGGGTAGTTTTTTGAACGTAGAGTGCGGTTGCAACTCTAAAGGGTACGCTAAGCCCATAAAATCGAAAATAAAACGAAAAATTAAGTTTTTCGCAAGTAGCTCTAAAATAAAAAAAAAAGATATCGAAAAACTAATAGCATCCTGTGAAATAATGGAAAATTTTACAAAAAAATGGTATATAGATTTAAAAAAAAATATTTAAAATAAAATGGCTAGTTTAACCCCTTCAGTTGTAGTAGCAATCATGCTTCCAACCTCATTTATGATTGAATTAACGTTTCTGTATACCGTTAAATATTTTGAAATTGGCTATTAAGAAGTTTCTCAGGGTGCTGATTAAGAATCCGAATGGCGGATCCATTATGACGGCCAATGTCTTCGTGTAATTTAGAATTTTTGTGTTTTCAATAACTGTTTTCTTTGTACCTGTATATTTATGTGAAATATAAATACTTCCTACCTTTAAATATATATTTTTTTTTATTTTAAGTTTAAGTTATATGATTAATAATAAGCAAAAAATACAATTATTATGAACACTTTTTTTAAGAGCAAAATTACACAAAAGGAAAAAGTTTTTTTAAGTTTTTAATGATTTTCTAATATCAATACTTTTAACTGTAACTAAAAAAAATGTCCTACTTTGTTTGACCATTTCGTACTGCTTTGAACGTAAAATTGCCGGCGGCGCACTGCGGCAGACAAATTTTCATATTTTAAAACTCAATTTTTAAATAACACAGACAATGTGGGTATTTTTAATTATTCTTATATTGAAAATTAAGGTATAATAATGATATATGCACAAGGATTTTTTTTTCAATACTATATTTTATTAAATATTTGTAAATTACTGTATGCCCGTTGAAATCATGCAAACAAAAATTTCGTTTTAAGTTTAACAATATATAATATATTACAATATTATTAAATATTTGTAATTGACGGTACGCCCGTTAAGATCATGCAAACAAAAATTAGTTTTACAAGTTTTACAAATTATAAAGCAACAAAAATAAAAACTATTAGTATCATCGGAAAGCTGAAAAGTCTTGTCTTCAAAAAGCTGTCTTTTAATTTTTTTTACACTCTGAAAACAAGTAATATTGATTAACCTTCGAGCGGTGCGCATAGACTTTTAAATTTGGCGCGCCATACTTTTTGAATCACCTATTTAATAAATAAATTGAAAAAAACTGGAAAAAAATCTATATACCATTTTTTTGTAAAATTTTCCGCTCTTTCACGTGGTGCTATTGGTTTTTCGATATTTTTTTTTATTTTTCTAGATATTACCGAAAAACCGAATTTTTATTTTATTTTAGATTTTGTCGGCTTAGCGTACATCAAACTTTAGCAATTACCTGTGTGCCAAAATATAGACTGTTAACATTTAATGAGGGCTCAAGACCTCTGGCGACTGGGCTATATCGGTATATTCTTGGTAATTGAATGTGTGACTGAATTTCATAGAATACTTCCGCAATCACGGTACGGAACACTAATTGTGCTGGTCAAACTGCAAGTCACTTTTTTTTAATAACAATTAATCTAAACAGTATATAGAAATTAAATATGAATAATATATTGAAAGTAGTGATAGAAGTATCGATGTGTGGATTTATATACTAATTAATTTGATCAATTCCATGAGCGCCTCTAGAAATTGGTAAAGTGATTTACCCAGTACATTAATCGCAAACACGCAGTTATGAAATAAATACTAAAGTGAATTGAAATTAATCCAAACATTACATCTCAATATATAATGGTGAATTATCAAACAGAAAATGAACGAGTAGATAAAAGGCCTCAGAGATATTTACACAGCTTAAATCACATGATACGTGTATCAAATTGAAATATCATTACGGTTGAGATTTATCGTATCAACAGAAAGAAAAACAAACCGACAAAAATTGAAAGCTATGTTTTTGGTCTTCTATGGACCCTGAAACATGAAGAAATGCAAAAATTTCAGAAAATGATTCTTTCACCGACACGGTCCATCTCTTGTAAGGAAAGTAAAAGTAAGAAATTTTTAAATAGTATTTTTTGCCGAGCGAAACAGAATCAAATAAATTAACCATAAGCTAATCGATTTATGATGTGAGACTTGTGCAACTAAATTTGAGTCATTTTGTATTTAAAATATGTTCTAACTATGTTTCTAAACTACCTGCTAAATAGTTTTACTTATAAAAAAATATACATTACACATACACACACACACACACACACACACACAACATACATGTGTTGAGATTTTTCATAATAGATGGGGTCACATGAAAAAACAAGCATAATTTTAAAGCACTTGAGGAATCAATTAATCTACGGTTCTATCTAATAATCTTGTAATTTTGTTAACAAGCTTTAGAAAGTAATTTATCACTCTCCTTAGTACCAATAGCTATTACTTTTAGGATCAATTCTAATCGTAATACAATATCATTATCAATTTGTTCTGGTTGGTAAATTATTCAATTGAAGTAAATCATAATAGCTTTATTTCTCTATTACATGATTTTGTATGTTTACAACGTGTCTAACCTAACACCGAGATTAACTTTCGAATAAGTATTTGCACTTCGACTAAAAGTCACGCATTATTAATAAACACATTAAAAATTCAGTTTCATTATTGTCTGTTTGTTTTCAGTAGCGTTACCAACAGTAATTAATCATATTTTTTTAATTATTGTATTTGTATATCTAATTTATTTCCAGTTTTAAAAAAATATTTGGGATATGATTTTGCAGATAAGGTTCGTACAATAAAAATTTATTCTATTTTCGTACGCCTGAATATCTAGCACGAAACTGAAATACGGTTATAATCGTAAATAAGATCATATGTCAATATCTATTTCATTTACTTTATGATTGTGTTTCTGCCGCTTCATGTTTGTTCATTTTTTGATGGTTAACTTTCTGTCTAGCACTTAGTTCTTCTAACTCCTTTTGTTATCCAAGTTCTCGCCCTCTTTTTAATTTAGGTCCCACCCATTTTTATTTCTAAGATTTTACAGTGTCAAGTAAGAACGGGTCACACATTGTTCATTTATTAAAAAATGTTTCATCAATCATTCAACAGCAAAGGATTGCCATTGAAATACCAATAATTCAGTAGTTCGTGTAGTCCCCATCAGCGTCGATGAGTGTCTGGCATCTTCTAGACATACTTTCGATGAGATTTTCCACGTGTTCTTGGGGCAAAGATTTCCAAATTTCCCAAATTTGCTGTGACAGCTGCTTTACTGTGTATACCTTTTTACTACCAAGCTTCTGTTTGATGTATGACCACACGTTCTCGATTAAGTTTCAATCGGGCTACTGGGCTGGACAATCTAATGTAACGATACCAGATTTCCCTTTTGAAAAAACCACTCCTCATTTTAATCGACAAGCCATCATTTGGCAGTCGGTATTAATGCCTTCTTGTAAATCTGGAGCATTTTTGCAGCGTTTAAATTATTGGTAAAGATGAAGATTCTCCCCAAACCTTTTTTCGAAAGACACCTACAAACATAAATCCTCACAGGGTGTTTCACGGTGCACTGAAGCTTGACCAGGCTCGTGGAGTGATAACATAACCCTAAAATGAAGCTTCATCGGAAAAAATTACATAGCTCCAGCCTTGATCTATGTTTTCCCCTGCACCTGCGAGTCGTCTCTCTCTGTATTTTTCTTTCAGCAATGGTTTTTTGATTGTACTCCGGTACTTTAAATCGTAAGCCCTAAGATGAATGCGAACCGTTTCATACGATATTTCCAAACCTTTCTGCTTTAGTTTTTGCGCCCTTTGACGCAAAGTTATTTGAGGATTTCGGGAAAACATGGTAATATCCTCTCGAACCACGTTCTGGTAGATCATCAACACTCGGTAATAAATGCCATCGTTTTTTGGACGAACACAGCCCCGAAGCGTATGCAGCATTCATATCCGATAATGTACTATTTAACCATAAATAAGGTTAGAACTTTGTACTTTCCACAAAACATTGCAAGGGTGCCAACAAGAACCACAAAAAAGAAGAAATTTCTTTAGCCGACTACAAGTTATAGACGACACGTTCTTACTCATTTCATATATCTGTCTGTCTTATATATATACATCTATATATATATATATATATATATATATATATATATATATATATATATATATATATATATATATATATATATATATATATATACTCGTATATATATATATATATATATATATATATATATATATATATATATATATATATATACTCGTATATATATATATATATATATATATATATATATATATACATATATATATATATATATATATATATATATATATATATATATATATATATATATATATATATATATATATATATATATATATATATATATATATATACATATATATATATATATATATATATATATATATATATATATATATATATATATACATATATATATATATATATATATATATATATATATATATATATATATATCACAGTGACGTAGACAGATTTAAGAGGCGGGAAAGCATATGTGTCCAAGAAAAAAAGATAGTACTAAATGTGAAGCTGCTTACAGAGGGAATAGCGCCAATTGACAAACGGTTGACAACCAAGGAAGGAGACCCTTGAAAAAAAAATATGACTCTTGCAGTGGCAACTTCAAACACTATAAACTCAAAATCTATTTCTAGAAGAAGAGAGAATCTTAGCCTAGCCCAATAATATTAACATATATCTACTGGGATGGAGAAGGCCTCAGATATATATATATATATATATATATATATATATATATATATATATATATATATATATATATATATATATATATATATATATATATCTGAATTTATTTTCGGGGTCATTTCGATTATATGCATCCTTTTGAGGAGTGAAAATGGGGATTGGAAAATAGATTCAGCAACCCCAGAAACCCCCCCGGAACCAATCTTGAACGCAAAACTTTAATTCAGGTGTATATCGTAATGGGGAACTCCAACCCCCATTTTCGCCCCATAATCCCATGATCAAAATAACCCTGAAAATAGATTCAGCGACCCCTAAAACTCCCGAAAAACCAGTTTCGAACCCGTAAACATGAAATCACATGAACTTCAAAATTTTCCCACCCGGTTCCGTGCTACTTTTTGCAATTTAAAAAAAATTTGAGGTTATATTTTACAAATCGACTTCCTTACGTTTGTCCGGAATTCGCTTACGACTATTTCTTAGAAAAAAATTGTCTGATTTAGTTAATAATTGAGGGCTCTAGACAATTTTGAACGAAAAATCAGATTCCTGACCCACTGTGCGTCGTGCAAATTCATTGTTAAACGAACGGATTGAAGCCCGTGCTTTTTCTGATGGTGGTAAGTTAAAGTTAGAAATTAGTAGTTACCTTGGGATATGTCTAAACTACCTTAAAAAAATCATTAAACTTATAAAATTCCATTGAGTGATAAGTCTTAATTAAAATATTTAGCTCTAGTTATACTATTAATTATAATTTCTCATTATCTTAACTGCTTCCAGAAACGCCACTGATTCTTCAAAATTACATATTTTTACACCATAAGAGATTCGCATTGAAATTGTTTAATGGTTGTATGCAGTGGCACAACACAACGAAAGCCATATGGCTCTATTTCTTAATCAGAATGTCTGCTAAGTCAAGGCACAATAATCAAAGAAAAATGCTCAAGGTGAAAAGCGTACTTATCCTGAAACAGAGTATCATTCGTTTTTTTTTGAAACCCACTTTAATTTCAAAATTACTATTCATGTATTACCGTAATTATTTTTATAAATTCATTAAGAGAAATTTATTTTTGTAATTAATTGGAATAAACATAATTTGTCTAAATTGAAACATACGCATTCTAGACGCTAAGTTCCGAAAATACAATTTTCTGCTTCTTGGATTTTACTAAAAAATTTTTAAAAAAGTATGTCATCTTTCACGAAAAACGCTAACGACCATAAATTTATTGTAACTTCGCTTGAGCATACTGGGAATGCAATGAACGAGCGGTAAGACGGTGATACAAGTACAAGTGTAAATAGAAAAACCACAGCATCTTAACTACCTTATAGCCAATAAATCAATCTAGCTCAATCTAGAATCTTAACGCAGAATATCCAAATCGAGAACCCAATTCGTAGTTAGCAAAACATTAAAACGATTTAGACAATAAGGTCATGTTAAGGATCATTCTAAATCTGGACCTCCAAAAGTTAAAACAAGTGATGATAAAACGTTAGATGTTTTATTGGAAATTACAGAAAATCCCCATACCGCCACTCGTCAGCTTGGCCTACACCACAACATAAGTAAAGGTACCTTAAATCATATACTGAATGAAGAAAAATTGCATCCATACAAACCCATTCTATTGCAAGAATTATCTGAAGATGACTACGATAGACGCGTTAAATTTTGCGAGGTCATGATGGAACGAATTAATAATGATCCTAACCTAATTCATATTATTGTTTTTTTCTGACGAGGCCACGGAAGAGTTAACAGGCATAACTGCCGATACTGGTCTACTGAGAATCCCGACTGGATAATCGACAACTATTCTCAAAGACCACAAAAAATAAACGTGTGGGCAGGGATTTGTGGACGTCATATCATTGGTCTCTTTTTTATCCATGGAAATCTTACAGGACAGCGGTATTTACAGTTACTCCAAGAGCAAGTTATTCCAACTTGTGCAGATCTTTTTCCCCACCACTATTTGTATTTAAACTATGGAAATATTATCAAAAGAATATTTTTCAAATGCTAGTTACGATATAAGATACAAACACGTGATGTGGGCCAAACAAAACCATAGCACTGAAATAAGTAACTGTTTAAAAACATATATGCTATCATAGACCAATTAGAGAACACGGTAAATGCAAGGACACGATGACCACCCAATACTTGGAAAACTCTCTGAGTTAGCTAAATCTTCCGAGCTCACACTTATTTAGCACGGCAATATTTAGGGGAAATCGGAGGAGGATAATTACTATGGCTACCTGACAGCAATTTTACATGGTATTGGAAGTTGGTTACTAGAAAACTAAGCATGTTAAGCGTTAACTCTTCAAGACTTATGGTCGTTAAAGCAAAATTTGCTTTGATTTAATTAAAATTTCGCTTTAGTAACTTGTAATACGTCAAAAAATATTTGATTTCTTCAACATATTTTTCCGATCAAAATTTTTAGAATTATTTATCATTTTAGTTAAATTTCAACTTAAAAAAAATCCGTTTTTGAAAATAACGCCCTTATCAAAAATTTCATGGTTATTATTTTTTAATATTCGTAATTTATATAGATCAGAAAGACACATCAGCAAACAGATCTAATTATATATAGGAATCTTCATGATATAATTGTAGATCATCCTCAGAAACAAAAATATTTTTTTAATTATTTTATAGCCACATGCTACATATTTTTAATAATAACGGAACCTTGGACGGTACTGCCATAGATGATGGCGGTATTTCTTCATAGGTTGAAGTAATATTACTATTTGCAATATTTAATTAAGCAAAATAAATAAAGAATACAAGCTGTTTAATAAATAAAAATAGTTTGATGAAAAAAATGTGCTTAGTGCTAAATAGGACTTTTGGATCTACTATTTATAAAGAGGTAGTTTTGACACGCATAACACATTCTAGGGACATCCTTAAATCACTAAAACATCCTACTATAAGAGTAGTGAATTATATTAAGCGTATATTGGTGCTGATTGTACTCGATGGGAATCACGGTTCCATTCCAGATCTAGGCATCCAAACAATCAAATGTCTCTTTCTAGATAGAATCTAACAAATGCAAGGTATGTTAGCCCCAAACAGTTAAATTTGAGGTTTGTGCAGGAATGAAACTGTTGCGCAGTATACAGTTTTCTTGCAAAATAATACCATTCATATTTCTAACCAAGTTATTGCCTAGCAAGTTAAGTAACAATACTGATGTAGAGTTTCCCGACATAACCATATCAGCTTGTATAACGTTAACTTTTTTTTAGAAAAATACTGCTGGTTTTTGTAATGTTAAATTATACTTGGTCCCTGTCAAATCACAGTTCCAGGTCCTAAGTTGTAGAATTTCCTGCTTCCTGCAGATATTTGCATGAGCAGCTAGTGTTTGAGCGTTCAAAGTACACGAAGAAACTGTCAGCAATACTGAATTGGATTTTCGGTCTTTTCGACAAATCGTTAATACAACGAGGAATGAGACTGGGACATACTATGAAGGCCTGAGATACACCAACGTTAATAATGAAGGCATAAGAAAAAATCCAATATACTATCACTTGTAAGGAACGGTCACTGAGTAAACCGGAGAGCCATAAACAACACTATCTGTATATTAAGCATAATGGCCAATTGTCCTTAAAGGGTTGGCGTTTTCTCGCTTTTCCCTACCAGGAAAATTTTCTGAGTAGGCTAAATTGCTTCATGAAACGGGATTAGCTACAAACTAAAGAAATTTCGGAGCAGAAATTCTTTAAAAGCTAGTAAAACAATATAAATTGCATTTAATTTTATTGCATCAATAAATAGATTGATTGCCTTACATAAAAAATTATTAAGTATTTTTATAATACCGGTATTCTGATATAAGAACAATGTATTATTTCTCAACACAATTTATTGTTAACAATAATTCCCCGTATTGTTAGGGAAAATCGCTAATTGTTGAAGATTAAACTTATATTATTTTTTTAATATTGCGACATTTTTTATAATTTTAGATTTCTACTATTTAATAAGAAGCTATCAAAACTATAAAAATTTAAAATGTATATAATTTGAAACTTACAACCTATAAAATATATAATTTTGTGAATTGGAGTGAATGATTATAGCCAGAGCATTGTTTCATATGAAAGAAGATATGTATTATACGAAATAGGTAATAAACTTGCTTAATATAAACATTTGTTTAAAAAGGCGTATCAATCAGAGATTACTGGCATTTATCTCCTTGAAGACCATATCCGATACGGACGTAGGCGACCCTCTAGCACAACAATAACTGGGATGAAAATATGACCATTTAACCCAACTTACCATAGTCCAAAAATTCGTAATTTTTGAGATACAGGGTGTCAAAGTTTTTATTTTAGTTTTTCTTAAGTAACTTTCTTAAGAATCGTACTATTTGTACAAGATTCGGTGCTAAGGGGTTTTCTGAGATGAGAAATCGAAATCAGCTTACAGTTTTGTTATAAATTGTAGGAGGCGCCACTTATTGCACTGTATATACTTTCAAATTGTCATAACTTTTTTGTACCACTCTGTATAATATTTTTAATTAAATATTTGTATTTTTCGCCTTCTCCCATCTAAAAAAACTCTCTTGGTAAATGCTGTTCCGAGCAACAGTTTCTGAGATAATAAATAATAAGTGCACCAACCACACCTCTTTGGTTAGTGCTTTTTTAAGTATTTCCACAGACAAACGGGGCCTGCAGTTTAATGCCAGTTCCGAACGGCCACAGTGAGAGGGCTTTACTAGGCGTGATACTACGGGTGATTCGCAATTGCATTCCCGAAGAGGCGACAGTCACGTTGTAAATTATAATTTATTTTATTTTATTATTTATCTTTTTTTGTTATTATTTTCCGAGCCGAGATACGAACTCGGATCGCTGGCGTAGAAAGCAAACACCTCAACCACTACGCTATAGTCGCCTCTAATGGCATTTATAGTTACCCGTATTGTTTGTTAAATCTAAAAATCAAGAATTATCCTCGAGTAACGAAACATCCTGATTCAAAACAATATTTCTATTAATAATAGATGTACTACTCTAGTTGTTAGCTCAGCGCTTAGAAAACAGACTAAATGATGTTTCTGCTCCACATTTGAATAATTCTCCTCAACTATCCAAATCATCAAAGCTTCCATAGAATTTTTCCGATCTCACGATAAATATAAACGGTATCGCCCAAAACAAGTTACCCCCGTTTACTCGAAGCATCATGAGTAATAAAGATCCTTGAAGATGCCCTCTATAATCGTAAGTGAAACATCAAAGAGCTACTCCAATTTGACACAGACTAATCACAAGGGCCATCTAATCAAAACCGTAAAACCACAAGTTTCATTTAAGTTTAATTTTATTAGTTAGCAGATTGCACACATTTTGGCTTAGTTATTGGGTGACTGCATAAGTTCGTGCCCGATTTTCATAGATGGCAGAAGCATGCACTGTGCTGATGTTTCTTTTATAATCAGATTATTAACTGACAGTTATCTAAATGCGCCATGAGTTAATATAAATTTAAAAAAAAGTTTATTTAAATTAATTTCTGTGGAAGGATAATATTCAAAATGGAAAATGAAAGGTCACATTTTCGTCATGCTATGTTTTTATGAATTTAAAAAGGGAGTGAATGCTGGAACTGCAATAAAAAATATTCAAGACGTTTATTTGAATCGGGCTTCTGCTCTTAAGACAATTAAAAAGTAGGTCTATTTCGAAATGATGACTGCAATATAAACGATAAACTTCGCTCTGGACGATCTTCCAGTATTGATAATGACTTTATCCGTGACTTAGTGAATAATAATCCACGGATTGTCGGGTTCCGCACGTTTTGACAGAACGGAACAAACTGAACCGTGTTTCCACAGCCATTTCTCTCCTCGTCCGTCAACAAAACGAAGCTTTCTTGGGTCAAGTCATAACTGGAGATGAAAAATAGGTTGTGTATACTAGCATAATAAGAAAAAGAAGCTAGAAGCATAGAAGTGAAAGAGCAGAATCTGTGGCGAAACCTGAATTGCATTCAAGTATTGTTATGTGTTTGGTGGGATTGCAGAGGAATAATTTTTTACGAGCTTCTTCCACATGGCCAACACATTAATTGCGGAGAAGTACTGTGAGCAACTCACCCAACTCAGTGTTGAAATTCAAGCAAAACGTCCAAATTTGGTCAATCGAAAAGGCATTATCTCTCACCATGACAACGCTAGACCACATTCGGTCAACAGACACTGCAAAAGCTCAAGGAGTTAAAATAGGAAATCCTCCAGCACCCGCCGTATTCCCCTGACCTTGCCCCTTCAGACTTTCATCTGTTTCGTTCTCTGCAAAATAATTTGAATGGCAAAAAATTTGATTCTGTGGAAAAAGTCAAAAACTACCTTACGACTTTCTTTGAAGAGAAACCAAGCAATTTCTATAAAGAGAGAATTCAAAAACTTGTAGAACGATGGGAGACAGTTGTAGAAAATGTAGAGTACATTATTGATTAATAAATACTATTTTTTACGAAAATGTGTTGTATTTAATTTGGTTTCTAATCGGGCACGAACTTTTGAAATCACCTAATATTAACAATATTCTATTCATTCCATTCTGTTCTACTTGGCCCATATTTATTGTTTTAAAATAGAAAAAAAATCAGGTAATAATTAAACAACAGAAATCCGATCTATTGTTATATTTTAAGAGACACGGACTATATTTTGGAATAACCTATACTATAACGATTGAAAAACAGTAATACACCCACTAATATATATGTTACATAAACCTAAAGTTTATCTTCGACATGCCCTAGTGCACACTATTTCGACAAATTAAAAATTTTACATGGATACTTGAGTAAAATACAATTTAAATTACTTTCAGGTTTCAAAACGTCATTAAATAGTAATTTTTTATTAAATACTTCAATTATTAGCTGAATATGCGTCCAAAAATTTCAGCAGAGTTAACAAATTATCATTTTTTCACTGGCCCATATACATATTTTTTTTAACGAATGTGGTAACTAGAGCGGTAGGTATTAATGTTTTTTCGATTTATGTGTAATTATACATACGACTATTTGAAACCACTGGCTAGTTTTTTTGACTAGAAATTTTCAGCATGCAGATTAATGTAAAATTACTATTTATGTCTTGTAATAGAATAAAAAATAATTAAACTAGTTACAACAAACAATTATATGAACAGAAAGTATTGCAATCGATGTTTTGAAGGTTAACATTTTTAAGAATTACGATTATATAAAGGTACATCTTGTACCTATTGTTCTAAAACCCTGACAGTGAACAATATACTAATTTTAATATTTTTACATAAATTATATATATATATATATATATATATATATATATATATATATATATATATATATATATATATACGAGTATGTACTCGTAAATCCGGCTTCCGTTAAATTTGCTAATTTGTTTTTTTATTTTGTAGTTCTGTATAAGTCGATTCTGCCGATTGCGATTTGTTTGAAACTGTTACATTCGAATAGATTATAGAATAGTAACTACTGGGGCAATGAACAACAACCGCCAAACCACCCTCCACTCCCAGTGGTCATTATTAGGGGATGAAGAGGGGAAAAATCGGCTTATTTCGATATACTTGGACTTTGCTTAGTATAACGTACCAAAAACTTTTTTTAGGCAAAATTAATATCGGATATGTAATTCTGAACAAATGTGGCAAACTACCGTCCACCCTCATTGGTCATGTTTAGTTTCCCTACCATTAATAAAAGTTTTTAGCGAGCCGTACTCAGCAAAGTTCAAAAAATCGAAGTAAGTCGATTTTCCCCTATTTATCCCCTAATAACGACCACTGGGAATGAAGAGTAATTTGGAGGTTGTTTCCTATTGGCCTAATAGTTAGAGTTTCATATTATTTTCGATTAATAAGTTTTTAGTAAGTCCAAGTATGTTAAATCGTAATTAGCCGATTTTTTCCTTTTTTATTCCCTACTAATAACTACTGGAAGTGGAGGGTAGTTTGGCGGTTGTTGCCCATTGGCCCAGTAGTTAGTATTCGATAATCTATTCGAATGTAATAGTTTCAAACAAATCACAAGCGGCAATATCGACTTATAATGGTGTCCTTTACTATTGACCACTACTGGTACCTTCATCAAAAATATGAGGTAAAAACTGGACATATTTCAAAATCATGAAGGATTTGGAGGTTGCGCCCATTACGACTTTTGATCAGCATGGTGAGTACTACAAAATAAAAAAAATTAACAAATTTGACGGAAGCCAGATTTATATTTAAAATGTGCGGGGTCGTTTGTACACTTCGGATCATTAATTACAAATCGAGGGGGTTGCGATAAAGAAATAAGACGAAGCCTAAACATAGCTCGAAATACGGTAACTAGATTGACTAAGTTTTGAAAGGACAATATCTCAAAATAACAAATTGAAACTTATTAATGCACTAATATTTTCCATAGCTACCTACGCTTCGGAAACTTGGACGATAAATGTTGTGTTTCAAAGAAAAATTGGCGCCTTTGAAACATGGGTAAACAGAAGAATGTTGAGGGTACCCTGGACACAGCACTGAACCAATGTCTCCATTCTAAATCGACGATACTTTGGGTATATCTCCAGAAGAAACCATCTACAAAAACTTATGGTGGAGTAATAAATAAATAGGAAACGCCCAGGAAAAAGATCTCCTAATCGATGGGCCGATCTAGGCCTTCCACTAGCCACCTGAATGCCCGCTTGCGAAATCTACTATGCCCCCCCCCCCCCCCCCCCCCCCCCCCCAGAAAATAATAATTGCGAATTGACTGAAAATGCTGATTAGAAAGAGTTTAAACATGACGAGATCTCTTTATTTGCCGCCCTTCTGGATGTGCGGCGGGCTTGGGCAGATTAAGTGAAACCGCTTATAGGACATTCCATTAACGAAGGTATTCATGCTGCACAGGACCGTGATTCATGGAAAGGCACGATCCTTACAATCAAAACATAACACCACTAAACTCTTGCTAGGGTAATATGACTAAGGAGGAGGATATATATATATATATATATATATATATATATATATATATATATATATATATATATATATATATATATATAGATACGAGGCTGGTTTGAAAAGTCCGTGCAAAAATAAAAACTACTTATGTGTTTGGGGTAAACCTTTTTTATTTTTCGACATAGTCCCCTTTTAGGCTTATACATTTCGTCCAACGATGTTCTAGTTTGTTGATCCCTTCCGAATAATAGGATTTGTCCAAGTCTGCAAATTATCCATTAGTGTCTGCAATCACCTCCTCGTTTGAATAAAATCTTTGTCCCGCCAGCCATTTCTTCAAATTGGGGAACAAATAGTAGTCCGGGGGAGCCAAGTCTGGAGAATAGGGGGGATGTGAAACGAGTTGGAATCCTATTTCCATTAATTTTGCGACCACAACTGCTGAGGTGTGTGCTGGTGCGTTGTCGTGATGGAAAAAGACTTTCTTGTGGGCCAATCGCGGGCGTTTTTCTTGCAGCTCGGTTTTCAAACGGTCCAATAATGATAAATAATATTCACCTGTAATAGTTTTACCCTTTTCCAGATAGTCGATGAAGATTATCCCTTGCGAATCCCAAAAGACAGTCGCCATAACCTTTCCGGCCGAAGGAACGGTCTTCGCCTTTTTTGGTGCAGATTCCCCCTTGGTAACCTATTGTTTAGATTGTTGTTTGGTCTCAGGAGTATAGTAATGTATCCAATCGCGGCACCCATCTTGCGGATAGCTTTCTCATGTCCAAATGTTTATGCAAAATATTATGTACCCGTTCAGTCGAGATGCCCACAGCACTAGCAATCTCACGCACCTTAACTCTTCTGTCATCCATCACCATATCATGGATTTGATCAATGATTTCTGGAGTCGTAACCTCCACAGGCCGTCCAGAACGGTCAGCGTCACTTGTGCCCATGTAGCCAGTCCGAAAATTTTGAAACCACTTATAAACTGTTCTAATCGAAGGTGCAGAGTCACCATAATGTTTATCAAGCTTCTCTTTAGTCTCCTGAGGCGTTTTGCCTTTCATAAAGTAATGTTTAATCACCACACGAAATTCTTTTTCGTCCATTTCTTGAAAATCACTCGACTTCCTTGATTCACACGAATGCCAAACACAAAGAAATAGACCAATATGGCTGAAACTTGGTGTGCGTTCATTCAAGAGATGCTACTAACTAAACATGACCTCGATACGCGCCGGTGGTGCCATCTCTCGTAAATATATAAATATATATATAAATATATATATATATATATATATATATATATATATATATATATATATATATATATATATATATATATATATATATATATATATATATATATATATATATATATATATATATATATATATATATAATGTAGTAAGGTTGAATTGTTGTATTTCTTGGTTTGACTTGGTATTGAGATAGGATATGTTTCCAAGAGTTAAGTAAACGATAGCTGTTATCCCGGGTATTTAAATTGTTGGGCCTCTTCTCTATTTCTATGGCTTTTTTGATTATCCTAGTATATAAATTTTCACTTTTTTGTAGGGTTCTGGTTTTTTTCAAAGCGCCAGCGAAATGTTTTTAAGTTGAGGCATTATTTTACCTGGTTATACTAAGCGCAAAATAGGGTCACTTCGTCAAATATAGTTCTCCAAAAGGTGCTTTAAAAAAGCAACTGTAATATTTTATGAAATTGTCTTTAATGAATCTTTAATTGAATACAAACATGTCCACGGCCTAAATGATACTATTATATCATTCGTTGTATTCGATTGGTAAGTCTAGTTTGTATTCAGTAAATACTACTTAATGTAAAGGAGCGTTCCACATAAAACCAAACTATTTACAGTGTATCACATGGAATATGCAACAAAGTATATGTTGGACAGACAAAAAGAAATAAGTAGGTCAGACTAGAAGAGCATATTTTGGTTAGCAAAAAAAAAATGAACCACCTCTGCCATTTTTAACACCAACTTCACACAGGTCACAAAATCGATTTTAATAGCTGCAAGCAGATGGTCAACATAAAAAACTACATAACAACAACAATCCGAGTGGTCATCGAAATTTAAAAACTAGGGCACAGATAAATGAGACGATGCACTAAACTGATCCAGTAAGTGGAAAACGAAAAGGAAAAAATCTATCAATCCATAGACAGAACACAAATGACATGAACGAGCAAGAAGACGGAACTGACTACGACCAATCATACCCAGTACAATCGCCGGCGCAAATATAAAACACCCGGCAACAATGTAAGCTTTCAGTTGATGACTTACTTTTGACGAATGCCAAATGAGGCCTTGGCGAAATGTCTAAAATATATATATCTCCCAACGTGTAAATTTTTTGTGACTTACTTTTTGAGCAATGTTTTAGGATCCTCTCAAAGATCTAAAGTAACTTAGATATGAAAATTTACCGGCCTCTTCAAAAAGAACTCACGTATTTCTATTACGGCACTGTGAAGATTGAAATATGACGAATTTACCTCATTAGGTTTCCATGCATTAATATTCTAACCTTCATAACAACATTATGAAAATTCAGCGAAAGTAGAAGTGCAATTCATTTTAGGATATGCAGAAATAATCTCTTTGGACTACTTGCCTTGCCTTGGTTTTGAGCGTCTCTCTAACTAAACTTGCACCTACCACTTGTATGCTCTCAATAATCATCTGATCAATGGGTTTTTAAAGATTCTTATGAAAATTCGCACCCACAAAACGAATCGTTAAAAATTATAAATTGGATTAACATTTTAAGATATTTTAAAAGCTTAAAACTGATAATTTATTATATAAAAATAACCGGTCCAGGGCAAGTTGGACTTTCGCAAATAGTGTTCCGGAAGTTAATTGATTTAAAATAAAAATTTTTGGTATGGAGGTGATCAATGACTTCACAAAACATACACCAAATGAGTTTTTAGCAGAGTTTCTTTCCGATCTATACTGAAAACTGATGACCTTGAAATTTTTTTTTATATACCTGATAAATTATGAAAGGTAATACACTCGTGAAAATTTTGGTTCAATTTACACTCAGTGGAGAATATTCCAGGATTTTTAAAAAATTTTTGATCAATACTTTTTGAGACAGCGATTTTCCCGATTTTTTAAAAATAATATAAAGAAGTGTGCTCAAGTATTACATTATATATATTCACCTCCGATTTCACCCCCCAAAACTAACCCCTTAAGTCATCAGTTCCTATACTAGTACTAAATTTCAACTTTCTATGTCAAATAGTTTCTGAGAAAATTGGGTGGGGCAGACAGACAGACGGATAGACACCGAAGTGATTTTATAAGTGTTTCATACGGAACACTAACAATACTAAAATCTATACATACGTAATCTAAACCTCTGGTACTATTTTTAAAAGTGTACGAAACACGTGTAAATTTTCATAAGAATCTTCATGCCTATAATCTTGATGAATGATCATTTGAAAAAAAATCTTTAATGAAAGACTTCATTAACATATTAACAATTTCTTGTTCTACGTATATTAAACTAATAATACTTCATTAACTTAGTATGTGGTAAGCATATGTATCTGAAGGGAAAAATTACCTAAACAACAATGCCTAATTTATTAAATTAATATTTTGACTGTGAAAGTTTGCAACTGGTTTAGGTAATCATATTTTTATCGTAATTTTTTAATTAATACACGTACAAGCCTAACTTTAATTATTTGAATTAATCTATTTTTGGTTCGTTAGATTAATCCGAGGATAAGTTATTACCTTAATAAATTAATTTGTTTTTGCCCAATACATACTTATTAAAAAAAAAATAAAAATATCAATTACCCTGAAGAATTTTTTTTTTTGTTAAAATAGTTTGAATAGTCTTGTCGCAACATTTTTTACAGTGATCGTTGACGATAATCGTAAAAATAATTTTACAAAAATTTTTCCTAAACTATTACCCTTTTGGTCTAAGGTTTTAATTCTCTATGTACTATATACATATATATATATATATATATATATATATATATATATATATATATATATATATATATATATATATATAAGCCTCAAACTATGTATATGTATGTTTCTTTTACGACATTTACGACAACAACTACTAACATGGGGTGAAAAGTCCCAAGACTTTCCGAAAGATGGCAGCACAAAAAACATATGATTTTCATTTAGTATTAACTCTCAGAAGATTCTTGTAAAATTTTCATGACATTTTGTCTATTAGTTTGTTAATTACAGCTATTCGAATAACGCCATTTTTGATTTTTGCAAAACAATGGAATAAAAAGATTTTCATGTGTTGATTAAATATTATTTTTTGATGAAAAAAATACGAGCAGAACCCAAGATTGGCTTGAGCAACATTATAGCTCTGTCGAAAGAAACCATATGTCGATGGTTTGATGAACTTAAATCCGGTTGTACAACCACCGATGATCCATCATGTTTTGGACGTCCAAATAAAGCATTCAGTCCAAAAACACAAAAAATCCACCATATTGTTCTGAATGGCCGCAAGGTGAAAGTGAGAGAGATCTGACATCGTGAATATATCACCAGAATACGTGAGGCATATTTTGCATGAAAATTTGCACATGAAAAGCTATGTGCCCAATTGGTGCCACGCACTCTCACAGCAACGTGTCGAAGATTCAGAACGCTGTTTGGCACTGTTTCGGCATAAAGGACGAAACATAGATCTACCATTACACACCTGTGTTCAACAGGCAGGTCGAAGAATGGCTGCTGAATCACAAAAATTAAAAAGACCAAAAAAAAACAATAAACAGGTCGCAAAGATTCATCTAAACTTCAGCAATACCCTTATCCTCGACAATTAACTATAAACACATCGTTAGTGTTCCGTACGAAACACTTATATGGTGTCTGTCCGTCTGTCTGTCTGCTACATTCGATTTTTTCCGAAACTATTTGACACAGAACATTGAAATTTGGCCCTAGGGCGTGTAATTTTGAAAGTTAAACTTTGATTTAAGGGGTTAATTTTGTGGAGTGAAATCGGAAGTAATAAGTAAATAATTCAAAAATATATATAATGTAATACTTGCGCACAGTTTTCAAGGTATTATTTTTAAAAAATCGCGAAAAATCGCTGCTTCATCCCCTTATCTCGAAAAGTACTGATCAAAAAATATTGAAAAAATTCCGTAAGGTGTAGATTGAGCAAAAATTATGATGAGTGCATTATCTTTAGTAATATATCTGGTATTTAAGAAAAAACAAAAATTTCAAGTTTTCAGTAAAGATCGGAAAAAAGCTTTGTTGAAAACTCATTTGGGATGTGTTTTGTGAAGTCACTGATCATTTTATACCTCCGTAACCAATATTTTTATTAAAAGCAATCAACGTATGGAACACTAATTGCGCAAGTCCAACTTGCATTTGACTGGTTATTTGTTTTTAAAACACTGTGATATTAGTTCTCTTCATTAATAGCCATGTAGAACGAAACATGTCAAAGAAAATGCTGAAATAATACCAAATGTCGCTTTAACTTATTATAATTATACGAATGTTTATACTATTTTCTAGCAGAGGTAAGATATGTCATAAATTTTATCTTATTATCGGTAATATAATCTTTAAAACATATTACATTTTACAAATATCAGAAAATGCTAAAGATTTAAAATTATCATTTTTCATCATAATTTCTCACTTTGCATAAAAATACAATCAGAGTGTAAAAACTTAACCATAAACATCTACTTAATGCATATCCTGAAACATCATAAAAAAATAGAAGGGCTTTATATATAATATTAGAGAGATTTTGCCGCGCTTATTTTGGAAGGCCACTGTCTTTATCTTTACTTGAAGCATGCGACCACCGTTCGGAGCTTGCGCAATGACAAAGGGAAGAAATTAAATATAAGGACTCGGCTGTTATTGTTATTTGAAGCATGCGCCCACAAACAAAATAAGAGAATCCTTTATTAAAGATAACGATTTCCCTTATAAGAGAGATTATTTAAGTTCATTATCGTTATCGGTATTATGGTAGGGCCTGTTTTTTTTTCCTACTTAAGTATACAAACCACTAAGAAAATACAGTAAAATTAAAATGATAATCTTTTAATGTAAATAACACTGACAACAGTTAATTAGTATGCAGATTATGTTGGGATTTTGCTAGATTTGGCACAATAGTTTTACAGTGTGTAGTGCCTGTTTTTTTTCCTCCTGAGGTATACAAACCACTAAAAAAATACAGTCAAATTGAAATGATAATCTTTTATTGCAAATATAGTGACAACAGTTAATTAGTGTTCAGATTATGTTGGGATTTTGCAATCTTTAGCAAAATAGCATTATAGTGTGAGTAGTGTTTTTTCAAATGAAATTTTATTTATCACGCGTTCGTATTATCTTGAAAATATTAAAGGAAGTGATAGAAACCTGCTAGACACAATTTTAATTTAGAAACTTATGTTGACCCATAAAATACTAATAACCGGTGTGCTTACCCATAAAATGAACGAAAACAAAACCCTTAAGTTTATAGAAGATGAAAAATAACCAAACCTTGCAATTCCTTCGCGTTAATACTGCGCAAGCTTGACATAACGATAAGGACAAAAGCATGTGAAAACTAAGCGTTGTAAAAACTCTCTATTGATAATAATAATAACAGTAGTCCTTAATAAATGATATTTAAGAGATTTGTTAACAAAGAATGTGCATTTCTTAGTTTAAATATGTCCGAAAGAATAATATTTACAAAAGTGTAAACTTTTCTACTTATCAACTTCCTCGAATGGTCTTCGGCATGTTGACCAAGTATTTGTGTCGGATATCCTCCTATTTCTTAGATATTATTTCTACTACATAATTTTTAAAAAAATTATCCTGTATGTGGTTATCCATTTTACCAATTTTTAATCGAATTACTTAAAAACCGCTTTTTTCAACAATCCGAACATGACGGTTTCCGTTACAATTTTTGCAAAATAACTCGCAATAATCTGCGGAACAACCTTTAATTAATCCGAATTTTCTAATTATTTAAAATTATGCCTAAAAATTATGACGAAATTGGGTGGTCAGTAGTGCGTTTTAGTTATTCAACACCTCGTTTTTATTTAAACTAAATTAATCAATTTCATTTAAAAACAAACTCGTAAATTTTGTGTTGCTAAAATTGTAAATATCGCACA
The DNA here is from genome assembly GCA_019049505.1 of Pachyrhynchus sulphureomaculatus. NCBI lineage: Eukaryota > Metazoa > Arthropoda > Insecta > Coleoptera > Curculionidae > Pachyrhynchus > Pachyrhynchus sulphureomaculatus. The sequence goes on along the minus strand of CM032454.1, from coordinate 158,925,436 downwards.
TCTTGTGAAAACCATGGCAGATGGCCAAAAGAAAGTTGTTGATAGTCTATTGAGTGTATCTTTCCATGTAATAAAATATAAACTAGTTATACCTATAAACCTAAATCATCGTTTAGTTTCTTAACTTAAAACTTACTCTGTAAAAACAACGTCCAACTATTCCTTAATTATTATTTTTTAAAATATAACAATAATACGTCATATATTTTGAAAAAGAAATATACAGGATGGCTCATTTAAAATAACAAAATTTCTCTGTATCTGAATATCGGACGTTTTATTTTTGGTGTGTATAACAGGATGCAGCGATATAACCATCTCTTAAGTCACCTTATTTGCAACAGGCACTTTCTTTTCACAATTATCTTTGTCACTGATTTTCCTGTAAATTTCCGTAAGTCTCCCGGTGCTCATTTTTGATTTGCCTGTTTAATGACGTGGTAGCGGTATAGATTAGGTTATGACTTTCACGTGATGCTGCAGTTGGTGCAGTCAGAAAATTTAAGTAGGTTCTCTTTTTTTGCGTGGATAGACTTTAATTTCTTTACCAAATCACGACTTTTTTAGGTCTCTGGTTTCGTAGTTTTATATTACGTACTCTTAGTACTTCAAATGAAATTGACTCAATGTAAATTTTTCGGACAGTTCTCGAAGAGTTTATTTTGATGTTAAAGTTTATTTTAATTTGAAAAAAGTGACGATCGAGTAATATCGGTTATTTTAGTACTCGAGAACTGGAGCTGATTTTCACTAGCGCGATCTCAACAGTAGCTATAGCACTGGACAAACTGGATGAACTATATTGCCTGGATTAGGAATCTTGTTGCATTTTTAAATAATTCAGGTATAAGCAAAAACAAAGTAAAACACGCTGAGGCAGTATAAACGAAGTGGAAGGCCACTTTGATATATATATATATATATATATATATATATATATATATATATATATATATATATATATATATACATATATACATATATACATATATATATATCCATATATCCTAGCCCGACTGATGAGCCGTGATACAACGAAACACGTATTAGGATGGATTGACAAATAAGGGAACAGTGGGTGGACTGCTGAAATATGGACTTTATCTGTTTTCAGTTTTTTTTTCATGGTTCTAGCGCACGTGCTACAGGAAAATCCCTAAAGCACTCCAGGAGCGGCTTGTGTGCGGAAAAAGCGATTCACGTTGTTCTTGAATCGCTGTAAATTATACGCGGTGGGAAACACAGCCCTGGGCAAATCATTCCAAAGGGATGATGATTGAACATTCCAAAGGGATGATGTTCTCCATATAAAAGACTGCTTGAAAAGCGTTGTACGCGGAGTAACAAGCTGAACCTCATACGGATGTGAAGCATTAGCGCGACGTGTATTTGTAACATGCACCGCTCTAGGAGGAATTAAGCGAGTTACATCCTTCCTAGTTTTACATTAAAGCACATATGCCTGAGGGGAATCTCTCCAAAACCGCGCCGCCTGCGGTAAAGTGTTGATTTTGTCAACCACTTTGTAGGCTTGTATACGCTGTATCAGCCTACGATGGAGTATTAGGTGTGCGTACTTGATACAATTCGTTATATCTTACCATTACGTTCCGTAAGTACCTGGATAAGAATTAGTCAATTCGGTTCTCTTATTTGTCGATCCTAGCCCGACTGATGAGCCGTGATACGTCCAAACGCGTATTGGGATGGAATGACAAATAAAAGAACAGTAAGTGGACTGCTGAAATATGGACGTTATCTGTATATATATATATATATATATATATATATATATATATATATATATATATATATATATATATATATATATATAATTTTACCACTCAGTTTAGATGCAACCTAGTTTATGATAGTATGACATAAACATAATCCGTGAAATTATTATTGTATTCTTGACTTTGAAAGAGTTTGATTTATTTATGAGTATTACTTTATTATTATTATATTGATAAAAAGTATATATTGTGCTGTAAAATCAATGTGTTACTATAAATATAGAAAAGATTATGTTATAATACCATGAAATTCAATGTAAATCAAAATATTGAGCAGCTGGGACAGCAGAAGTATCCCTGGATGAACAGCCATAACAGAGGCGGCGAGGATATAATATTATTATAATTATTATAATATTATTTATTTTTTGAACATTATGTTGTGTCCACGTCGCATCTGTTGTTACTATTCAGATAGAGATGCTTCCGTTGTCCCAGCTGCCCATTATTTTGGTTTACATTGACTTGTTTAGTCCTTAGTCTATGGGGTTACTCCAGGCAAAAAAATCATTGATTAATTTTCCGGATTTTAGTTTTTTTTTAAACAACGAACCTTAAAAATCCTTTTTGACATAAAAAAAAGTCTGGAAAATACATCCGATTGCCTTATAAAAAAATTATTTATCACCAAGCCTAGAATTCTTTTAGCGAAATTTATCTGATTCTTTAAATGATATGGTTCACTTGGTCGAAAACCATTAAGGATTGGTTCGGCAATTAACTATTTTCCTCTGTGCCGGATTTAAATTTATTTTCTAGATTCCTAAAAAAAATTCGATTTAGACATTTCTCATGGAACCGGTTGTTTCTTTCCGCCCCAATTTAAAATCATAAAAACTTAAAGCGATTTATATTGTTTTGGTTATTCCAAATTTGCAAATTTTATTAATTAATACGTAATTCTAATTTATGTGTTATGTAAAGTAGCATCGACAGGTGTGTGAGATGTTACCTCGAGTATATGTGTTAAAAATCATGTAAACCTTAAAGTTGACACCACAAGAGAATAGCGTGCATAAACAACTAAATAAAAATCTTTGATTGATGTTATTAAAGACCTTTTTGATTTACTCATTGAATATAGAATGCTTTAGGTATGTAACATATGAAAAATGCTCTCGAAGTTTTTTTTTAAATTTTTTGTTCCCTAATTTAAACACTTGAAACTAGTAAAACAAGAACTGGTCAGTGCAAGTTGAACTTGCGCAATTACTGTTCCGTACGTTGATTGCTTTTAAAACAAAAAAAATTGTTATGGAGGTATAAAATGATCAGTGAGTTCACAAAACACACCTCAAATGAATTTTCAACAAAGTTTGTTTCCAATCTTCACTGAAAACTGAAGACCTTGAATTTTTTTTTTATATACGAGATAAATTATTAAAGGTAATTCACTTGTGATAATTTTCGTTTAATCTACACCCCGTGGAGAATATTCCAGAATTTTTTCAAAATTTTTTAATCAGTACTTTTTGAGGACAACGATTTTTCGCGATTTTTTAAAAATAATACAAAGAAAAGTGTGCGCAAGTATTACATTATATATAAACTTTTTACTCGCGTTTTCACAAGCTTTCATTTGACACCACACTCGATGACCTAGTAAAATTGTTTTTTTCACTTCCGATTTCACCTCCCACTCGTTATAATTTTCGTTCAATCTACACTCCGTGGAGAATATTCCAGAATTTTTTCAAAATTTTTTGATCAGTACTTTTCGAGGACAACGATTTTTCGCGATTTTTTAAAAATAATACAAAGAAAAGTGTGCGCAAGTATTACATTATATATATACTTTTTACAAGCTTTCATTTGACACCACACTCGATGACCTAGTAAAATTTTTTTTTCACTTCCGATTTCACCCCCAAAAGCTAACCTCTTAAGTCAAAATTTAACTTTCAAAACTACATGGCTCTGATGAGGCCATCAATTCCTATATTATTACCAAATTTCAACTTTCTATGACAAATAGTTTCGAAGAAAATCTGGTGTGACAGAAGGACTGACAGACATTGCAGTCATCTTATAAGTGTTCCGTACGGAACACTAATAATTAAAATTCTTACGTTTATATTTTATATAGGGAGAATGAAAAAGTAAAAAACAAATAAAAAAAAAATCTGTACAGTGATCTACTCAGTACTTTCCTTGCAAATATGCCGTTCTAAAAAAGGTAGTGAATCCGACTTTTTCAAGGAAAGAGAAAGTAAATTTCCATTATACAATTACAACCATACAACATATTCACACCCACCCCTTTCACTCCGTTTCCCCAAAAAAATATCGCTCGAAAACTATAGGCACATTTCTATTTCAAATATTATATCATTTTATTTAATAATTGTGGTGCCAATAGAACGACAGACAGATAGACACACCGATAGAAATGGGAAAATATGTTCTTCGTGATTTAAAAATCCTAAGACGTAAAGAAAAGCAAAATTGAGGACAGTATGTTTTCACGAATACAATACTTCCTTTTAGCAGGGGAAGTAAAAACGATAATTTGCTTCGACCGTATTTGGCACGATGGATTGTTAGCTAAGCTACGATCTTCTGGTATGATTGAAAAGTTCTGTTTGCGACTCTCATGTTTCTTCAGAGAGCGTTCTTTACGAGTGGCAGTCGATGGATTTCTTTCTAACACCTTCACTATCAACGTCAGTGTGCCCCAAGGCTCCATACTATCTCTTACTCTCTTTCTCATTTACATTAACGATCTGCTGGAAAAGACCGGAAATCCAATCTACAGCATTGTAGATGACGGTATGCTTATCTCTTCATTCACTTTGAATGCTCGGACATCGGCTGCTCAGACTAATATCCGCAGATAGCAGGAAGTCATCCAACTTAACAAAGACCTGAAAGAAATTCTGTCTTGGGGTGACAGTAACCAAGTGGACTTTAACGGCACAAAAACCCAGGCAGTAGTTTATTCTAAAAAAGTTAACGGTGCTGAACCCGATATAGTTATGTCGGGGCACTCCATTCCTCTAACATCGTCAATCAATTTGTTGGGCGTTAATTTGGGAGCAAATATGTCTTGACATGAATGTTGCAAGCATAGCAAAGAGAGGTTTTCAAAAGCTGGGAATATTATTTCGAACTAGAAAGCTTTACACCCTACAACTGTTAATTCTGTACAAAGCTCAAATTCGACCAACTATGGAATACTGCTCCCATGCTTGGGGCTCGGCTCCCAAGCATCCACTGCATTGTTGTATTCTATTCAGAGAAGAGCTGTTCGCCTGATTGGAGACCCGGAATTGGCCGGCGGCCTTGATTTGTTAGAACTTCGATGGCGACGACATCAGAGGTAAGATACAAACTATCTCTGAAACTTGTTCTATAATCAACTTAACATTTTTTTACGTCACTCTGTAACTAGATCTCAATCCTTTTTACATACTATTTCTGTTTTTCTTCTTCTTTCTCATATGCTGTGTAATATAAGTAGGTATACTGCCTGTTTTATAACCATTAGGCCTCTTCCGATGTGAACGTCCAGCATTCCTTCCACCTTTTCGGAGATCTGCCCCTAGTTCTTCTACCGCAGGTTTTATTGAGTTGGGCCCTTTTTACCACTCTGTTGTAGTTCATCCGATCTACGTGTTTATTCCATTGTTTTCGTCTAGTTCTGGTCCAATTGGATATTTCTTGGATCTTACTTAGTTCTTGTAGATCTTTGTTGCCGATTTTGTCGTGGATAGTTTTTCCATGTATATCCCTAATCACGTTCATTTTTGTTGTCCTCATCATTTGTGCTGTTTTACATGTGTCAGCTCTTGTTTCTACAACACCACCCTTTTAATTCTGTAACCCATTCTTTTCGCCTCATATACCTTTTGCTATAAATAATTAACTAAAATTGTATGGAAGAAGATAAGTGGGACGTCCGAGAAAGAGATGGAGCGACAATATATAGATCAGAAAAGAAGAAAAACAGGCAGCAGTGCCTAGGTATAAGTAAGAAGAAGAAAAAGTAGAAATTGTATAAAATATCCCAACCAAAAACCAGGAAAAATTGTCATAATAATATTGAAATTATACAATATTTGATAACCTCTCTTCTAACTCCCTTCCCCATTTCTATACGTTGCATAATTATTTATAGTAAATAAATAATAATAGTTAAAAATTTTTCATTATCTCACCCAAAATATCCATAATTTTAATAAAATTATATCATATTTGACAACCCCACCTCTTTCACACCCTTCCCCTATTAAAATTAGAAGTAATGTAAAAATAAATAACTTTTTAAAACCCTCAAAAAAACCTATAGCATCATATATAAGCAACGACCCTTTTCACTCCATACTTGTTCGTACCTCTTACATATTTTGCTATAAATAATATGCCTAAAATTTGTCCAAAAACATGTAAATAATACAAAATGTTGTTTAAATTATACCATAGTAATATTAAACAATATACGCCCCTTTGAGCCCCTTCTTGAATTAAAATTGAAAGAAAAAACCTAATTTTTGGATTTCTCAACTTCAAAACCCCCCAACCAACATATAACAGGATATATACGAATCCCCTCTACCCCTAATCTCCTCCCCCACCATCCACCGTCCCTTATATGTTTTACAAAAAAAAACATTAAAAGTGACTATTACTGTTACTATTACTATGAATATTACTAAATATTAAAACATATAAAATTTATCGACTTCCACCCCTAAAGCTATATAGTTCAAAAATTATGGGCTTCATCCCTTCATTAGATAAAATCTATGTACCAAGTTTGAAATTGATATCTTTTCGTTCGAGAGTTATCTTGTCAACAGACAGACAGACCAACAGAAATGAATGACTATGTGTTTTGATATCTAGGAACCCTAAAATGTGAAGAAAAGCAATAATCTCGAAGTATAATTTTTTCACGAATACAACACTTTTCTTTAGCAAGGAAAGTGAAACTGGAACAAGAAATCACCTTGGTATTTGACCTAGTGCTAGTTCATTTCACTACTAATCCTTATTTTATTTCTTTAAATTCCCAATGGCTATATTTTATCGAAATAAAATAAAATAGTTACCAAATTCCAAGAAAATTTGATTCATAAAACTTTCTTTTCAATGAAAAATGCTAGTATTAAAAAATTTGAAAAATTTCGACAGATTATGTAAATTAATTTAATTTTTGCTTTTAAAACAATGTAAAATAATTATTTAGAGATAACACAGTACCTTAATAGCTTTGTAAGATATTCATCAATTAGTGTAATATTTAAATTCACTTTTAAATTGCATGTTATAGGAATTTTAAGCACAGTAACACTACAACTAATACTAATTATGAATTCCTACATTTTCTTTAACCTTAACACTTCAATAAACATTAAACTCAAGTTCGTTTTTTTTTAATATAGGAAATTATAATTAATATTATATCTAAGTTTGCAGACAGTTATATTTAATAAAAGTAGACACATCTAAATCTCGTCTACCTTTCCACAACTTGGGGTAGCTACATTCCTTATAGTATTATCTCTATAGCCTTAGATCATAAATACCTTAAAAACATAATTTAGTATGCAAAAACCACGTAACACAAATTCACTTCCGATTTCACCCCCACATACCAGTTAAATTATCAAACGTAATGCACTCGTTATAATTTTTGCTCAATCTGCACTTTATAAAGAATATTCCAGAATTTTTTCAAAATTCTTGATCAGTACTTGTTGAGACATTGAAGGAGGAGGGGTGACAGAGATGCTTTTGAAATTATACACCTTCATATTTACAAGCATTACGTTTACCTGATTATAATGCTGACTAAATAAAATTACATCGGCAAACACAAAAAAAGCTAGTTTAAAAACTCACCTTTAAATGTGTACAGAATTCGCAATGCAACATTATATTCGTCCATTGCATTCTTTGGGTAAAATCTACCATACAACCAACCATATACCCCAGAATATAAAAATAACACGATTCCAGATGAATAAGAAATTGGCCCATTTCGAAATTCCCCATGCTCGACATTTAAATCATCACTTACATCGCCTCTAAAACGTTAAGACCAACCCAGAAGTGTATTGAAATTATTTCTGAAAATTTGGTTGACGAATACCTTCGAGGTTTTTCATTGCTTGCACGGATTTTGGTGTTCTGTAAGGTATTTCTTAGGAGAAGACAGAGAGAGCATTATGTTAGAGAAAGACGGAAAATAATTTGATTTTCAGGGGATAATGAGTGTTGCAAAGTAGCGTCTCGCTTGCTTCCCTCCACACGCGATCACGTGTTATTTATAATAACCTTGATACTTTTACATGATATACAATAAAAATTATGTATAATTAATTAAAACGATACTTTGGATTATTTATTAAAAATATATCTATTATTAATTACTTTAATAACTGAATAAATGAGCGTGCCAGGCATGCGTTTATTCTAGTATCTTTTAAAAGAAAGTCGGATCAGCGCAATGCGTATATGTGATTCAAAATTTGAAGGAACGCCCGCGTCCGCGCGCGCAGTCTTCTTCAAGCTACGTTGCCACAACGAAAATTCACTTCATAAAATACATAAAAAAATAGTATTTATCTAATATTTTTGCAACAACTAGAAGGTAAACTGCCTTCATATTTTAACAAGCGAAAGAAAAGTAATTTTTTTATGTATATATTTTTTTGTAACTGTTTACTGTTTAATGCACATATGACAACAAAAATTGTAAAAAACGCATGCTTTTGATCGATGAAAAAATATGGATTCCTATCTTTTACTTGTTAAATATCCGAAACTTTTACAATTAATTATGGCAATACGGCTTGGTAAACCATCTTTATATTGAAGCAGTAAATGCATGATGCTAAAATTTCAAGCAAAATGACTTTTACTTACTCGTAAGAAATACCTTAACTTATTTTCTGGTAAAAGGTTATGCATAAAACTTATTCACATTATTTCTATCTAATACTTTTACCATAATCTAAAATCAAGGATATAATTACAAATCTACAGCCCTTGCTTTATCTCTTTTTACCCTCCATTTTCTCAATGATCAATTGCAGAAATTTCAGAAATAATAAATATAGATGCACCAAAAAAAAACTATTCTGAAGTGGGCATATGCAGAGAATGGACAACAGTCGAGTATCGAAGAAAATAATTAGCTACACCGCGACAGAAAAAAGAAAGATCTGAAGCAATGATGGCACAAGACTACCTACATTACTATTAATTGAAACAGCACATTCCTCTTTCACAATAAAAATTTCTTGTAATAATAATGTACCAATAAAATATAAATTTCTTGAAATAAGGGTACCATTGTGTTAGACGATGCTGACTAAGGAACCAAAATAAATTTTCTTCTGGATAAGCATTTAAAAGAAATATTCCAACTTAGAAATCGCCCTGTATAAATCGAATTTATTTATTCGCTATGGTAAAATTTGCGGTCATTATGAAAAGTTAGTTAACTCAAGTTAACGAGAAAAAGTAACAGAAATTAAAGTGCAATATGTAATAACGTAATATTTACAAAAAGCAAACATCATTATTCTTAAGAAAAAATTGTAAAATTTCTTTTGCTGTGACAGTTATGCAAATAATAAAATGAAACAAAAACTCTAAAATTTTAGGAAGCGTGACTTACGTCATTTTTTACTTAGTTGCTCTGTTTAATTCTTGAAAACTGTCCTCAAGCATACAATTAATCTATTTTCGTGGCTAATAACCTTGTAATCCGGTAATTTACAAAAAAGGATAAGAACTAAAGCTTTGTATAGTTTTAGTTCCACTCCACTAAACTCAGTATTAACTATTATTTGCTTTTTATATGCTCTCCTGTAAATTAAATATTAATTACTTTGTTGTATAATCTCATACTTATATTACAATAAAGGTTAAAAAATTATTGCCTTTACTTCTTTTGAGAAAAGATAATAATTTTCCAAATTCGAAAGTTTATAACCAACCTTCTACATTTCCTCTGAACACAGTCAATCATCCAACAGGCAAATTTCCTTATCTTTACCACCGTACTGATACTCTGTGTGTGCTTAACCTTGCTTTATTTCAACATTAATCGACTTGTAGCGATGTGCAATGACGTATTCTATTCGACAAAATTCTAACCTTAGATTTTTCTGATTTGGTAAAAAAGTTTACTGGCATATTTTTCACATAAAAATAGTATTTTATGATTTTTATTGCAATTAGAAATATTAAACGACTAACTTATCGAGTATACCTTTTTTGCAATGCTTATTGAAATTATATGTTTTATAATAGTTTTGTGGTTTTATTTATAAAGAATGGTGATACTGTAAGATAAAACTAAGAAATAATTTGTACTAAAAGTTAACGTAATGACCTCTTATGTAAATGTGTAATCATCTCTACCAACGAAAAATAGTTACTGCGAATATGATAAAGAAAATTCAAAATTTGAATCATTTTTTCGGACACAGAGTATCAATTTATAGTCAAAATATGATCTATGCTGCGTGGAAAACTGGACGAAAATTGGCCAAAAGTTACAAAAGAAAACCAAATATCATTACGTCATGTAATCTTCCACAAACAAACAAATTTTTAGGTTAGAAATAAATAAAAGTCACTATTTTTAAACTAAGTATTAAAAAACACCTAAAAAACCTTGAATAGTGCAGAAGTTTTATCGAAGATGATACACTCGTATTTGAAAATAAATTTCTATAGCAGAAAACGATCAATAAAATACTACTTGACAGGGTATTTCTACAGGGCTCTACCTGAAAATACTCAAACGGATCGTCAGTTTTGTCAAACTTATTTTCCAACAGCGACACAAGAATTTTTCCAGGTTAACGCATCTTCTTAACATATATTTAATGTCCGACCGAAGCTTCGGCCACTTTCGGTCAAAAAAAGGAAAATAGGCTACACATTCGGCTTCCGCCAAAAACCAGCCAAAAGTTTGGAATCCAACCGTTGAAAAGACGAAAACTAACGAAATATTACGAATGTGGCGCAGCAGATCTCTTATTTAAAAAACTGTAGAATATTTTATGTTGAATAAGATAATTGAAGTTTGTTTTTATTTCGTTAAATAAAAATGACAGTATTACTATATATACGATATATAGCCTTGTGGTTTTTAAATACAGAAAGTGTTTTCTCGAAAATAGTAGAAAAAAATAAGATTTCGCGAGTTCTCTTTACAGTAAAATAACGCCTGAACTAAAATTATTTTACATAAACCTTAGTTAGAGATGAGAAATGAAATTCGAAATATTCACGTATGGGCAGTGGGAAATCCTCATGTTGTTAGCCGGCAGAGTTTTGAATAATGATTTTTAATAAATCTATAAAATGATGTTGCTAACGCCAATCATAAGACAGATTTTCACTGGCTGCATTTCTTAAAGATTAGTTTGGGTTACTGAAAGCCAAAGCTTTAACTAAATAAAATAAGATGTTTCCTTTGTGATGGGGAGTCCTAATATTTTTAAGATGGAGTTTGCAAATGTGGAATTTTCTATAAGCCGGATCTTCCGAGGTGACCTAATTTCCTGGACTCCTCTAAACTCTATGTTTATTTGCCCTAGAACTACTAAAAACAATACCACACGCACTTAAACTCTAATAGATGAGCAAAGTTTGCTTGATAACAAAACGAACTAACTACGTTTTTATAAAAGCTATAGGACGCAAAATAACTTTATTTACTGAGTAACATATAAAGGTAATAACCATGCATCAACTTCAAAAACATACTGTATAAATATGCTTCTAAAAATATTTACTCTGAAGCGAGACAGGAACTACGCAAATATCGGAAATGTCAGTGGTTGTGTGTATCTTCGAGAGCAGTTGAATGTAAAATCTTCGTAAAATTTTAAGTTTAAAGAAAAAATATCTCGAATAAAATAAAACTATTTCATTTTTTAAATGAAATTACTTGCCTAAATTGTTTGATGCTCTTATTAATGAATTTTTACTTTATATGTTTTTTATTTAACGAAGATTAATAAGTGTAAAAACACATCTTCAGTTTACGATAAGAATAGCACCAAATTATAACATCTAACGTTATATATACATATACATCACATTGCTGAACTTTTCATATTTCTGTTATTTATAAAGGCTATTTCTGAAAATTGTTTAAAAAAAAATAAGGGGAGAGGTTACAGACCAGAATTAAAAAAACAGCTGATATAAGTAGTGTGTTCTTAGTTATTTTAGACATTGTTAAAGATAATTTATCCAAGTTTGTAGTACCTACAAACAGAGAGCAAAATGAGAAAGAGAGTATACAAAACAATTCTGAGACCGATCTTAACCAACGCGGCAGAAAGCCAAGTGGACAATAAACGAACAAAGCAGATGATAAGTAAGGTAAAAACGAAGACTTTAAGAACAATACGGGGCAAAACATTCAGAAACAGACAAACAAATAAGAACATACGGGAGCAATATAACTTCCAGGGTATCACTAAATGGTTAAAAGATAGGAAAAGAATGATCACGTGAACAGAATGGCCTGACAGACTGGCTAACATCTGCAAAAATAACAAACCGTACAGTAAAAGATCGACAAGACCAAAGAACATATGGAAAGATAGCCTACTAACAACAACAACACAAACGGAATAAGAGGCAGACAAATAGGAGCAATCCGAGTTATGCGAAGAAGAAGAGAAGAATGTACAAACTAGTATTTTTTCATATTGACACCAACTGACTTCCTAAATGACATTTTTTTTCATATTCTGTATTCTTTTATTAATATTTGATAAACGCGTACGAAATTTTAGAATCATTGTTCATACGATGGGGAGACTGTCGACAAATGATCACCGGCTTCGGAACTGACAATGGGGCTTTGTCTAATGTTTAACATCAAGTACCTACACAGTGTACATATACAAGATATATCAACGATTTAGGTGGTAGTAGTTTAAACATTTTTCTAATTACATTTTTTTTGGTTTCTAGTGAATATTAAAAACCGGTCAAGTGCAAGTTGAACTTGCACAATTAGTGTTCCGTACATTGATTGTTTTTAAAATAAAAATTTTTGTTAGGGTGGTATAAAATGATCAGTGACTTCACAAAAACACACCCCAAATGAGTTTTCAACAAAGTTTGTTTCCAATCTTTACTGAAAACTGGTGACCTTGAAATTTTGTTTTTTTTTTTATATACCAAATAAATTATTAAAGGTAATGCACTCGTGATAATTTTCGTTCAATCTATACCCCGTGGAGAATATTCCATACTTTTTTCAAAATTTTTTGATCAGTACTTTTCGAGATAAGGTGGGGACAGCGATTTTTTTTAAAAGTAATACGAAGAAAAGTGTGCGCAAGTATTACATTATATATATATATATATATATATATATATATATATATATATATATATATATATATATATATATATATATATATTTTACTCGTGTTTTCACAAGCTTTCATTTGACACCACACTCGATGACCTAGTAAAAAAAATTCTTTTCACTTCCGATTTCACCCCTCAAAACGAACCCCTTAAGTCAAAATTTATGTTACGGTGGTATAAAATGAGCAGTGACTTTACAAAACACACTCCAAATGAGTTTTCAACAAAGTTTGTTTCCAATCTTTACTGAAATCTGATGACCTTGAAATTTTTGTTTTTTTATATACCATACAAATTATTAAAGGTAATGCACTCGTGATAATTTTCGTTCAATCTACACCCCGTGGGGAATATTCCAGAATTTTTTCGAAATTTTTCGATAAGTACTTTTCGAGATAAGGCCCGGGACAGCGATTTTTAGCGAATTTTTAAAAATAATACCAAGAAAAGTGCGCGCAAGTATAATATTATATATATATTTTTTACTCGTGTTTTCACAAGCTTTCATTTGACACCACACTCGATGACCTAGTAAGAAAATTTTTTTTTCACTTCTGACTTCACCCCTCAAAACTAACCCCTTAAGTCAAAATTTAATTCTCAAAACTACATGGCTCTGATGAGGCCATCAATTCCTATATTATTACCAAATTTCACCTTTCGATGTCAAATAGTTTCGGAGAAAATCGGGTGTGACAGACAGACAGACAGACAGACAGACAGACAGACAGACAGACAGACAGACAGACAGACACCGAAGTGATCTTATAAGTGTTCCGTACGGAACACTAAAAATTAACTATCAGAGAGGAACACATTTACAAAAGTCTTTGAATTAAAATAATTAAAATTTCATATTTCATTATTCTTACCAAACAAATTTTTAATTTAAATTAAAAAAGAATGAAAAGGGCGTATTATGAAATTTTAATATCCGCCTGTTATTAAATATTAAATTTAATACCCATATTTTCAATTATTCCTCTAAATACTAAACAAATAATAATGTTAAAGGCAAATATTTTGTAATCTCTATATTGAAGCATTCGTAAGCCTATTATCACAGTAATGCTTTTACAAAAATGGCAACTACAATATAATTATGGGGTATGTGTATACAATCAATTGAAGTGTGAAATTATAGGTATAAATTTATAACGAAATTAAGTTTTAACATGATATTACATTACTAAAATCTGTTTTTTCTTACATTTTACACTGATGACGGATTTAATTTAATTTTTTGCAAAAGGAATTACTTAATTTATGTTTAGTTTTTAGAGCTATTTTTTTGGTACACAGCTGTTAATAGTGATGACTTATTTTTCCCTATATCGTAATAAATATATAGTTCCTATTAAAACAAATTCGATTGAAAAGCTCTTTCCAACGAAACCAAAGTGCATATAGTCGATCACGTAAGAACATGTCGCTTATAACTTGGAGTCGGTAAAAGAAATTCCTTTTTTTGTTATTGCTAGGATCTCTGCAAACAATGCATTCATTTCTAATGGTTGAATAGTGCATTATCGAACATGAGTGCTGCATACTCTTAGCGCTTGGAAGCTGTGTTCCCATGTAATCATCCCAAAGGTCCGAAAATATCGCCTACAGAGGCTGGTAAGTATATGGGAAAGTCGAGGGCATTCGTTAACAAAATACTCTCAGTTAAATGTTGATGATCTACCAGAACGCGGGTGTCGGATAAGGACGAGAAAATTCGAATAACTTTGCGGGGGGAGCAAAAACTGAAGCAGAAAGATTTCGATATATCGTATGAAACGATTGGTACTTATCTCCGGACTAAATAGTTGAAGTGGCAGAGTACAATCAAGAAACCATTACTGCGCAAAAAACAGAGAGAGAAACGACTCATGTGGGTAGAGGGAAACGTAGATAGAGACTTCAACGCACCGTGAAATCCGTGATCCGTATTTGGGGATGTCTTTCAGAAAAAGGTTTTGGGAGACTTTTCATCTTTACTTACAATTTAAATGCTAAAAAAATGCTCTAGATTTGCAAGGAGGCATTAGTACCGATTGCCAAACGATGGTTTGGCAATCGGTGACCTACGCAATGTGTCCTAAAAACATCAAGGATATATCTTATGATCTTTTTATGGATAATAACATCCACTGGTGAGAGAGAAGAACTCCAAAAACGAATTGCATAGTGGAGCCTGCATAAGCATTAGAAACTGAACCATTCGTAGATTCCTCAGCATAAATCATAAGTTGCTTAACTTAGAGAATAACATGCCACAGTGATCTTTCCCGCTAAGTTTCTGGTCTATCATTAGATCCAGAAATTTTAAAGAAGTAGAACGACCAATAGCTTCCTTATTCAATTTTAAATTTAAATTTAAGCCATCAGTCTCTTGTTTTGTGTGGAAAAGGGAATCTGGTATCTTCACACTAGATTGGCCATCCCAGTCACCCGATGCAAACTCAATCGAAAACGTGTGGTCATATACTCGTATTACGCAGAAGCTTCGTAGTAAAAAGGTGTACACAATGAACAGCTGTCACGGCAAATTCGTGTGCGGCCACAATATCGTGAAAGTGGAAGTTGAAGACTATTACACGATAATGCACCATCTCATCGTCTAACGCTTTTTACTAATTTCTTGACCAAAAACGGCATTTGAAGCATCAACCGTTCACCTTATTCGCTAATTTCGCTTCGTGCGACGTCTATCTATTACTAAAATTACATTTGTCGATGAAAGGAAAGACATCCAAAAGGCGTCGACCAGGATAATGAAGGACATCTCAAAAGATGAGCTAAAAAATTTTTAAAATGCTGATGGAGCATCCAAAACGCTGCCAAAATAATAAATTTTTGTTTTCATTTTGAAAATGTCCTGTTTACTTTGAGAGTGACTGTCTATTATTGCTTGCGGTTTATAGGTCTAAATATATGTTATGTCTTATCGAATTAATTTGATAGTAATAATAGATGTTCAGTTTTCAGCTCTGAAAAATATTTGTTGTAAATCAAAACGTTGGCTCAAAAGAATATGGTTCTCCAACCTTGCTGGCTACTTATCACAAATTTGATATCTGTATGGTTATAATCATACAATAAATACGGGGAGCGATTGAAGACAGACAACACCGATTAAAGTCACCAGTTAGAAAGAGGCTTTGATCTCGTCGACTTAAATGATTTATGGGAGTTTTGCAATGTAAAACCAAATTTGAAAATAAAAAACAATAATTGGTTGTTACAACTATTACATATGTGTTATAAAAAATTGTATGTTTCTAATAAGTATCTAGGTATATAAATAAACATATTGCAAAATTTATTAAAAAAAATCATTTATTTTTTCAAAACTTATTGATCAAATAAATACCAAGTTAATTTTAGATTATATAGTATAATTTCACACCTGAATTGGTAATATACCTAATAATTTGTTATAAATTGTCGTTTTTGTTAAAGTTATATTATTAGAATAAAAAAGATACATGTACTTAGCAGTCGTGAATATTTTATTAAAGGTGTTACAAGATTTCAGCTTTTTTATTTATTATTTATAATCACAATTGAAAATTTAATAAAATTACTAACGCATCCTGTTTTGGATTTGCATTTTTTTACGAAAACAGAACCGACCAATAAAATTATATATGTATTATATATGGGGTGTAAATTAAATTTGAGGGATTTCTAAGAGAGGGCGTAACTTGTATTATATCACATCAGGGCATACTGATGCTATACTCATGGTGAAATACCATCTGTAGACTTTAAGCGTTACTTTTTTCGTTTAATTTGAAGAAAAGCGCCGCTGAAAGTCATCGATTGCTGTCGGAGACCTATGGTGATTATAGTCAATCGATAAAAACATGTAAGTACTTGTTTCGATGCTTTAAAAATAGTGATTTCGACACGGAAGACAAAGAACGTTCAGGCCAGCCGACAAGGTTTAAAGTTGAAGAATTGGAGGCATTACTCGATGAAGACCCATTCCAAATGGAAAATGAACTTGCAGAATCATTAGGAGTTGATCGCACAACCATTTCCAAGCGCTTACATGCACTGGGAATAAATCAAAAGCAGGAAAATTGGGTGCCGTGCAAATATAAACCGAGAGACGTTGAAAGGCGATTTTTCACCTGTGAACAACTGCTTCAGTAGCACAATCGGAAAGGTTTTTGCATCGTATCATAACTGGTGATGAAAAATGGATAAACTACGATAATCCAAAGAGTAAAAAATCATGGGTGAAACTCAATAAACCATCAACATCGCCAAAGCCGAATATTCATGGCTCTAAGCTTATGCTGTGTATCGGGTCGGATCAGCTGAGTGTTGTTTTATGAGCTGCTACAACTCAATGAAGCTATTACTAGGGAACGTTACCGACAACAGTTGATGCAATTAAGCCGAACGTTGAAGGAAAAACGACAGCAATATGCCAAAAGATACGACAAGGTGATTTTTCAACATGACGACGCTCGGCCACATGTTGCAAAACCCGTCGAGGAGACACTAGCAGCGCTTGGATAGGATGTTCTACCGCCGTACTCATCAGACATTCCTCCTTCTAATTATCACTTTTTTCGATCGACGACACACGGCCTGTCTGAATAGCGTTTCCATTCCTATGGATACCAAAAAATGGGACGATTCGTGGACAGCTTCAAAAAATGAATCGTTTTTTCAACGTGGTATTCATACGTTGCCACAAAGATGGGAGAAAGTAGTGGTTAGCGACGGACAATACTTTAATAATCAATTTATAGCCATTTTTTTACAATAAAGTGATATTTTTACTGAAAAATCCCTCAAAATTAATTCACACATCCAATAATAATAACTTTTATATTTAGTGAGAAAGTGTTAATTCCGTTAAAGTCAAAACAACACATTAAAATTTCTTTTTCTTTTTATTTTGTAGTACTAATCGATTCTAGAGGGCTATGCCAGCACGACTAAAGTGACAAAATGAAAATATTTAATTTATTTGACTTTGTCGCATAAGTCGTGTTGCTTGCCACTCTCCCTTCAGTAGCCTACGTGTTGTGTAAATTACAATTAAGAAACAAGGCGGAAACTGTATGGATTTTTTTCAGCAAATATTCTGCAGAATGACTACTGGACAAGCTAATTTGTTCCGCGCACGCAGGACTTCTGCTTCACAAACACAACCACAGAAAATATAACTATAGCTATAGAAAGACAAACGGGAGGAACAAAACGTTACCGCCAAACCTATCCCGCTGGCTACCGCCCGATCGTTAAAACGTGACTCTTCGTGTTTCTCAAAGATGCTGCGCATTATGTGTAGCAATAATAGGTAAAAATATCCGCAGCGTCTGTGAGTACTTCGACGAAGCACATATTAACGATCATCCGGTAGCTAGCCGGCTTCGTTTTACGGCAATGTTTTGTTCCACGTATTTATCTTTTTAGAGGTATATTTGGTGTGACACAATATATGCCACTCTAAAAGCTGTGCATGGCAAATAAACTTATCAGATAAGCGCCTTGCAGAAAATCCTCTGAAAAAATTCGCCACTGTATTGTATGTCGTTAGCATCTCAATACCAGGTAATTGCGGTGGTATTTACGATCTGTCTTTTTTATTACTTTTCTACTTTTGTCGGTACATATCTGCACAAAAAAGTACATTAAGGTGCATCTAGCTGAACAATGTCCATCGAGCACTACATTATAAAAATCTTTCATAGGAAAACAAAAGTAAATAAACGCGTCTTAACGGTACCGACATTGTCTTGATAAACTAAGTAGCGTATAGATTTTTCTTGAGGACTCTGTTTATAGTTTTACACAATCTCGGAAATTAGTTTTACGGTCTATCATGTGGCGTAGCAAAGGCGAGAGCCAGGAGAGCATGTGCATAATTCTTACATGTATATATATATATATATATATATATATATATATATATATATATATATATATATATATAGAAAATAAGACAGTATTTTTTATAAAAAAAAATTTCCCTCCCAGCCAGATATAAATTGGTATCCCTCTCTATATGTAGCTCCCCTTTTAGTGTCCCCTTTTTGTTCCTCAAAGAAATTCTCTTAGTATGCGTATTCCCCTCGTCCCTTGAACCTGGCTACGCCACTGGGTCTATAGTCATGTTTGAGTATTGGTAATACATAATCGTATTTTTTTGATATAATTATTACGTAGAATTTGTACTTCTTGGTTGTTATTATAACTATGTTTTGTGGCAAATAATACCGCAGGAATCTTAAAATCATAGAATCTACAATTTTAAGTTTTGGTTTAGTTTTTCAGTAATTGTAAATTATACAAAATTCGTTTGAAATTTAACATAAAAATTCAATGTCCCTTTGAGATATTTGGACACTCTTTTTAAAGGTTTATACAATAAATAATATATTTTCTTGATATCCATCAATTTTTGTGTTTTTCTCCCCTTTTTTAGTTAGTTTAAAGATAAGTGATATTTGTCCTTTTTAGAGAACTTCTGTACAGCTATTAAATATTGTTGTATTTTGTTAAATTAAGTTTGAACTAAATCTAAAGTTTGTTATAGTTTTACTTTCATAAAAATAGGAATATTCTTTGTAAAATAAAAAAATAATGAGAAAAAATTAAAATATTGTTCATTTGTCAAAGATTATTACTTAATTAACTAAACGTATTTTCAAACAAGTCTGTAATAATTAGCATGTATCATATACATCAAATGTATCGTAAATTGTTGTAATTTACGGGGTAATATATTATTATCCTTAAATTAATAATCACATAATGACACTACTATGTACAGGGTGTTGGTTAGGTCCGTTATTAAGCTTCAAAACGTAATTTCTTACTAAATCTTAAGATAAAAAGCTCATATGAATATAGGTCCAAAAATGTTTGGCTTTGAATACAGGGTTTTTAGTATCTGTTAAGTTATTTTCTAATAATTTTATAAAGATTTTCAGTAATATGACTTCAAAATTAGCACATACACACTTTTTGGAGTATCTTCAGAATATCCTTATTACACAGTTGTACAGTAATACCCCGCTTAGCGCGACCCCGTTACGCGCGGTTTCACTATAACGCGAATTTCAAATTTCGCGCTCATTAACTTCTCTATGGTCGCGGGGGGATCCCCGCTTTCTCTGAATATTCTCTTTGAAGAATTGGGAATTCCCTGTCCTTCGACTTTGTTCTATGGGGATTTCCTCGTTCGTTTCGTGTGTTCATTTGTTCCGTAATGTTAGTTCGGTCGGCTGGCAGTTTGGTTTAATATTTATTGGAGATACATACATACATAATTTAACCCTACGTTAAAAATGCCGCCTGTAAAGAAAAAAGAGCGTAAAAGCGTCACTTTGGAATTGAAGATGAAAGTGTTAAGAAGAATGGAAAATGGAGGCAAAGCAACAATTGTTGGGAGAGATTTTGGACTCTCAGAATCGACTGTGAGAACGATTTATAAAAATCGGGAAAAAATTAAAATCTCCAGCGAAGGTTCAACACCTATAAGTGCAACAAAACTTTCTCGTTCGAGATCATCTATCTTAGAAAGAATGGAGAAATTACTGTCAGTCTGGATCGAAGATTTGAATAAGAAGAACACACCACTAAGTCAAGATCTCATATGCACAAAAGCAAAATCTTTGTATGAGATGCTGAAAACAAAAGGAGAAGGGAGTGCCACTCCGACTTTTGCTGCCAGCAGAGGCTGGTTCCATCGGTTCAAGCAGCGTTCTAATCTTCACAATATCCACATAACAGGCGAGGCGGCCAGCGCGGACATTCAAGCTGCAGCTGAGTTTCCAGACAAGTTTCAAGACTTCGTTAGACGAGAGAAAATTCCTGCTTGTCTCATCTTCAATGTTGATGAGACCGCACTTTACTGGAAAAAAATGCCATCTCGAACATTCATTTCTAAGGAAGAACGTCAAGCCAGTGGTTTCAAAGCTGCGAAAGATCGACTAACACTTCTGCTGGGTGGTAATGCCACTGGTGATTTCAAACTGAAACGTTTACTAGTGTACCATTCAGAAACACCCCGTGCAATGCGAGGCACAGACAAGACAAGTCTACCAGTTGTGTGGCGATCAAACAGAAAGGCGTGGGTTACACGGGAAATTTTTCAAGAATGGTATTCTAATAGTTTTTGCCCATCAGTCAAATCATACTGTGACAGAAATGGGCTTGAACCTAAAGTTATATTACTCTTAGACAATGCCCCAGGACATCCAACCTCACTTGATACGCCCAGAGACTTAAAAGTGTACGTAAAGTTCCTTCCACCAATCACTACGTCAATATTACAACCTATGGACCAGGGAGCAATAGCAAACTTCAAAGCTTATTACCATCGCCGCACTTTTAGCCAACTAATTCATGAAACTGACGGGGAAGGAAGACAGTCTATGCGAGAGTGGTGGAAGTCATACAACATTATGAAGTCTATTCACAACATAGAAGAGGCTTGGAAGGAAGTTAAAATGAGTTGTATGAATGGGGTGTGGCGTAATCTTTGGCCAGATGTAGTGGAAGCACCTAGAAGAATTGTCCAGATGCAGAGACAAGTGCTTGAAGACATTGCTGCAATGATTGAGGGGTCTGAACTTGAAGATGTCACGGTAGAAGATCTCGTAGAACTTGTAGCAACGCACGACGATCCTATTAGCAATGAAGATCTGATCGAGTTACAGAATAATCCTATCTACGATGAGGAAGAACAAGTAGAAGAGAAAGTTTTATCTTCAGGGGAAATACAAAATGCACTTTCAAAAATTTATTCAGGTTTGGACATATTGCAGAGTATAGACAATAATGATGACCGTGTCTTGACCGTGTGTCAAACAATTAAAAACAGTGTTGGGTGTTATGAACGTATTTTACAAGAACGTAAACAAAACGTTACCCAAAAGACAATAGATGTATTTTTCCGTAAAAAATAAGAGTATGTATTGCATAAAGTGTTCTTAGAATTAAAGTGATTGATTAAAATGATTTGTATTTTTTTGTATTAAATTTTGACTATGTTTAATCATAAACCTCGATATACGCGAATTTCAGTTAACGCGATTTTTTTCGGAACGTATCCCTCGCGTAAAGCGGGGTATTACTGTATTTGTTTTCTTACGCGCTACTAACCATTGTTATCTAAACCCCCAGTATTCCTTTTTATTCTACCACTTCTTCATCCCTTTCTTATTTATTTTTTAAAGGCTTATACAATAAAAAATGTATTTTCTTGATATCTATCAATTTTTGTAGTTTTCTCCCATTTTTCAGTTATATTGAAGATAAGGAATATTTACCCTTTTTAGAGAAAATTAAAATATTGTTCATTTATCAAAGTTTTTTTTTTCATCGTGCTGCCAATTTTTGACAAAATATTACGGAAAACAGACTAAATTTGAGACAATTTTAATCTAACCTTCATTGTAAATAAAGTCATATGGTACATTAAATTATTAATTAATAAAAAGACCCGTGACTTAACAAAAAAAAAGTTGGGGTGTTAAACGGGATAGTATGTACACTTATTCTCATGCTACTGAAGCTGTGTTCTAAGTAACGTCAAAATGAATTGAAAATTCCGAATTTAAATGACAAGTAACAAAAACTCAAAATGTATTATATATCTCAGAAATTAAGCATTTTTCGACTTATACGTATAGAATTTATTTAAATACTCGACCAAACTTTTCTAATGTTGGCAAAAGGACATTTCTATTTGTAATTCAAATTATGTTAAAATGTTGGCTGCCTAAAAAATTGTGACAGGCAGAAAAATAGAAGAAAATCTATTTGCACTTGAGTTTTGAAGAAAATATCTTACAAATCCTAAGTTTTTATGTATAGAAAACGTTTAATAAGTATTACCGAGAAATTTTCGATTTGAATTGCTTCGTCTCGCTTTGTATGTTATATTTTTTTAATTATTGCTTGAATTTATGCCATTTTATAGCTGTTGTTTGATATGATAATATTTTTATAGTGATGTCATTTACTGACAAAATTTAATTTCTCGATGAACTATTTATCTTAAAACTTAAAGAATCTAATTTTGAAGTTTAACTACGTATTTGGGCAACACCTTTTTGATTAGTTTATTGAAAAATTATCTCTTATTTTATGTACAGATAAATAATTTTAAAAGTATTACCAAATTTAAAAAATCTCCAATCCACTAGCACTAAGAGTTAAAAACAAAATTAAAATTTTCATTCATTCAAAGGGAAAATAATAATTTACCACCAAAAAGCGCATGATCCATACACAAAATTAATCCAAAATAAAGGGGCACTGAACACGCGACTATAAAAAAATTAAAACGCTTCTTTTTCTATCGGGAAAAATTCGCACTAAAAACGGACGAGCACTAACTGAAAGAAAGCTGAATCGGTTTTTCTTTGACACTTACGAATCTCATGTTGGTTGGACGCCTACTTCAACGGGTGCACTAGGTGGGTGAACTGCTGCAGACAGATGCGGGGCGATTTCGTGGAGGAGAGTTATATATATCGAATTGCAGCCTCGTAGTCGAGGCCATTCGACGTCGAGCGACGCGATGTCCAAGACGCCGGAAGAATAACGTGATGCAGGAGCACGGTGAAGGTCAGATACACGTGCATACGTCAAGGACGCGATGGTGCAGATTCTTCCGGCAATAATTCGAATATTCTCAGTTATGTTTTGTTGTGTGTTATTGCTTTTGGACGATAGGGATTTTGTATTAAGGGAGACGATCATTATATCCGAAACACCCATATCAGGAATCTTTACTTCTATTACTAAGGGAAGTATTGTATTCGTGGTAAGATAATACTCAGAATTTTTTTTTACTATGATTCCAATTTCTTATAGCTTTTGAACGATATAGGTTAAGGGAGAGAATTTTTTTGGCTTTTTTGGTTGCGATTATAAACCAAATTCAAGCATACATAGTTCTAGCCGAACAGGTAAAGAAGTGAGAGACGGGGATAGAGGATTTGCTTAGAATATATATCAGGGTTCGTGGAATCTAAAAGTTGTATTATTTTTCTCATTATTTTCAAATGTTCGATCATGAAAGGTTAATAAGGTAAGGGACGTGGTTCAAGTAGCTGCTTCGTATATATCGTGTTATATCTCCTTTTCAGGATTCTGAGAGTAAAGAAATCCAAAAATTGTTTTATCCTTCTATTATTTTTAATTGGTCAAACATGTAAGAAATTAATAAGGGAGGAAAGGGGGTTCGAAAGGTTGTTTTATATATATATATATATATTATGTTATACGTCCATTTCAGAGTTCTTGAAGGTGAGAACTTTGAAAAGTTTTTCAATATTTTCCATCAATTCCCCGCATGTAAGGGATAAGTGACATAGGGGAGGACATTGAAGGTGTTATCTCGTATATATTATATTATACGTCCTTTAGAGAGTTCCTGAAGTCGAGTAATTTTAAAAAAAAATTATGTTTCCTTTATTTCCAATTGGTTCAACATGTAAGAAGTTGATACGGCACGAGAGGGGGTTAGAAAAGTTGTTTCATATACATTATGTTATATGTCTATTTCAGAGTTCTTGGAGTTGAGGAATTTGAAAAGCGTCTTATTTTTTCGATATGTTCCATCGATTTCAAGCATGTAAGGGGTAAGTGAGATTGAGGAGGGAACTGGAGGTGTTATCTTCTATATATTGTATTTTACGTCCTTTTGAGAGTTCTGAAAGTCGAGGAATTTAAACATTGTTTTATTCTTTCGTTACTGTTAATTGGTCGAAGATGTAAGGTGTTAATGAGATAGGAAAGGGTGTTAGGGAGGTTGCTTGTTATATATGGTGTTGTGCATCCTTTTCACGGTTTGTTGAGTTAAATAATATGAAAATTGTATTGTTATTTTTTCATTTTTATTTTTAATTTCCTTTAGGGTTCCTAAATCACGAAAAACATAGTCATTCATGTTCGTCGACCTGTCTGTCTATTAACACGACAACTCTAGAACAAAATGAGATATCAATTTCAAACTTGGTGCATAGATATTATCTAATGAGGGAATGACCGCTATAATTTTTGAAAGATATCGCTTCAGGCCGAGGGAGTGAAGGGGGAGGATCGATAAATTTTTAATGTTTAGTAATATGGTAATTTTTTAGTAATATGGTAATGTTTAGTAATATGGTAATTTATTGTTGAAAGAATAAATAAAATTTATGTCTAAATAGTTATAGTAAAACATATAAGGGGTGAAAGGGATGAAGTCCCATTTAGAGTTTTTTAAGTCGAGAAATTCAAAAATTAGGTTGTCTTTATTGCTCTCAATTTTAACTCAGGAAGGGGCTGAAAGGGGCAGGAGTTTTTTTAATATTGTATAGTTGCAATATTTTAAAATATTTACAGGTTTCGTGAAGAAATTTTCAGCATATTATTTATAGCAAAATTTGGTTTCAGGGATGGGGAAGAGGGTGAAAGGGGCTGCTGCTTATATATGGTATTACAGGTCTTTTTCAGGGTGAAATCTGAAAATTAAGTTTTTTAATTTTAATCCGGGAAAGATGTAAAAGAGGTGTAGTGGTCAAATATAGTACAGTTTTAATAACATTATGCGAATTTTTCAAGGTTTTTGGCTGCAGTAATGAAGAAATTTTAAACATAATTATTTATTTACTATAGATAATTGGCGACGTATAAGTGGTGAGAAAGGAAGTTAAGTGAGAGATTTCGAGTTTATTGTGTTATGGGTCTTTTTCAGGGTTCTTTGAATCAAGGTGTAGAAAAAATTACATTATTTTTTCGTTGTTTTTAGTATTAACACTGAAAGAGGGTGGATATCATTAAATATTGTATAGTTTTAGTATTATTATGATAATATTTCCTGGTTTTTGGGTGGGATATTTTATAATAGTTTAGCTAATTATTTATAGTAAAATATTTGTAAAGTAAAAGGAATGGAATAAGGGGTTAGAAGAGTGGTTGTATATATATCATAATATACTTCTATCTCACTCTTTTTCATTATTTCCAATTTTAACAGAAATAGTCTATAGAAACGATTGAGATCTGGTTACAGAATGATTTAAAAAATATATTAATTGATAATAAAACAAGTTTTAGAACTACAGGGTAAGTCAACGAGAGAGTAAAGTGCATTATCTCATTTGTTTCGGGAATAACGAAAAAATGTTAAATATAATAGTTTTAGGGAATGTTAAGGTTCACAGCTTAAAATTATTTTTGAGTATACAGGGTACTTCAAAAAAGTGTGGCCGATATAACATATGGTTTTTTTAAATGGAACATCCTGTTTTCTAATTTATTTTTAAATCCTGGGTAAAAATTTATAACTTCTATTTTATTTTATTTTTATTAATAATAATGTTATATACCCAAACCTAGTAGTTTTTCTATTTCAATTTTAAAAAAAAAATACTATTTTCCAGTTTTGTAACGGCCAGTAGCACCATTATTTCTGAAGGTTGAATACTCATAATTGGTACGACCGTTCTATAGAGATGAAGAAAAAGATATATGTTAAAAAATTTTAGTTAGATGCTACAGGGTGTTCAAAATAAATTTCGACTATTTTAAATTGAAAATTCTCAAATTTAAATGGCACACCCTGTATATTATTATTTTGTCTTGTCTTGTCTGATTTTACAAAATCCAACTTCTAAGTATGCCATATACCTATTTCTAATAGTTTTCGATTTATTTTAAATTTTTCAATTTTTACCCTTGTTTTTAATACACTTGTGAAAACGTAAAGAAATAGTTAATAATAATTTTATTGTAGTTTAACTTATCTAATGATTAATTATTAAGACGTAATAAATGTTTAAAAATATGCCCGTCTACTTAAATACACATGTTGAGTCGTTTTACTATATTTTTCTCCACTTTCCTTAGCATAAAGGGCGTTATTGTCCTGCACGCATCCCGTATCCTATTCTCCATATCCACTGGTGTTGTGGGGGGATTCACATAAACACAACCTTTAATGTAACCCCACAAAAAGAAGTCTAGAGGTGTTAAGTCATATGATCGAGGGGCAAACTGAATGAATCCATCCCTACCGATTCATTTTTGTGGGTAACGATCTTTTAAAAATTCCCGAACTTCCCGATGGTAATGAACAGGAGCTCCGCCTTGTTGAATCCACATTTGTTCCCTTTCAAAGCTATCAACTTCTTCAAGAAGCTGGGGTGATTCGTTTTGCAAAAAATTTAGATATCTAGGGCCGTTAAGCGGTTAGCGGAGAAAATATGGACCAATAATTCGAATATTTAATATTCCATACCATACATTAACCGATCAATGGTTTTGGTTTTGAACTTCCCGGACCCAAAATGGATTAACCGTTTAATAATAATGCATGTTATGGCTATTAACTGCTCCATTACTGCGAAAAGTAGCTTTATCAGCCTCTATTGCTCCATTCATGGTGGTACAAAAATTTACTCGTCTTTCAAAATCACGGCCTTGAAGTTCTTGGTGTAGTTCCATATGAAAGGGATGATACTTGTATTTTCTCGTGGTGCGATTAGTCGTAGATTGGGATTGGGATGTGTCAGATAAGTCTAGCTAGTTGACGGTTGCTGACCTGGGGATTATCTTCAACATGAAGTAAAATCGCCATTTCTTTTTCCTCATAGGTAGCATTCTGGTTTACTACTTTCCGTTTCGTATACTCAACGCTACCACTACCATCAAACCATTCCATTACGCGTTGAAAAGATTTTGTACATGGCAAACGTCTATTAGGGTACTTCGCTCCGTAAAGCCTTACTGCCAAAAGAGAGTTTTTTCCCGCCTCGCTCAGTATATAAACCATATCAATTAATTCATTTTTAGGAAAATCCATAACTATTACCTTTATACGTCACTTACTACAACAAATTAAACTATTGTTACTTACTTAATAGACATGACAAAGTTTGACAATGCCTACATTTTTGTTTTGTCTTGGCAACTACGATGTTACAGCGTAAGTGTATTAAAAACAAGGGTAAAAATTCAAAATAAATCGAAAACTATTAGAAATAGGTATATGACATTCTTGTTAAAAGTTAGAGGGTTTTGTAAAATCTATTAGCAAAAATAATAATATACAGGGTGTGCCGTTTAAAAAATTTGAGATTTTTCAATTTAAAATAGTCGAAATGCATAAATTTATTTTGAACACCCTGTAGCATCTAACTCAAATTTCTTTACATATATCTTTTTTTCATCTCCATAGAACGCTCGTACCAATTATGAGTATTCCACCTTCAGAAACCATGGCGCTACTGGCAATTTTTTGCAAAACTGAAAACTATTTTTTTTTTTAATTGAAATATTAGAAAAACTACTAGGTTTAGGTATATAACATTATTAATAAAAAAGTTATAAAATTTTACGCAGAATTTAAAAATAAATTAGAAAATAGGATGTTCTATTTAAAAAAAAAAATGTTATGTCGGCCGGACTTTTTTGAAGTACCCTGTATACTCAAAAATGATTTTAAACTGTGCACCTTAACATTCCCTAAAACTATTGTATTTAACATTTTTTCGTGATTCCCGAAACAAATGAGATAATGAACTTTACTCTATCGTTGACTCACCCTGTACAAACAGTAAACTTGGCCGAAACTTACCTCGGACACAGTAGGTACATTGTTGTTTTTACTTCCTTTGTTAAAGGAAAGTATTGTATTTGTGAAAAAAAAAACCCGCGATTCCTGCTTTTCTTTACATTTTAGGGTTCTTAGGTCACAAAAAACATATTTCCCTATTTCCGTCGGTATGTCTATTTGACTGTCCTGTCGGTCTGTTGGCACCATAATTCGTAGACAAAACGATTTTATAATGTTGAAATAGAAATAAAACCTATAGATTTGAGCGATATCATTTCAGGGGAAGGACTGAAAGGGGTGGGTATCGAAATGTTGGTTCGGTTTTATGGGGTTACATACACCTGGGCGCAGACAAAAGTATGTATATTTAAAAAAAATATTTTAGAGATTATTAAGTGAATAATACAAAAGAATTATTATTCTCATTTATTTTCATTATAGGGGAGCGAGGGGCTTGTTGTAACAATTAAAAAAAAAATAATTTAATTTAATATCTGTTTGATGTTTAGGCTAGCCATTCCTCTATTATACCAAAAAGGGATAAGATCAAAATTATCAATATATACTTGACACTTTCTTAAAAAACCGTTGGTGTAATTTGCCCTGTCTTTGGGGCTAGAGATGTAACAGCCATGGGGCAGCTAGTAACAGTAAAAATAAAGTAAATTTTGATATATATTTGAGCTTTAATTTTATTATTTTCCAAATCCACATAACACTTTACATTATTTATAAAATTTGTCATCAGTGAAACTAAAATATACTTTTACAAAACGATCAACATTAAAGATTTAAGTGTTTAACTAATTTCTTAGTTAAATAAATTATATTTATAATTAACATGGCACTTTGAATCACATTCATTTACTTAACCCACTACAAGTATCTAAAAAATAATCAGGGGTGGAGCCTTTGGAAGAGATTTAACCCTCAAGGGTGAAAAATGTTTTTGCAGGTTCTTTCGCAATTTCAACGTCACGTATAATTTCAAAAGTGCTTATAACAAGTTCAGGAGTCCAACGTTAACTTTTTCTGTCTCCTTAATAGGATTTGGACGATCAGTGACATAGGATGGTGCAAAATCACTGTCTTGAAAGATTTCGGCATTGAAAGGTAATATGTTGGATAACATGTTACAATGTGCCCCAACATATTATTACAAGAAGCCCCGTACCATAATTTTCTACATTTAACAAAAATTTCATAAAATTATGTCGCTAAACGTGAAACTTTCTAAAGAATATTGAAACTAAGTACATTTTGGAACTAATGCAAAACTAAAAGTTTTAAATTAGTTAATTATAGACACGAAAAGCCAAATTTTACGAAATCAATATTTTACGTTACCTAGGCAAAATAAAACACGTGCACACATCTACTCATTGCGCCGCCGGGAGGGACAATCACTGTGATGACATTATGTCGCATGACTTAAGAATTTAATTGAGCAAAAAATATGGGTTTATAGAGTTCAGATTCCCAGTAAAAATTGCGTGTTACAACCTACACCTGTTACAACAAGCCCCTAGTTCCCCTACTTTAAACTATAAGAATTTTTTTAAAAATATATTTTAAATGTTAATATTATTTTTTATCGGGTTAAATAGACCACTGATGAAAACTATGGCGCCTCCTTGTCTGCAGGATAACTTCACAAAAAATAATCCAATCTACAAAGAGAAAAATTTTATAACATTTATTTTATTTATATTATTAATATTATATAGCTAAACCCAGTAGGTTCAATTTTTTTAAAAAAATAATAGTATTCAGTTTTGTAAAAAATTGCCAGTAGCGCCATTGTTTCTGAAGGTGGAATACTCATAATTGGTACGAGCGTTCTATAGAGATGAAAAAAAAAGATATATGTAAAAAAATTTTAGTTAGATGCTACAGAGTGTTCTAAATAAATTCCGACTATTTTAAATCGAAAATTCTCAAATTTTTTAAATGGCACACCATGTATAATATTATTTTGTCTGATGGATTTTACAAAATCCTGCAACTTTTATTAAGTATGTCATGTACCTATTTCTAATAGTTTTCGATTCATTTTGAATTTTTCAAGTTTTACCCTTGTTTTTAATACACTTACGCTATTGTGAAAACATAAACAAATAGTTAATAATAATTTTAATATAGTTTAACTTATCTAATGATTAATTATTCAGACGTAATAAATGTTCAAAAATATACTTGTCTACTTAAATACACATCTTTAGTCGTTTTATATATTTTTCTTCACTTTCCTTAGCATAAAGGGCGTTATTGTCCTGCACGCATCCCGTATCCTACTTTCCATATCTACTAGTGTTATAGGGGAATTCACATAAACACAATCTTTAATGTAGCCCCACAAAAAGAAGTCTAGAGGTGTTAAGTCACATGATCGAGGAGGCGACTGAATGAATTCATCCTTACCGATTCATTTTTGTATGTAACGATCGTTTAAAAATTCCCGAATTTTCCGATGGTAATGAGCAGGGGCTCCACCTTGTTGAATTCACATTTGTTCCCTTTCAAAGTTATCAACTTCTTCAACAAGCTGGCGTAATTCGTTTTGCAAAAAATTTAGTTATATAGGCCCGTTAAGCGGTTCGCGGAAAAAATATGGACCAATAATTCGAAAATTTAATATTCCACACCATACATTAAGCGACCAATGGTTTTGGTTTTGAACTTCCTGGATCCAAAAAGGTTATATGCTGGATAACATGTTACAATGTGCCCCAAGATATTGTTACAACAAGCCCCGTACCATAATTTTCTACATTTAACAAAAATTTCATAAAATTATGTCGCTAAACGTGAAACTTTTTAAAGAATATTGAAACTAAGTACATTTTGGAACTAATTCAAAACTAAAAGTTTTAAATTAATTAATTAAAGACACAAAAAGCCAAATTTTTCGAAATCAATATCTTACGTTACCTAGCCAAAATGAAGCACTTGCATACATCTACTCATTGCGCCGCCGGGCGAGACACTCGCTGTGATGACGTGATGTCGCATGACTTAAGAATTAAATTGAGCAAAAAATATAGGTTTATAGAGTTCAGATTCCCAGTAAAAATTACGTGTTACAACTTACCCCTGTTACAAGGAGCTCCTAGTTCCCCTACTTTAAACTATAAGAATTTTTTTTTTTAAATATATTTTAAATGCTAATATTATTGTTGAAAACTATGGCGCCTCCTTGTCTGCAGGATAACTTCGCAAAAAATAATCCAATCTACAAAAAGAAAAAGTAATCTTGTAAAATAATGTAGTAGTTAAAAACTGCTGAAGGGATTTTTTTTTTCAAAAATAGAAAATTTACTGTCTTTCAAACTTTAGTATGCAATTTACTGTGTTTCAAACTTTAGTATGCAATTTTCGACCAAAAAATTTATGTTTATTTTATTTATAAAAAATTGTCTATTAGAAAAATTTAAAAAATCTCTCGACATTTTGTAGAAAAAGTAATTATTAAGATTTTTAAAAAAAAATAAAAGATATTAAAAATTAACTGAGTAATATTGCAGACAGTGCATTGAGACAGGTAGCGGTCCCAATCCGACGTCAGGTCACATTTAATGCTATAATTTTGTAATAGAATATAATTTTCTTAACATTTTTTAATAATTCTTGGAGGTATAGAAAACAAAAATCCGTAAAAAATTTTAGAAAATTCAAGGTGTATGTAACCCCTTATGGAAATTTACTTTCCTTTGACTTCAGAAAGTCAAATGCGCTATCTATTTTAGAACTGCATGTTTGCGAAGAAAGTACTGAGTAAGTCACTTTTATTATTATTATTCCATCATACGTTATTATCACTTAACATCATTGTTTTTGAATTTTAAAAAAGTCAGTATTGATTGTGAAACTGCGTGCCAGCGCGGCAAATCACTTTATCTATTTTTAGTGTTCCGTACGGTGTCTGTCTGTCCGTCTGTCACATCCGATTTTCTCCGAAACTAATTGACATGGAAAGTTGAAATTTGGCACTAATATAGGAAATGATGGTCTCATCAAAGTCGTGTAGTTTTGAGAGTAAAATGTTAATTTAAGGGGTTAGTTTTGGAGGGTGAAATCAAAAGTGAAAAAAAAAATTTTACAAGGTCAACGAGTGGGGTGTCAAATGAAAGCTTGTAAAAACACGAGTTCAAAAATATATATAATGTAATACTTGCGCACGCTTTTTGTTTTATTTTTAAAAAATTGCGAAAAATCGCTGTCCCCCCCTTATCTCAAAAGGTACTGATCAAAAAATTTAGAAAAAATTCTGGAATATTCTTCACACGAAAATTATCACGAGTGCATTACCTTTAATAATTCATCTGGTATAATAAAACAAACAAAAATTTGAAGGTCATCAGTTTTCGTTATAGATCGGAAAAAAACTTTGCAGAAAACTCATTTGGGGTATGTTTTTGTGAAGTCATTGATCATTTCATACCTCCGTAACAAAAATTTTTATTTCAAAAGCAATCAACGTACGGAACACTAATTGGGCAAACCCGACTTGCACTTGCGCAAGTCCGGTTTGCACTTTGTTTCGATATGAACGCTTTTGTACGAGAACTTAATAGTATCTTTGATTGTATCAGTGTTAGAGCACCTAGGATAAAATTAAGATATTATAAGGCTAAAGTTTGATTCAAGATACCTATCTACAACTAACTTAAACTTTTTAAAGATTTTATATACAACAAGAAGCAGGCAACTTCGGATGGACCGATATCTTAATCTTTTTAGTTAATAAGAATAACCTGTTCGGTATCCAGTTTTTTGCACTATTAAGGCTACAACTAACACGAGTTTTATTTGTGTAGATGATATTATGTTATGTTATAGTACAGGTCACATAAAAAACAATAAAGAATTAAATATTCTGAACGAAAAAAAGGAAAGCAAACGGCGAGCTTTCCTCCAGGTCCGGTCTTTCAAAGGGAGGAGAGGTGTCTCCAATTTTTATAATTCTGGGATTTTTAAGGGGTTACATACATCTGAAATTTTCCAAAATTCGATTTTTTTACGGATTTTTATTCTTTATACTTCTAAGAATTATTCGAAAAATAAAAATTAAATTAATTCCATTACAAAGTTATAGCATTAAATGTGACCTGGCGTCGGACTGGGACCGCCACCTGTTTTTAGACACTGTCTGCAATATTACTCAGCCAATTTTTAATATTTTTAATTTTTTTTTTAGAATATTAATAATTATTTTTTCTACAAAAGGGTTTTTTTAAATTTTTCTAATAGGCAAATTTTATAAATAATTAAACATACATTTTTTGGTCGAAAATTGTATATTAAAGTGTGGAACACCGTAAATTTTTTATTTTTGGAAAAAAAACCCTCCCCAATTTTTAACTACTACATTATTTTACAAGATTAATTTTTATTTTTGGAGATTGGATTATTTTTTGTAAAGTTATCCTGTAGATAAGGAGGCACCATAGTTTTCATCAATGGTCCATTTATCCCAATAAATAATTATATAAACATTTAAAGCATATGTAATAAAAAAAATATTTAAATTTCTTATAATTTAAAGTACAATAATAATATATAATCGCCATTCTTTTGTATTATTCACTTTCTTACTTACTTTACTTAATCCTTATGCCTTTCTTCCCCCTGTTAGGAGTGTAAGGCCCGCGGAGTTGAGTTATTCTATATCTGTCTTTTCCATATTTCCTTCCATGTCCCTCCATCCTGTTTAAATTGCTTCTTTTGTTTCTTCTGTATTATTCTTCTGTTTGAATGAGTTCTGTATCTTGTTCCGGTATGTTGTTTTTTATATGCTCTCCCTTCCAATTTTTTGCATCTATTTCCTTTCCTCTTTGTTTCACAGATTCCTACATAGTACATTTGTTGTTCTTCCGTCAGTTCATCCTCTTTTCCATTTATACCCCAATTATTCCGTGTTCTCAATCTAAAAACTCTATAATTGTTTCCCATTTCTTTCTTCCTATCTCTTTCTTTGATTATATTCTTATTTGTATTCCTTTTACTAGTCCTCTCTTCCGTATCCTTTATCTTTGCCAGGGTCGTCGTCAGTCTACCTATCGCTCTCCTTTTTCTCAGTTTTTTGACTTGATGGTCGTAGCATTCTTTGTTTGTTCTTTTAGTTTTTCTTCCTCAATGTCCCATTTATATTCTCTTCCTTCGATTACGATCCTTTGATGTCCTATTTTCACCCTTTTTCCATTCTTTCTCTCGTTCTCTGCTATATGTTTCAATTTCTTTTAAATTTCGCATTCATCTTTTGTTAAATTGTTGTTTATATAAACTCTCTCTCTTAGGTTTCCCAGTTTGTTTTTATTTTTCTTTACAGCTTCCTTATCTCCCATTTTTCCAAGTTCTATCTTGTATATAGTCGCTCCCATTTCTATCACATCTTTAATCTGTACTTTTGTGTCCATACTCCTCTCCATTAAAAGTTCTACACCTATTTTCAGATCTGGTTGGCTATTCGCTTCAAAACTCATTCCCGATATTACAATATTATTCCTTACGTTGTCTTTTTCCAGTCTACTCATCTTCAAATTCATACTTCTCATGTTTTCTCAAATTATCTTATTTTCCTCTTTTAATACTTCATTCTCCTTTTTTAGTTCCTTCGACTCTGGTTGGTATATCTTCTGATCTTGTTTCATATCCTTTATATCTAACATTAGCTCTCTGATCATTTCTATCAAATTGTCTATCTTATCTACTCTTTCGATTATTCACTTAATAACCTTTAAAATATATTTTTTTAAATATACATACTTTTTGCAGCCCCCAGGTATATGTAACCCCTTAATATAAGGAGGGTTGGAAATTCATTTTTACAAATCTCCTTCCCCTCCCCCTTGGTCGTCGATTTTTTTTTAAGTTGGTAAGGTTCAATTTTAAAACAGGCTTTCTTTAAGGGAGAAGATATTTTTTGGAAAGTTCGTCTCCTGATCGTCCTTTCTAGGTTCCAATATAAAAGGAAGCTTTTTTGCCGGGTGTTTATGCCCCTCTGTCCCTGCAGATGTAAAAAGTAGTGCCTCTTAGAAATTAAACTTTTCTGTATTGAACGTTATCTTGTGTGAAAAATTTTCACCACTAGCTCCCCAATTTTTAAAATGAGCTTAAGTTTCTAAAGTTCCATTGTAGGCAGTAGATCTTTTCAAAGAAAAATATACCCACTTCCAGATTACCGATTTTTAAATTGAATGAAAGTTATTAAAGTTGGTAGCTAGGTAGAGGTGTTTTTTTTCTGGAGAAATGGTATTTTTTTTTGGGAAAAAACCTCCTACCAGTCATCAGTTTTTACCTTACAATATTGAAAAGGATTTAGGCTTTTAGAACTCCAGTGCAATAGAATCATTTTTTCATCAGATGGTTCAGTTTGAAGATCCTCTGTTTATCGATCGATGCTCCCTCTATCAGTAGTTCCACCTTTAAGGTTCTCTTTTTTTCCTTATAGAAACACCTTGTCATACACATGGAGGCACACAATCAAAGAATTAAAAATAAACTTGTTGCCTACCCCAACAATGCCAGGTCCTGCTAGTCAATCGCTAAGGCCATTGGTCAAAATGTCACTAGATCGCTATATCACCACTCATAAGGTCAGATAATAGTATTGCACCAACACCAGTTAAGAAAGTCAACCTGTTAAATTCTACTATCGATTTCCGTGGAAAAACCCCACCAACGATTACTATGGGGCAGTCAAAGCTGTTCGATATTGTCTTCAGACAGCGTACCATAAAACATATTTTAATGAAGCTAGATACCAAAAAAGCTTTGAGGCTGATGGAATACCTGTCATAGTACTCAAAAAATGCACAAGCAAACTGACACCAGTTTTCGGTAGATTTTTTTAACTCTTATTACAGAAAAGGAATATTTTCTGTTGGAAACAGTTCAGCCGATACCCAAACCAGGCGAGAAAATCTTGCCAAACAACTACCAACCAGTCTCACTGCTATATCGAAAATTATAGAAAAGGCTATCGACCAGCTTCTTCTGAAATATCTAGAAGGATTCAATATTATTAGCGACCGTCAATATGGCTTTCGTAAGCAAAGATCTACAGGAGATCTTCTAACTAATGTAACACATGTTTGGAACACGGCAATTAAACACTTTGAAGAATCTCGACCGGTTGCATTTGATATATCCAAGGTATTCGACCGTGTTTGGCATGGCGGATTGTTGACTAAGCTACACTCCTATGGCATATCTGATAAGTTTTGTTCATGGCTGTCGTGTTTTCTTTATGAATTGTAGTCGACGGATTTCTTTCTAATAACTTCACTATTAACGCAGATGTACCTGAAAGCTCCGAACTATCTCCGACTCTCTTCCTCATTTACACTAACGATCTGCTAAAAAAAACCAGGATTCAAATCTAGAGCTTTGCAGATGACTTATGCAAATATCCACAGACAACAGGAAGTCTTTTAACGCAGGTGTGCCCAAAAGCTCCAAACTATCTCCGACTCCCTTCCTTATTTACACTAACGATCTGCTAGAAAGAACCAGAAATCTAAACTACAGTTTTGTAGATGACTGTACGTTTATTTTTTCATTTACTTTGAACTTTTAAACATCGGCTACTTATACAAATATCCGCAGATAACAGGAAGTCTTTTAACTTAACAAAGACCTGGAAGAAATTCTATCTTGGAGTGATAATAACCAAGTAGAATTTCACACTACAAAAATTGTTCTTAAAAAGTTAACGTTTAGTTAGGTCGCGACACTCCATGAATCTAGAATCGTCAATCAGTTTGCTAGGCGTTAATTTAGGAGCGAATATATCTTGGCATAAACATGTTGCACGCATAGCAAAGAGCGCTTCTCAAAAGCTGGAAATAATATTTCGAACTAGAAAGCTATACACTTCACAACAACTGTTAATTCTGTAAAAGTTCAAATTCGATCAAAGATGGAATACTGCTCCCATGTTTTGGGGGTCGGCTCCCAAAGATACGCTGCATTTGTTAGATTGTATTCAGGAGAGAGCTGTTCACCTGACTGGAGAACCAGAACCAACAAAAACCTTGATTCTTTGGAACATCGAAGAATGGTTGGAGACTTGGATGTAGCCCGCTTAATTCCACCTAGAGCGGTGCATGGGAGGAATACATGTCGTGCTAATATTTTACATCCGCATGGGATTCAGCGTGTCACCCCTCGTACAACCCGTGTCAAGTAATCTTTTTCATGGACAGTCACATCCCTTTGGAATGATTTGCCCAGGACTGTGTCTCCTACCGAGTATAATTTACAGGGATTCAAGATCAACGTAAATCGCTTTATCCGCACGCGCATCGCTCCTGTAGGGCTTTAAGAATGTCCCTGCAGGAAGTGTGCTATGGCCATAAAAAAATAAGTACATATACATTGTTATGGGTTTGCAGCTCGCCTCGCGCCGTCAGCAGCGTTCGCTGCTTTCGGCAACAAAAAAAAATGCAGCTGGCGTTATTATTTTTTCTATTTTCGAAAAGTTGTGTATAACTTGAAAACAAACAAAAAAATAATTTCAATAATTTGTTGAACGAAAAAAACTACCTTGTATTTACTGAAAAGGATTTTTTGCAGAATAACATTAGGCATTGTTTGAGAGAATAATTTATTCAAATGCGTCAATATAATTTTCTTTTTCTAATGATATTTAAATAATATTATATTATGTTCATAACCACGAGGCCAAAATCATTATATTTAAGTAGCTTATTGCAAGTATTAATTCAATGAAGTTGCATATTCTTGTTTATTTAATAAATTTTTTTAAAAACTAAGAAAAGAAAAACTTAGAAAAACCCACGCAATAGCTTGCCGGAAGCAGGAACTAACTAAGGTAACGCAATTTTTGCTATTGGTGATTATGCAAATTGTGAATAAATTTACTTAAATTTTGTTTATATAGACTAATAAAAGTTGGTTCATGACCTTTCATGTCCATATTAGTCAGTTTCTTGCGTAAATATTTGTATCAGAGTTAAGAGTAAATAAAGAGTCTTTGTTGATAATTAACATAATTTCTTCCTAAAATCTTAGGAACTGGTACTTTTAATATTAAGAAAGAGGGAAATAATTTATGGGGTAAAAATAGTTCCCCCAAATAAAAGGTCGTCGAAAAAGTTAAAATTGGGAGAAGTATTTTTAGTGTTCCGTACGGATCACTTCAGTGTCTGTTCGCCTGTCTGCCCGTCCGTCTGTCCGCCCATTTGTGCATCCCTCTGTCCGTCCGTCCGGCTGTGATCAAAAAATTTTGCAAAAATTCTGGAATATTCTTCACAGGGTGTAGATTGAACGAAGATTATCACGAGTGCATTATCTGATATATAAAAACACAAAAATTTCAAGGTCATCAGTTTAAAGTAAAAATCAGAAAAAAACTTTGCTGAAAATTTATTTGGGGAGTGTGCCTAACAAAAAAAAGCAATCAACGTACGGAACAC
Source organism: Pachyrhynchus sulphureomaculatus (assembly GCA_019049505.1). Taxonomy (NCBI): domain Eukaryota; kingdom Metazoa; phylum Arthropoda; class Insecta; order Coleoptera; family Curculionidae; genus Pachyrhynchus; species Pachyrhynchus sulphureomaculatus. The sequence continues at coordinate 158,886,272 of CM032454.1, read as the reverse complement.
TAATTGCATCATGACGGATCATCACATTAAGCTTCATGATATTGTTGAGATAGTAGGTAAGTATCTCATATGAACTGGTAGGGTATATAATGTCCTGCTTGAAGTTCTAGACCTGCAAAAGCTGAGTGCGAGATGAGTGTCGCATTCTTTGACTGTTGATGTCCTTTTGTGATTGTAGACAAAACAGGATACACCATTACATCCCGGAGACAAAACAGCAGTCAAAACAGTGGGTAGGTGAAGGTAAAGGTGCACCGAAAAAACCGAAAATAGTTTTATTGGTGGGAAAACTGATGGCAACTATTTTTTGAGATTCACAAGGTAACATCATAATTGACTATTTAGAGAAGGGTAATATAGTGACTGGCTCTTATTGCGCAACGTTATTGGACCGTACGAATAAGATATGAAGCAACACTCAAATTCAAAAATCTCTTTATTATTAATGATAAATTATTACAGATTTTACAAACATGTTCAAGTACTGTGAATACAGAATGCTTTACATCATTCTCATCTACAGAGAAGCCTTGTGGCAACTGATGTCCTGCCTTGGTATTTGAACCTTATTTAGTATATATCACCATTACACCAAACACTTTATTTTTGCACTCGATGAGCGTTTCGCTAACCATGTTAGCTTCATCAGGAGGGATGATTGACTCACATCGACTGCAAAAATAAAGTGTTTGGTGTAGTGGTAATATATATACTGAGTAGTGTCATTGTGCCAAAAATTCCATATTCCCAACTTATTTTAACCGTACGTGATTATATAATAGTGCCATTTCCGGTGGATCCTTAAACGGCAGTTTATTTTTTGCTTGTTTTGTGAGATATTTTTTTGTTATACTTTGTTTATTTATGTGGGGATTTAGTTTATTGTGTGTTGGGAAAAAAAAATTGTTAAAAAATCCAGCACGATCTAGTCAGGTACATGTGGTTCATAGTTTATATTACACATTTCTATTTTAGTCTCACTCTTCTTTCTTTTATGTCTTGCTCTTTCACACCTTTTTTCTCACCTATATGTTCCTTTCATTCATACTAATTACATTTGTTTATTTACAACTTGGTATACATATATTTATAGATCTTAACCTAATTTATATATATATATATATATATATATATATATATATATATATACACATACATACTTATACATATATATATATATATATATATACGAGGCTGGTTTGAAAAGTCCGTGCAAAGTCCGAGAGATGGCACCACCGGCGCGTATCGAGGTCATGTTTAGTTAGTAGCATCTCTTGAATGAACGCACACCAAGTTTCAGCCATATTGGTCTATTTCTTTGTGTTTGGCATTCGTGTGAATCAAGGAAGTCGAGTGATTTTCAAGAAATGGACGAAAAAGAATTTCGTGTGGTGATTAAACATTACTTTATGAAAGGCAAAACGCCTCAGGAGACTAAAGAGAAGCTTGATAAACATTATGGTGACTCTGCACCTTCGATTAGAACAGTTTATAAGTGGTTTCAAAATTTTCGGACTGGCCATATGGGCACAAGTGACGCTGAACGTTCTGGACGGCCTGTGGAGGTTACGACTCCAGAAATCATTGATCAAATCCATGATATGGTGATGGATGACAGAAGAGTTAAGGTGCGTGAGATTGCTAGTGCTGTGGGCATCTCGACTGAACGGGTACATAATATTTTGCATAAACATTTGGACATGAGAAAGCTATCCGCAAGATGGGTGCCGTGATTGCTCACGCTTGACCAAAAACAGAATCGTGTGAAGTGTTGCAAGGATGGTCTGCAGCTGTTCCAGAACAATCCGAAGGACTTTAAGCGTTGTTTCGTCACTGTGGATGAAACATGGATACATTACTATACTCCTGAGATCAAACAACAATCTAAACAATGGGTTATCAAGGGGGAATCTGCACCAAAAAAGGCGAAGACCGTTCCTTCGGCCGGAAAGGTTATGGCGACTGTCTTTTGGGATTCGCAAGGGATAATCCTCATCGACTATCTGAAAAAGAATAAAACTATTACAGGTGAATATTATTCATCGTTATTGGACCGTTTGAAAACCGAGCTGCAAGAAAAACGCCCGCGATTGGCCCACAAGAAAGTCCTTTTCCATCACGACAACGCACCAGCACACACCTCAGCAGTTGTGGTCGCAAAATTAATGTAAATAGGATTTCAACTCGTTTCACATCCCCCCTATTCTTCAGACTTGGCTCCCTCGGACTACTATTTGTTCCCCAATTTGAAGAAATGGCTGGCGGGACAAAGATTTTATTCAAACGAGGAGGTGATTGCAGACACTAATGGATATTTTGCAGACTTGGACAAATCCTATTATTTGGAAGGGATCAACAAACTCGTTGGACGAAGTGTATAAGCCTAAAAGGAGACTATGTCGAAAAATAAAAAAGGTTTACCCCAAACAAATAAGTAGTTTTTATTTTTGCACGGACTTTTCAAACCAGCCTCGTATATATATATATATATATATATATATATATATATATATATATATATATATATATATATATATATATATATATATAAATATTACACGTTTATGATTTTTATTTGGCATTTTCACTGCATTATTGCACTTTGTTTAAAACTTGTTATTAACTTTTTACACTTTTACAAGGATTACATTACTTACATGATGGCTAGTTGATATTGACCGAATGTTCAACCAATTGCTACTCTTTTTGCTTTATTTTTAAGTTGTTTACTTTACCTCCGCCCAGGTACCCGACGCTCATCAGTTTTAGGTCAGCATACCGTGGCGTAATTTCAACCCGCTTTAGGCGCACTTTTACTAGATGCTTTATCAGCTAGACCTCGAATGATGAAGCAGAAGCGACCAAGATTAGCACGCAAAAAGTGCTCTTTCACCAAAATAATCCACCTGCTCACACATCGGCAGTTACAATGGCAAAAGTACACGAGCTGGATTTCTAAATACTTCCCCACCCACCCTATCTCCAAGTAACTTTTTTTGGTTTCTGTCCTTAAAAATTGGCTTGGAGGGAAGAAATTTTCGTCGAATGAAGAGGTTATCTGTGCTATTAACGAGTATTACGCACAGTTCGAAAAACTTTTTGCTCGGGGAATAAAAAAAATTGAAATCTCGCTGGACCAAATGTATTGAGCTCAATGGGGATTACGTTAAGAAATAAAAATATCACAGAATACATAGTTATTAGCAATATATTCTGTGTCAATATCAAATTGATGAAAGAGGCAAAATTTATCTAATCTGTTTTATGTATAACGCAGAAACCAGACTAACTTATTTAATACTAGCCGTGCCCGCGGCTCCGCTCGCGTGGACTTGATTCACCTTTATCGTCACTGCTTATTCGTTATGTTTATATTATTATATAGCTCAAGGGGCCTTAGAGGCTCATGGCTTGGTTACATACTTGTCTCCACTTCTTTTTGTCTCCTGTTAGCTTTTCCCAGTGCGGGATTCCCATCAACTCCGCATCTTGCTTTACTGCCTGAATCCATGTAGATCGAGGTCTACCCTTGCCTCTTCTTCCAACCACTCCTCTTATTAGGGCTTGCTTTTCCTGTCTTTCTTTCATCCTTGCCAAGTGTCCCAACCATCTTAATCGCTGGCTTATTATGATTTGGCTTATAAGGGGTTTCGTATATAGGCATTTTAATTCGTGGTTTGTTCTTCTTCTCCACAGTCCCTATTCTTTCCTTCCTCCGTAGATTCTTCTCAAAACTTTCCTTTCCAACACCTCCAACGTCTCCTTTTCTCTTGCATTCACTTTCCACGTTTCGCATCCATATGTCACTGTGGGTCGGACAACTATCGTATATATTCTTTCTTTTGCTTTTCTTGATACATTCTTTGATTTCAATATTGGATTCATTACCCCTAAACTTCTCTGTCCTTTCGCTATTCTTTCTTGTATCTCCGTCCTTTCTTGTCCACTCTCTGTTATTGTTACTCCCAGATAATTAAATTTGTCTACTTTTTCAAACATATATCTTTTCCCTAAGTTGTTAATTATATTTAAACTTTTGTTGTTTTTATTATCCTTCTTCTTTGCAATTTCGATGTATTTTGTTTTTTCCTCATTTATCTTTAGTCCTCTCATCCTTCCCCTTTCTTTTATCCTACTTATGGCTTTTTGAGGTTCTCTTTTGCTCTTGCAATCACTGCTACATCATCCGCATAGGCCAAGCATTGGCAGATTTGTTGGTATATCGTTCCATTTGTTTTTATTTCTGACTCCCGGATTATCTTCTCTAGTACCAAATTAAATAGACATGTCGACACTGGTTCCCCTTGTCTTAATCCTCTCTTCACCTTAAACTTGTCTGATACTTTGCCCTCAACCAACACTCTATTTTCTGTGTCATTCAGGGTCATTCTCACCATGCGAATCAATTTATTTGGAATTGTTAGTTCTTCCATTATCTTGTAGAGTCCTTCTCTATTTACAGAGTCATATGTTTCTCTGAAATCCACAAAGACCAAGTGTAGTGCCAAATTTTGTTCTAAGCTATTATCTTAGATTTGCCTAATCGAAAATATCTGGTCTGTAACCGATCTATTTTTCCTGAATCCACACTGGTACTCTCCCAGAATAGACTCGGCTTTCTCTGCTAGTCTGTTTTTGATAGTCAACACTACTATCTTGTACACGACATCCAGTAAGGCTATAATTAGCACATATAGTTTTTTCTCCTTTTTTGTATATTGGACAAATGAGCGACTCTCTCCAGTTCACTGGCATCTTTTCTGTTTCTCGTATTTCTTGCACCAACCGGCATATTTCATTTTCCAGATCTACTTCTCCAGCTTTTATCAGTTCTACAATTTCCACCCGGGGCCTTATTTTTTTTGGGTTCTGAGTATTTCTCTTATTTCTTCTTTGTAGGGTTTATTTGTGCCCTCCTGCCCTTCAGTTAATTTTGCTTCCTATCCTCATTCAACTCATTTTCAACTCCATTTAGTGTTTCTTTAAAGCATTCCCCCATCTATTCAGTCTTTCTGCGAAGCTTACTGCTAAACTTCCATATTTTTTCCTACATATTAGCATTTTGACTCTATTTATTCCCCTTGTAGTTTATAAAAAAAAAAACACGTAAATCGGATAAGTGGTTCTTGAGTGCTAAGCGCAGTAATGGATAGACAGACAGACAGATAGACGTTACGTTTTATATATATTATAGATTTTATTTGACATAAATTAAATTAAGAATTAAAAAAAAAAATCACGTAAATCGGATGAGTTGTTCTCGAATGATAAGCACACTAATGGACAGACAGACAGAGAGACGTTGCGTTTTTTATATATATTATATAGATTATTATTATTATATAACCTGGTCAGAGAACATATGTATGAATTTAAAAAATCACGTAAATCGGATAAGTGGTTCTCGAAGGCTAAGCGCACTAACGGACAGACAGGCAGACAGAGAGACGTTGTATTTTACATATATTATAGATATAGATTATTATTATTACTATATAACCTGGCCAAAGAATATATGTATGAATTTAAAAAAGACACGTAAATCGGATAAGTGGTTCTCGCCTGATAAACGCACTAATGGACAAACAGACAGACAGAGAGACATGGCATTTTTATATATTATAGATTATAGATATTCTCTGATACATAATATTGTTCCAAATTTAATGGTTTAGGCTGTGTACTGCAAGGGAACGCGCTACCGGCAAACTTTTTTCCGACTTCATTCACTATTATTGTCACTGCTCATTCCCTATGATAAAATTTTTAGTAACGTAACATATTATGTAACGATAACCGTTTTCCGAAGATGTAGATAATATCATAATAATAGAAAATGGAACGAAAACTTTCACGGTCTTGGTTAGATGAGAAATCATGGTTCTTGGGATTAGATTGCGTCGGTTTGGAGTAACTTTCCGACGTTTCGCCTTCCATTGCTCGAGGCAGTTCTTACAAAGATAGTTAAGACAACTATCTAGAATATTTTGTGTCAGAACCTGTCGAAATACTGAACTTTCATAAAGTTCTAGGGCATTTTCCTTGCCAGTCTCACGAAATTAGCACAATTTTACCAAATTTAGAACATTAAATAAAAATACAGTCAGAACAAACACAATTCCTATGCAATTCTAAACTAAACCTCTACAAGATACAGCTGTGCAAGAGTTAAAGCCTGAGTCAACTTTATTAGTCAAATGCATGAATGCTTTTCAACATTTGCCAACATCTAATTCTCAAATGAGGCACATTTTTAGCTTAACCACCAAGTCAATAAACAGAATTGCCATTACTGAAGTTGAAGAAATCCAAAACCGAAGCAGCGATATATGGAGATGATTGGGATAACCGTCTCCCACCTATGGGTTTAGTAGAATAAGGCATATCTTTGGCAGTCCTTCGAAAAACGTTACAGAATGAATTAGTTTTCAAAGAAGATAAATTGGTCTCGGAAGGGTCCATAAGTTCGCCTCCACGTAGTCCTGATTTGACATCAAATGACTTTTCTCTTGTACGGATTACTTAAAACTAAAATTTACAGCATTAGTTCTCGCCTCTTGGGCTGAACAGGGATCAATTAATTTACTGCTCACTTGGAGGGGTTGAAGAGTTTCTTTTTACAGAAACTTACCTGTGCTAAACGGTTGAACTTATGTCGTAGAAAATGGGTTCTACCTGGAAATATGCTACTAAATATGCCTTTTTTATTTATTGTGGGCACTACCTATTTTTACTCAGCAACTGTCTTGCCTAGCATTGGGAATGCTAGGTCCTATTAACGTTAAAATAAACAGAATCGAGGTGTCACTATACTGGATAATAAAACAAAGAAATTAAGATAAAATAAAACATATATTTATTCCTGTGTATTTACATTTTGTAACCCAGAATAGTACTAAAAATATTAAAATATGAAACTATGATAGAATTAAAAGATACATATATATATATATATATATATATATATATATATATATATATATATATATATATATATATATATACATATATATATATATATATATATATATATATATATATATATATATATATATACTCCCAAAAGGGTTGGCAGAGAAATCGGAAAAACTGGGAAATATCCGAAAGACCAAGTAGCAGGTAGCAAAGCAGATTTGAATATCTCTTGATAAACAAAACTACAGATGGAAAAATGGTGGTAAAAATTATGAAAGGCAAAATAGTAGTAAAAACAATAAAAACCATAAAACTGCCAGTAAAACCCTTATCGGCCCTGCATGTGGTCACAGGCATGTGGTACTGTAAAATGGCGTCAGCCTGCTTTCCATAGAAGTTTTCTAACAAAAAAAATTTCGATTTTAAGATGCAGTGTCTTAAGGAACATGTGTACAGAATTAAGGTAAAACATCTATCGTTCGCTCTTTATCGAAACCCGATCTCCCGCTGTAGCCGACTTGCCTCCCGAGAAACTCATTGTGCTGGTTCCAACTTTTACGAGGGTATATCCTAGAGGACCATTAAAACTAAAGAACCAGTAGCAATATTTCTCTGAAAATCTAATGAAATTGAGGTGGTCAGCTATCACCAGACTTTTGTTATATACTGGTAATAACTTAGTATAATGTAAAAGAACTGTAAAAAATAAACGCTACAAGGTTTTAGAAAGTAATTACCAAACACCATCTACTTATCATGTGGTTGGGATGTCACGTGAAACCGTAAGTCTGACCTAGCAGTTAAATGGTGTAACAAAAAGGATTTCTGTGATCTATGTACTTGGCGGTAAATTTTACCAACCATATCATATCATTGACTACATACCAATGCCAATATTTAATTTAATTTTTCTGTATTTTCCAATTATTAAAAAAAAAAATGATCTACTGTTTTCAATGACTATTAAAGTTAAAATAATTTAACTGCTTATTTGGCTGGTAAAACTTAAAAAAAAAGACAAAGTAGTGAATCAAAATTTACGGAGTATTTACTAAATAAGTCAATGTTAAGATGAATCCTTGCGCAATAAATTTTTAAATAGAAAAATTTTCACGCGATAGTAAATCAATTAAAATGTCGGTTTCATGCTCAAATGAACCCATCTCCTCAACTATTTGTTGATTTAAATTAATATTTATTTAAATTATCAAATAATCACCCATTTCTTTAATTAAGGCTTTTTATCGTTATGGTTTTGTCTTTTTACTCCTAATTTTTTTCTCTTTGGTCTAAGTAATAATGTTTTGATTGCAATACTAGTCCCGGTCTTATTTAAATACGTAAGTCGGTTGATAACGTTACTAACTGCTCGGTAACAGCGGCTAACAAGTGTCACTCTTCACACAAAATCATGCCGAATTTGAAACAAGACCCATGCATTGTTTTTGGTCTACAGCCTTTAATAATATATATATATATATATATATATATATATATATATATATATATATATATATATATATATATATATATATATATATATAAAATAACACGTAGCCTAAAAAGTTTTTAGTATGACACGTAGATGTCGCCCTTTTCAAAAAATCTATGATTTTTAGGAAGTACCGACCTTTAAACGATACTTGTCAAAATTTCAAGACATTTCGACGATTAGTTACAGTGGTTTTAGTGATGCTACTTTTGATATTTTCAAAACACTGGAAAAAATCGAATTTCACGTGTTAATTTAAACACTGTTTTTTAATGGGAAAAAATACCGTTCAAGCAAAGCAATGACCTGATAAGTGTAACGGGGACTCTACCCATGGAAAAATCTCTCATCATTTACTGGTACGCTTAATTTAAACGCAGTCGTATAGATACAAATGATGCTGAACGCTCTGGACCCTCAGTTGAGCTGGTTATACCGAAAAAACATCAAAAAAATCCACAAAATTGTTTTGGATGACCATAAAGTAAAATTGCGTGAGATAGCTGACACCCTAAAGATTTCAAAAGAACGTGATTTCGCATAAACATATGGTCATGAGAAAGCTCTGTTCGAAATGGGTAGCGCGTTTGCTCACAACGGAGCAAAAACAACAACGTGTTGGTGATTCTGAGCGCTGCTTGGACCTGTTTAAGTGCAATAAAAAGGATTTTTTCATGCGACATGTGACAATGGATGAAACATGGATCCACCACTACAAACCGGAATCAAATCGGCAGTCAGCTGCATACAGCAGCCGGTAAGAGCCGCCTGAAGCGACCAAAGACCTAAAAGTCGGCTGAAAAGGTTTTAGCCTCTGTATTTTCGGATGGGCATAGAATAATTTTCATCCACCATTCTGAGGAGGGAAAAATCACATAGCGAATATTACATAAAGTTATTGGTACGTTTAAAGGCAGAAATCGTAAAGAAACGGCCCCCAATGAACAAGAAAAAAGTGCTCTTTTATCAAGACAATGCACCATGTCACAAGTCAATGGTTACGGTGGCAAAATTGTATGAAGTGAAGTTCGAATTGCTTCCTCACCCACCGTATTCTCCAGATTTGGCGACCAGCGGCTATTATCTGTCCGCAGATCTCAAAAAAATGCTCGCGGGAAAGAGATTTGGCTCCAATGAAGAAGTTATCACCGAATCTGAGGCCTATTTTGAAGGCTAAGACAAATCCTTCTACAAGAAATGTTAGAAAAGCATTGGACTGATTATATCGCTCTTAAATTAGACTATATTGATGAATAATGTCGATTTTTGCAATAAAATTGTGTTTTAAGTAGCTAGACCAAAAACTTTTCAACCTACGTTATATATATATATATATATATATATATATATATATATATATATATATATATATATATATATATATATATATATATTTATTTACAGCGATTCAAGAAGAACGTGAATCGCTTTTTTCGCACTCATGCCGCTCCTGGAGCGCTTTAGGGACTTTCTTGTAGCACGTGTGCTAGACCCCAAAAAAATATATACATATGTATATACATATATATATATATATATATATATATATATATATATATAAACCTACGTCCGTTTCAGGGTTCTTGTGGCCGAGGAATCCAAAAATCTTATTAATTTTTCATTTTGAATCTAAACAAAGACGCAGAGAGAAAGGCCAGATTTTAATTCCAAATTATATTCAAAATATCATCGTTTAGGGTTAGATTAGCTTAATGTTTAGTATGTCAAAGTAAAATTCAGTATTTGTATATTACAAGCGAAGTACTGGGCAAATTACTTTACTAATTAAGTATTTTATCTGACTTCTGAATGAAATGTTTTGGAACTTTAATAGATGTAGTTTATAAGCAGCCAGAAAAATTTGAAAAACCGCACACCTCTGTGTGTAAACCAAGAATATGCATACACAGTTTGTTCCGTACTGCCTTAATGAAAAAATAGAAAAATTAAAGGTGAACATTTTATTACTTCAGATGTTCTACCTAGTCCCCTCCGACCTCAATATAACGCTTAGAACGTTCATACATCCATGTGAAACTGTTGGAAAAATCTTGTTTTGGGATCACGACACAATGACTTTAATGTCCTCCAAATCGTCATAGCGTTGACTCTTTATGTGAAGCTTGATTTTTAGGAATAAGAAAAATACACTAGCGGCTAACTCAGGTGAATAAGAAGGGTGGTGAGGTACGGAGACCCCGCCAACAATTGCGTCACAATTCCTGCCTTGTGAGCGGGCGCGTTGTCATGAAGCAAGAAAAAATCCTTGGCATTCCAACGTTCCGGTCCAACCCGCTGAATCCTCTTGCACTTGCAGTTCACTGTAGTGCCCTCGGGAACAAATTCTTTGTGGGTAATTTTTTCAGAATCAAAAAATGCGATGAGCATTGTCACTGTTTTTGACCTTGTAAGTCGCACTTTCTTAGGTCTGGGCGAACTCCTATCGAGCCATCGGACATTTTACCGTTTTATGGGGTGGCTCTTATTGGTAACACCACGTCTCATCGCCTGTAATTATTTTATGCAGAAAAGAATTGTCCGCATTTTTCATTTCGATGAAGTTTCACCCGTTGCTGTTTTTGTTCGGGTGTTAGGCTCCCGGCCGTCCTTAAAGTGTTTAAAGGACTCAAACACTTGTAAGCGCGATAAACAATCATCACCGTAAGCTTTTTCCAAAACTTCAAATGTCTCCGTAGCTGTTTTATACAGTTTCACATAAAATTTGATCACTGCTTGTTGCTCCATTACACTTCTGTGACGACTACAGTTCGCACGTCTACTACTCAGCACTGATTGATCACAATTGGCTGGTTGAATGCAAATGTGTTGTTTACAGATGTGAGTTTAAACTTTTTACTACTGTTTACGAGATGGCGTTGCACATTGGGGCCAAAGCGCAAAATCCTGGTCAAAAGTTGATTAATCAAGTTGTAATATATCGACCTTTAATGGTCAGAATAGTTCTAATGAGGTGTCTAGCATTGTATGCCACCCACGACGAAGCACAGGTATTTGCACCTACCTCGGCAGATCTTTTTCATACTGAACGTCTCGGGAGCAACATCGTACGACTGTTACGTTAAAAAAAAAAGGTCGTGATAGAAAGTGCATATTTTTCTCAATTTTGAACCGATTGTGATTTTGAAAAATGGACAGCCCTTCTGATCGTAAGTACTATTTTTATATCCGTAGTAATTTTTTTTTTAATTATGAAATATCAAAATCCATCATTGCTAAATGTGTAACAAATTATGGAATGCGTGCTGTAATAATTGCCAATGTATAATGCAATAAGTAAAAACCCCCGCAAGTCCCCAACAAGAAATTTCAACCCTGGTATTCGGAACAGATTTTTCTAAAACATATTAAAAAACCGGTCAAGTGCAAGTTGAACTTGCACAATTAGTGTTCCATACATTGATTGTTTTTAAAATAAAAATTTTTGTTAGGGTGGTATAAAATGATCAATGACTTCACAAAACACACCCCAAATGAGTTTTCAACAAAGTTTGTTTCCAATCTTTACTGAAAACTCGTGACCTTGAAATTTTGTTTTTTTTTTTATATATACCAAATAAATTATTAAAGGTAATGCACTCGTGATAATTTTCGTTCAATCTATACCCCGTGGAGATTATTCCAGAATTTTTTCAAAATTTTTTGATCAGTACTTTTCGAGATAAGGTAGGGGAGAGCGATTTTTCGCGATTTTTTAATAGTAATACGAAGAAAAGTGTGCGCAAGTATTACATTATATATATATTTTTTACTCGTGTTTTCACAAGCTTTCATTTGACACCACACTCGATGACTTAGTAAAAAAAAAATTTTTTTTCACTTCCGATTTCACCCCTCCAAACGAACCCCTTAAGTCAAAATTTATGTTACGGTGGTATAAAATGACCAGTAACTTCACAAAAAACACACCCCAAATGAGTTTTCAACAAAGTTTGTTTCCAATCTTTACTGAAATCTGATGACCTTGAAATTTTTGTTTTTTTTTATATACCATGTAAATTATTAAAGGTAATGCACTTGTGATAATTTCCGTTCAATCTACACCCCGTGGAGAATATTCCAGAATTTTTTTCGAAATTTTTTGATAAGTACTTTTCGAGATAAGGCCCGGGACAGCGATTTTTCGCGAATTTTTAAAAATAATACAAAGAAAAGTGCGCACAAGTATAATATTATATACATATTTTTTACTCCTGTTTTCACAAGCTTTCATTTGACATCACACTCGATGACCTAGTAAAAAAAAATTTTTTTTTTTCACTTCAGACTTTACCCCCCAAAACTAACCCCTTAAGTCAAAATTTAATTCTCAAAACTACATGGCTCTGATGAGGCCATCAATTCCTATATTATTACCAAATTTCACCTTTCTATGTCAAATAGTTTCGGAGAAAATCGGGTGTGACAGACAGACAGACAGACACCGAAGTGATCTTATAAGTGTTCCGTACGGAACACTAAAAACTAGCTGCATATTTGGCTGAGGTACAAGGTTTTGTGGAAAATTATAAAAATTTACTACGAATTGCGCGCATAATGCATTCGTCCATAATATAACGTTAAAATTTATAGTTAATAGAAACAGAAACTTCTCGTTATTTTTTTTTTGTGCGTATGGTTACTTGTTTTTGTAGGGACGGACGTAAAAAAATTTCGGGAGGAGGGGTTTAAAAATAATTTTGAAATATGAAATATTATAAGAAATTTAAATATTTGGGAAAACATCTGGAAATCTTGATATAAATAAATTCGATAAAGGATAATCTGAATAATTATAATTCAACGGAAACAATAAAGATTATTGAAAATATTTGACACGTTTACAAAAATATGTTACAAGTTTTTTATGAATTATTTCTGATGTTTTTGTTGACGTAACGTTTCAGGAACCAAACAAGATAGTAGAGAAATTACTCTGTCGAGAAAAGACTTATTCATTTTGATAAAAGGATAACTAACCAATAACAATGAGTGCTACGAAACTATCGAAAAAAATTTATCTGTGAAAAAATTTCACAGACCTTATAAGCTACGCGAAACTTTCAAAACGGATCTCGGGAAATTGATACCAACATTCCGAGAAAAGTGGTAGCAAGTCCATAGAATGGAAAAAATATTCTTTGAAAAATACGCAGTTTGGCTGAATGTCATGGTGTCTTTCCCACACGAAAATTCATTAGCAGGTACGTCAAATGATGAGAGTTTCGGCCGCCCATCGCTGACCTTCCAAGAATCGAGTGAACGGACTAAAAGAAGAAAGACAGAAAAAATTCGTCAGGAGCTCGGATATGATATGTTGGGTTTCGCCACACAAATGCCACTTCGAACAGACGGAAAATTGGATGCAGCGAAAGTGGTGCGGTTTACGTAAATTAATACGAAGACGTTCTTGCCTGATGCAATAGAATTGCTCCAGCTACCAGCAATAAATTTAGAACATGTGAAAACTTCGACAATGCAGTGCGCAGACGATGATAGCGATACTAATACCGATAATTCGTCCGATAGTGATTAGATTGTAATCGATAATCTTAGTAAATAATAGTTGTGGGAAAGTATTTAACTTGATAATAACAGTCAATGATTGGAGTTAATAAACGTGTTTTTGAATAATATAATGTGTTATTATTTTTGATCCTTCAATACATGAAAAATCCAAATTGATCATTACTAAGACACAAAAAAGTTCATTTACGACATACTGGACTATTCTTTTTACAGTTGAGTCCGTCTTCCCGAGGCCTCCATTTTCTTTTTATAGAAAATCGAGCTAATCATCGTGTGCCACGAAAAGACCCAATGACGACGACGACCTCTATTCCCGATTTAGGCGTAATTTTGGAATCTGTCTTTTTGTCAGACGCGACCTCTCTTGCCAACGAGAAGAGGCTCTGGAGCCCCCTAACTTTGATGTTATGTGGTTAAGAATAACGACTCGACAAACCACAAGGTTCATCTGCATCCTCTATCGACCGCCAAGTGATACTAACTTTAGAATACTTTTCACTTCTCTTGCAGACGCCATCGATTATTTACAAATTAACTATCCAAATGCCGAAATTGCCATCCTGGGCGACTTTAATGTTCACAACATCAACTGGCTTAAATATTCAAATACTACCGACGAATAAGGTCGTGAAGCTGAATCATTCTCAATCACTTGTGGCTTAACTCAGCTTATTGACGAACCAACACGGATCCCTGATTGAGACGGGGAGTTCGCCAGTCTTCTTGATCTGTTTTTAACCACCAATCTGGAGATTTACAAGATCACCGTAAATCCGCCGTTGGGTTCTTCCGACCATAAACTGCTTTCGACATCGAGTGTCCTGCCGGTCAGTGAAAGAGAGGCGCCTAAACCGCGCAAGATTTGGCATTACAAATCTGCTAAATGGGAAGATTTCACGGAATATTTTCAAACTTTCGCTTGGTTAGACGTTTGTTTTCGATCCGACGACCCATCTGACTGCGCCAGGGAGGTTTTCAATGTTATCTTAGCTGGTATGGAAGCTTACATCCCATTTTCGAAGAAATGTCCTTCCAACGGCAAGCCTTGATTTGACCGAAAATGCAAAGAAGCTGTTGCATCTAAACATCTTGCCTAGCGACAATGGCGTGAAAATCCTAACACCATAAATCTTAACATCTTTGTTCGTGCCCGGAACAGATACAAAGAAATTATCGACAAAACCAAGGAGACACATAATCAGCGAATTAGAAACAAACTTCTCGCTTGTCCCAACAATTCCAGGTCCTTTTGGTCAGTCTCTAAGGCAGTTAGTCAGAATTTCACCAAATCGACCATACCACCACTCACACGGCCAAATAGTTCTATTGCAACGACACCTGTTGAGAAAGCGAACTCGTTGGCTGAACTGTTTGCTTCACATTCTACTGCCGATTTCCAAGGAAAAACACCACCTACTATTCCCACAGTGCAGTCAGGGATGTCCGATATTGTCTTCAGACAGCGTATCAAAAAACGTATTTTAATGAAGCTAGACACCAAAAAAGCTTCTGGCGCTGACGGAATACCTGCCCTAGATCTCAAAAACTGTGCAAGGGAACTAATACCAGTTTTCTGTAGACTTTTCAACCTATCCTACAGAAAAGGAATATTTCCTTTCTGCTGGAAATGTACCACAGTTCAGACGATACCTAAAAAAGGCAGGAAGACCTTGCCTTGCAGTCGCATTGATTTCAATAATATCGAAAGTCATGGAAAAGGCTGTCAATCAGCATCTTCTAAAATACCTTGAAGGATTCAACATTGTAAGCGATCACCAAGATGGTTTTCGTAAACATAGATCAACAGGAGATCTTCTGACTTATGTAACACATGTTTGGAACAACGCAATTGGACACTTCGGGGAATCTGGAGCGGTTGCTCTTGACATATCCAAGGCATTCGATCGTGTTTGGCCCGATGTACTGTTGGCTAAGCTACGCTCTTATGGTATGTCTGAAAAGTTCTGTTTGTGGCTCTCATGTTTCCTCAGAGAGCGTTCTTTACGAGTCGCAGTCGACGGATTTCTTTCTAACACCTTTACTATTAACGCCGGAGTGCCCCAAGGCTCCATACTGTCTCCTATTCTCTTTCTCATGTACATTAACGATCTGCTGGAAAAGACCGGGAATCCAATCTACAGGTTTGCAGGCGACAGTACGCTTACCTCTTCATTCACTTTGAACGCTCGGACATCGACTGCTCAGGCGAATATCCGCAGACAACAGGAAATCATTCAACTTAACAAAGACCTGGAAGAAATTCTATCTTTGGGTGACAGTGACAGAATTTAACACTACAAAAACCCAGGCGGCAGTTTTTTCTAAAAAGGTTAACGTTGCTGAACCCGACATAGTTATGTCGGGGCACTCCATTTCCCTAGCATCGTCACTTAATTTGTTGGGCGTAAATTTGGGAGCAAATATGTCCTGACATGAATATGTTGCAGCCATAGCAAGGAAAGCTTCTCAAAAGTTGGGAATATTATTTCGAACCAGAAAGCTTTACACTGAGCAACAACTGTTAATTCTTTACAAAGTTCAAATTCGACAAACTACGGAATACTGCTCCCATGTTTGGGGCTCCGCTACACTGCATTTGTGGATTCTATTAAGAGAAGGGCTGTTCGTCTGATTGAAGACCCAGAACTGACCGGCGGCCTTGATTCATTGGAACATCGAAGAACGGTTGGCGCCTTGAGTCTATTCTACAAGTATTTTCATGGAGAGTTTTCGAAGGATGTAGCCCGCTTAATTCCTCCCAGAGCGGTGCATGTTAGAAGTACTTCACATCCGTATGAGGTTCAGCTTTTTACTCCTCATACAACGCTTTTCAAGCGGTCTTTTATATGGAGAACATCATCCCTTTGGAATGGCTTACCCAGGACTGTGTTTCCCACCGAGTACAATTTACAACGATTCAAGAACAACGTGAATCGCTTTTTTCCCCACACGTGTCGCTCCTTTAGGGACTTCCGTGCAGCACGTGTGCTATACCCATAAAAACAAATGTCGCTAAAAAAATACTGCTGTTGTACACAACTCCGCCATATTGAGGTCGCCATTTTGTTTTTGATTTTTTTCGACCGAATTTGTTATCGGCAACCACAAAAACTCCTATATGCAATTTTCAGATCAAAATATCAATACTTTCGTCTTTTGACCAGGATTTTGCGACTTGGCCCCAATGTGCGTTGCTTAAAGACCGGGGAAAAAACCTGTCCGGAAACTTTTTGGAGAGACGATGTAGACCAGTTCCAGGAAATTTGTTTTTTCAACGTATAACCCGTATACATCATAACTGCCACACAGCTTGGGAATTATCTGAAAGCATTTATTAGAAAAAACTGTTAAATAATCCATAATTCTTTTAATGTTTAATATCATTGCATATTTAATGGCTACTATAATTAAAGGCCGACTAACGTAACTTAAAAAAAAGCGTTCGTAATACGCTCCTTTCATTCTTGATATCTGCACGTAGGTACAGTACATACCTTGCCTTTGTCCTAGAACTTGGAGTGGTGTCAGGGTACCCGCCGAAGGTTAATTAACTACTAAAAAACAATTACTGTAATTACTTATTTGATTTTGTTACAGATCAGATACCGTACATTGTTTTATAATTTTTTAATAAAATAGTACGGTGTCTGAAAATAATTATCTTTAGTTTTCGAGGGCAATCAAAAAAAATTATATGTCTTAGGGTGTAATGCAATGGTGTATGCACCATTTTATTTCTCAATTAACTTCCTATTCGCTCCAAATCGGCGCAAATAAAATTCTGAGGGATTCAGCAACTTACCAACATGAACTACTAAAATTGAACAGTCCGCAGTGATTTATTGTTCTTGAAAGCATTACGTCGTAACATGACTCATCAGCCGAGAAAAGAAGAAAACTCAGTTTTCACAATACAATTACAAAGAATGAGTAAGGTACAACAATTTATATTTTTAGCTGTCGCAAGTCTCGTCTTGGAGGCATATCTGCCCCCTCTTATAAGAGGGACGTGTTTTATATTATCAAGACTCATTAGCCGGGGGAGAGGGACTAACAGATGAGAGAACAGTGAATAACTACTGAAATATGCATCTTGCCCAATTGTAATAGTTGTTATTGATTTTTACATACGTGGGGTACAATTGCGGTGCCGAACGGTAATTATAAGCAACTCAGTAAACAAATCCACCACCTTGTGGCCTTAAACAGCCCCCGACAAAAAGCAGATATGTCTTTAAAACTAAGCTTACAACAGCCAAAAATACAAACTGTTGTATCTTACCGATTCAACAACTTACTAATTGTTTTTAAGAAGTCAAAAAATTGTTAAATTACTAACAAAACTGCACACCCTATTTTGATTTCCAGTGTCCGATGACTTTAATGATAAGATATAATTCAGAATAGTATTTCGCCTTCTTTAACAAATCAACCGTTACCCCTCAGGATGGTTGGATTTTGGGAATTACGACTATTATTTCCTTCGTATATGAGCTTTACACCAGAAGAAGCTGTGGCAGCGAAGGAATAACAGTCAGAAAGTGAGAGACTTAGCTTAGTTTTAGATTTTTTATTTCAAAGCGATGAAGTTCTTCGTATAGAAGAGCTATTCAAATTCTATAAGGAGTGGAAAGCTAAAACTAACATAGATGCACTGTATTAGCAGGAAGGAATCAAGCCGAATATATCAGTGAAACACTTGCCATGAAAGCATTTACAGATTAGACTCGATACAACAATCTTTCTTGGGTGTTCTAAAGTCAGGCGAATAGTTATTTTCTGAATAAAATTTAACAATAGCAGAACAGCTGATCCCCGACAGGTCAGTATACCTATTTATTTAAGTGTATATGGTTAAGCCGCATGCCACGTTATACTTCCAAGCAGCAGAAATTAGTAAACTGTCAAGTCGACATTTCTGTAACGGCTAGGGTTAATGGACTCCTTGGACTAGTAGGCAATATCCTTCCTGCTTTTGGGTAGGATGCATATTTGAAGTCGGACTCATCCATCTGACTACGACAGAAACTGTCCACTTCAATTTGTTAGTAAAGGACCGTTTGAACTAGGAAATACTAATGATGAATACAGTATTCTTCTCACAGTCGAGTAGTAAGCACATCTGAAATCTGAAATCGGACTAGCTGGACTTCCCTGACAAAAACATACGTCACTATTGCACTACGAATTGGTTGGAGCCCCGTCGAGATAATGGGGAGCATAAATCAAGATCATAAAATAGCAGGCTGAGGTTACCAACTATCGATTATGTAGTTCGAACTTCCAGTTTAACCATGGATCCCACCTGACTGACCTAAGGTAGTCAGCATCCTTGCTTCGAGTGACGAGAGTGCCACTATGCCTGTTTTTAATTTTTAAGTGTTTCTAAGAAGCAGATCCTTTTAAATAAATCTTACAACCTTTACAGGGCTACGATAAAATATATCTTAACAAATCAAATTCAATTCTTTTTTGTAGTACTAGTTTCCTGTAGATAGTCTTCTTCTTCCTTCTTCATTGTAGGCACAGTTGCCTGTTCTTTCTTCGTAGCTTGCCTAATCGTAATTGATGGTAAGGTTATCGCTCCACCTTTTCCGTGGCCTTTCCGCACTTCTTCTTCCCACTGGTGATTTATCGCGTGCAATTCTCACGATTCTTTCTTGATCCATTCGGTCTATATGTGCGCTCCACTCGCGTTTTCTTTCGAGAATCCACTTGTTAGCCTCTTCCACCTGACATGCTCGTCTAATGTTGTCATTTCGCTTCCTGTCCAGCATAGTCTTTCCGGCTATTTTTCGTAAGACTTTCATTTCGCATGTTTCAAGTATCCTTTTGGTTTTTGTTGTGTCTCGCCGGGTTTCTGCTGTCTATGTCATTATTGGTCTTATGACAGTTTTATAAATTCTTGACTTGGTCCAGATTCGCAGGTGTTTGTTGTTCCATATAGTGTCATTCAGGCACCCGGCTACCTTCAATGCTTTGTTTGTTTGTTATCTTACTTCTGATTCGACATCCCCGTGTCCAGAAATCTCGATGCTCAAGTATTTGAATGTCATTTCTTGCTGGATAATTTGGTCGTCAACAACGAATTTACATCTGATGGGTGTTTTAGATGTCGTCAAGCTTCTTGTTTTAGAGACAGATATTATCCTATTAAGAGATTTGACTGCAGAGTTGAAGTGGTGTAGTAGCCGTTGTAGGTCGTCCTCGTTCTCCGCCACCAGTACTACATTATCAGCGTAACAAAGGATTGTGATATTTCGATTGCCCATCTTGTACCCTTTTAGTTGGTGGATTTGTCTTATAATCTCATCCATCACCACGTTGAATAGTAGTGGGCTCAGAGAGTCACCCGGTCGGATTCCTTTTTCTGCGGGTATTGTTCTCGTTAGTTCTTCATCGATTCTGGCCTGTATCTTGTTGACGCTATATATGTTTTCTATGACCTTGATTAGGTTGTCTGTTATATAGTAAGTGTACAACATCTCGTAGCTGGACTCGGTCAAATGCCTTCTGGAGATCTATAAAACACATGTATGCAGGTTTATTATATTCGATGGATTTTTCTGCAGTTTGTCTTATAACGAAAACTGCCTCGGTGCACGATCTTCCTGTTCTAAAACCTTGTTGCTCATCTGACAGGGAGATGATACTATTCATTTTATTGGTAATTATTTTAGTTATTAGTTTCAGTGTGGTATTGAGTAAGTTTATGGCTATATAGTTCTCTGGCAGTTTTTTCTCTCCCTTTTTAAACATGAGAATGCTGAGAAACATGTTCCACAGAGCGATAAATGGAGAAAAAACACCAAAGGAATGGTCAAAAGCCTATATAGTTTCTATATTTAAAAAGGGAGACCGCAGAAAATGCACAAACATAGAGGCCTAAGCATAATATCGAGTATGGGACGTTTATATGGAAAAATTATTAAAAATATCATAGAGGAAAATATAAAAGGAAAAATTGGAGAAGACCAAGCAGGCTTTACGGTCGGAAAATCATTTATAGACCATATATACACTATAAAACAAACAATGGAAAAAAAACTGGCAAAGAATAATTAGTTCATTTAGCCTTCATAGACATAAGAAAGGCCTATGACTCAGTACCAAGACAAAGATTATGGAACGCAATGAAAGAAATAGACATTGACAAAGAACTAATATACGCAGTAAAAGCTCTCTACGAAAACAACACAGTGAACATAAAAATAGGACATGACATAGGGAAGAGACTCCAAACATCAAAAGGCCTATTACAAGGATGCTCTACATCCCCCACACTATTCAAAATATACCTCGAACAAACATTAAAAAAATGGAAGCAAAAATGTAGTAGAATGGGAGTCCCAATACGAGCAGATCACTTATATACTCTAAGTTTCGCAGACGACCAAGTATTCATAGCGCAAGATGAGGAAGACTCAGTTATATGGTAAGAAAACTGAAAGAAGAATTCACACACAAGCAGGATTAGCAATAAACTTTGATAAACGGAATATCTAACAACAAAGGAGGGAAACGTGGAGAATCGAGCAGTCGATAACGAATCAAAGGAACCGATAAATTTAAATATTTAGGAACCATCATTTCAAAAAACGCAACATCAGAAGAAGAGATTAAAGCTAGATTAGGACTAACGCGGACATGCATAAGACAATTAAATTCGATCGTGTGGGACAAGCACATTACAAAGAGAAACAAAACACGCATATACAAATCAATAATACAAAGCATAATGACATACGGATCAGAAACATGGACGATCAACAAAAGAAATAAATCTAAAATTAACGCGGTAGAGAGGGAGTATTGGAAAAGATGATGTAGAGTGACACGTATGGAGAGAATAACAAATGAAGAAATAAGAAGCAGAATGAACATCAAAGAGAACGCAATAAACACCATTGAAGAAAAACGATTAAAATGGTATGGACACATAAGACGGAGTGAAGATAATAGGTGGATAAAGAAAATAACGGAGTGGAGCCCTATAGGGAGAAGAAAAAGAGGAAGACCCAGACGATCGTGGAGAGACGATGTGGACGAGGCTATAGAGGACAGGGGTCTAACAGATGGAGACTGGGAAGATAGAAATGGATGGAATCAAACGCTGAGAGAAGGAAGACAGCATCAGCTGTAGAAAATCCTTGATATATACATACATATATATATATATATATATATATATATATATATATATATATATATATATATATATATATATATATATATATATATATATATATATATGAGGATGGTGATGTTCGTCCGCCATTCGTCTGGTATTTTATGGTGCGCGAAGATGTCCTTGGCCAATTGGGTTATTTGCTGAACGAGATGCTGCTCCCCATACTTAGTAGTAGTTCATTTGGGATGCTATCTAGACCGGGGCTCTTTCTGTTCTTTAATTGTCGAAGAGCCAGTTCTGTGTAGATATGTAGATAGTAAGCTTTCTTATTCCTTTTCTGCTTTTTATCGTCTTTTTCTTGCTGTCTTCTTTTATATTATATCAGAAAGATTGTTGTTCAAACGTTCTGGAGGACTACCCATACTTCACTTCCTAATAGTGACCTGTTTCTTGCGTGTATAATCATTCTTTCTACTGCAATTCTATTTATATTCGTATGTTTGTTCCATTCTATCCTTTTGCATATCAGTTTTTCTCCATCTAATAGGGTCTTGCTCACTATTTTGAGGTTGTTTCGCCCCATGAGCTGGTGCATTATCTTGGTAAAACAACACCTTTTTTCCTTATTAAATGCGGCCTTTTGTTCTTGATTTCGCTATTCAAACGGTCTGATAAATCAACATAATAGTCTCCGGTGATTGTACTCCTCTTTCCGAGATAGTTGATCAATATTATTCCATGCACATCTGCCTCATTTAGACGTCTGGAACGTGATGCATCATCGGTGCTAGTACAACCGCATTTAAGTTCACAAAACCATCGACATATAGTTGCTTTCGACGGAGTAGATATGCCATAACGCTTCTCAAGCCATTCTTGGGTTTTGACTGTATTTTTTCCCATCAAAAAGCAATATTTAATTAGCACACGAAATTTTTTTCATTCCATCGTTTTGCAAAAATCAAAAGTAGCGTCACTCAAATAGCTATAACTCGCAAAATAATAAACAAATTGTCATGAAAATTTTACCCAACTCTTCTGAGAGTTGACATTAACTGAAAATCATAAATTTTGTTTTGGTTTTTAGTGCCATCTCTCGGAAAGTCTCGGGACTTTTCACCCTATGTAAGTAGGAGCTGCCACTTTGTCTTTCGTTATTATTACGCAGACATATTTTCACTGGTCTGCCGCTTTAATTGTTACACCAAAGAGACTGACTACATATATAGATAAAAGATTAAACTCCGTACTAAGAAAAAAGTTACCGGGTACAATTTTCAAACAAGTATTGTTTTTCAGTGGCGCGTAACACCGTATCTAAATAATACCGACTGAAATTTTTTCAATTAATGGCGAAAGTAATTAAGAAATTAATTAGTCATATTATTTAATTTTATGCAAATTTATTTAATTACCGTGTGTGAAGTTAATTACATAGGGTGCTAAGAAATAAGCATTTAATTGTAAAACGAATTGGAACATACCTGCAAGTGAACCTGCAAGTAATTTTTAATTTAATTTCTTAATTCTTAAACACATTCTTCTTCTTAGACGACGTGTCCCGCCAGGCATTGGCGATCCAATTGGCTATCATTGCTCTGAATGCAGTTGCTCTAAAGATATCAAGTCTTTTATTTAGCCAGCTGTTCTCTCTCCTTACTACAGGTCTTCTTCCGTGTATTGATCCTTCAATCAACAATCTTAGAAGTTCATACTTTTCGCCTCTCATTATGTGACCTATGAATTAAGTTTTCGCTCTTTAATATTTAGCATGAGTCCTGACTTTCGCATTTAAGTAAGAACCTCCACGTTAGTAATTCTCTGCACCCATGATATTCTTAAAAAGCACAGGTACAGATATACTTACATGGGATGAATATTTCAGAGACTTTCAGAGAGATAGCAGCACAAACAAAAAAACATATGATTTTCAGTGAATGTCAACTCTCAGATGATTCGCGCAAAACTTTCACTTGTCTATTACTTTGAAAATTACAGCTGTTTAAGTGACGCTACTTTTGATTTTTGCAAAACGACCGAACAAAAAGAATTTAGTGTGTTAAACATTGTTGGACGTCGAAATAAGGCAGTCACTCCAAAAAACACAAAAAAATTTACCTTTTTGTTCTAAGTGACCGCAAAGTGAAAGTGAGAGATACAGCTGACAAAGTGAAGATATCATGTCGCGCATTCTCACGATTGATCAAAAACAACATGTCGATTCAGAGCGCCGTTTGGTACTGTTTCGGCGTAATCCAAATGAGATTTTGCAACGATTGGTAACAATGGACGAAATATGGATCCACCACTACGCGCCTGAGATCAGCAGACAGTCCGCAGAGGGGCTCGAACGCACGAAACGTCCAAAAACACAAACGTCGGGGGGCGAACAATCACCGGAGCCTATGGCGTTGATTTATTGGACTCTTTAAATGGTGTCATCAAGAAAAAAACGCCATATTTAAAGAAGAAAGAAGTGCTGTATGTAAAAAGTGATGTTTTCTTGCGTGCTACATTTATGCTCTAATTTCGATCTTCGGTCTGCTTGGTTGTTAATAATAGTTCTTAAGTGTTTAGAGAGAGGCTACTTGTTCTAAATGTCTGCAGTTAAGAATAAAATTAGCATTTATGATTGTCTTTGCAAAATCAAGGAACTCAATTTTAGACACATTCATGAAAAGTCCTCTCATTATAGGTTACTTATAAATTCATTATTTCTTGTAAATCGATTATACGTTATTATCTGTTGTCATTACACAGTCATCGGCGAGTCGAAGATTGCTAACTCGCTCATCGCTTTCTTAAATATAGCTTCAGAATACAAATTATACAGAAGGGGCAACAAGAGGCAACTCTGCTATATTCCTCTTTTTATTAGAACACTACCTGATGTCAGTATTGGTATAACAACTAAAAAACAAAAAGAATCGTATTTTTAGAAGTTACCAAAAGTGTTCTTCGTATTTGCTGAACCATCCCAAGACGCGTTTCGCCGTATCACGGCTCATCAGCTGGGCTAGGTTCAGCAAATACGAGAAACACATCTTTAGTCCTTTATCTAAGTAACTAACAGAAAACTATAACAAATAGATGCTTATACTACACTCTGTCGGCGACTTACTAAGTCTATTCAAGCAGAGCGGCACAGCACGGATGGCACTTATTGCAGAAATGCACCTTTCTTGAGCTTACTGCTCGAAGGCATAGATGGCAGTATTGGTATAACAACTAGAAAACGAAAAGAATCGTATTTTTAGAAGCTACCAAAAGTGTTCTTTGTATTTGTTGAACCACCCAAGACGCGTTTCGCCGTAACACGGCTCATCAGCTGGGCTAGGTTCAGCAAATACGAGAACACATCTTTAGTCCTTTATCCAAGTAACTAACGGAAAACTATAACAAATAGATGCTTATACCGCACTCTGTCGACGACTTACTAAGTCTATTCAAGCAGCAGAGAGTGCAGTATAAGCATCTATTTGTTATAGTTTTCCGTTAGTTACTTGGATAAAGGACTAAAGATGTGTTCTCGTATTTGCTGAACCTAGCCAGCTGATGAGCCGTGATACGGCGAAACGCGTCTTGGGTGGTTCAGCAAATACGAAGAACACTTTTGGTAACTTCTGAAAATACGATTCTTTTCGTTTTTTAGTTGTTATACCAATACTGTCATCTATGCCTTCGAGCAGTAAGCTCAAGAAAGGTGCGTTTCTGCAATAAGTGCCAGCCGTGCTGTGCCGCTCTGCTTGAATAGACTTAGTAAGTCGCCGACAGAGTGCAGTATAAGCATCTATTTGTTATAGACTACCTGGTGTTTTATTAACTTTTACCTCTGCTGTTTGGTGCCAGTACAGGCGTGAGATGATCCCCTCTTTATCTGTTCCCATTGCTCTATGGAAAGCATATTAATATTTACAAAATTAGTACAAAGC
This sequence comes from Pachyrhynchus sulphureomaculatus, assembly GCA_019049505.1. Taxonomy (NCBI): domain Eukaryota; kingdom Metazoa; phylum Arthropoda; class Insecta; order Coleoptera; family Curculionidae; genus Pachyrhynchus; species Pachyrhynchus sulphureomaculatus. The sequence goes on along the minus strand of CM032454.1, from coordinate 158,860,276 downwards.
TGTTTCCATATAGGTATTACGGTAGTACAGCACATGTCTAGCAATCGAGTCCTAGGTAAGGCAGGACTTCAGCCATACTTTTTCAGTATTATAAGCTTCTGCATACCAAAAAGGTAAGTAAATCTTGTTTTATTTAACCAAAGTGAACATGCTAAAACTAACCATGTTGTTCATTTTTCCCCAGCCCACTACCAACACCAACACAGATTTTTTTAGATTTCTCAAGTTAGTATTATTTCGCGGGATGGAACACAGAGCGTAGCGAAGGTGTTCTGCGATTATCGTGAGGCAAAAATTTCGTAGTAGTACAGCACATGCCTAGAAATCGAAAGGTCCTAGGCTTAATTCAAAGTTAAGGCAGGACTTTAGCCGTACTTTTCAATATTATAAGCTTCTGCATACCAGATAGCTAAGTAAATCATGTTTTTTTTAACCAAAGAGAGCATGCTAACCATTTCATTTTTCCCTAGCTTTACTACTAACACAGATATTTTTTAGATTTCTCATGTTAGTGTTATTGCACGAGATGGAACACAGAACAAACCCAAGGTTTTTAGAGATTTAGGTACTAGGGAGCGTTTCAAGACTCTCCCATTATCGTGTGGCAAAAATTTGGTACACAGCGAAAAAAAAATGATTAAAAAATTGTTGTAGACGTTGGAAGAAAGTGATTTGATATTGAGTAAAAGTCAGACGTCATCAAGAACATCAAGAAACGATCCAAAAGTTGAGTCAGTGTTCGAGAATTCCGACCTCAAAATATGCAAACGATTAAGTGTCGTAACTTGTCAATCAAATGTTAGAAGGCTTTCCAATAATTCTCAGCTTTTTATTTCATCCCCATGTAGCCCTGACTTGATCCCAAAACTTATTTTTCTCGTAGAGATATCTCAACCCTAACGTTTGCAGTACCAGTCGTAGCCCTCTAGAATAATTTTAAAAAATGCCACAAAAATTCCGTACGAGGAGTAACTAATAAGTTCATCGCTCGCTTGAAATAGTACCAGGAATAAACGAATCACATTTGGTTGATATTATTTTTTACAAATGATCTTCAAGAACTGAATACAAAATTTTTAAAATTATCAATTTATTTTTTTATTACAAATGCTTTAGAGAAAAGAAAGAAACACGACCAGATAAAAATGGACATTTGATTCCAGAGATAGAAGCTATATTGATGAGATGGACATCGAGGAGTTTTTTGGGGATGACAGGAACGGTAACCATAAAGCACAAGAAAAAAATACTGGACCACCCATAAGTGAAGTAGAAAAGGCAGTGTTATTAGCAAAGTAACAACGACCGTACTATGTCTTTGATGAGTCAGATCTTAAAATTTTTTCTGGAGAATATATAAGAAAATTGAAGAACACATAGTAGGCATACAAGTCGGCTTTCGTAAAGAATTGTGCACCAGACAGGCACTCCTTACTATCCAGGATATCTTCCTGTGTTTCTTGGACTTAGAGAAGGTTTTCGATAAGGTATAACAAGAAAAGATAATTGATATAGTAAAAACAAAAGGCAAAGATTTACACTTTATTGCAAACCCGTATTGGCGACGAACTGCTAATTTGAAAGTGGAAAATCGAGCAAATGAAGACATTGCTATTAAAAAAGGTGTAAGACAAGGGTGTATCCTTGTATCGTTACCGTTGAACTTGTACTCCGAAGCTATATTTAAAGAAGCTTTATTCGATTGTCTGGAAGGAATTAAAATAAACTGAATTGCCACAAACAATATTAGATACGCGGATGATACGATCTTGATGGTAAATAATATAAAAGATCTCCAGAGGGTCCTCGATCGAGTGATGGATTCCTGTGAACAGTCTGAAACTAATCACAAAAACCAAGTTAATAATGATTGTCGGCAAACAATAGATAAACGCTCAGTTGTAGATTGGTGAAAACAATGTAGAAAGAACAGAGAAGATAAAATATCTTGGATATTTATTTAACGAAGAGTGGGACCATTCAAAGGAAATAAACGTTCGGATTGAGACTACAAGTTGAGAATACAAATGGTCCGCTATTACGTATATAATAGAATGAAGAGGGACAGAGAAATCGTCAATACCGTGAAGACCAAAAAACTTTCCTATTTCAACTACGAAATGGGACACCCAGAAACGTATAATCCTGCATTGCAAAACAAGACGTATTTTCTGGCTATAGAACTTACGGCAATGATTTGGCCATATGTACAACTACAGACTTATTTAGAGCTGCTGTCAATAAAGTGAAAATTGCCAACAGGATCGCCAACATTAGTCAAACGAATACGGCATTATAAGAAGATAAATACTTTAAAATTAAAATATTCTGGGATACATTGTAGTTTAGTAAATTTATTGTTTCATGTTTTATTATAATTAGGGTTAGTCGCTCTTTTCATTTATATGATTGCTGCGGTACAAAGTAACAGGCAATAAGTACGCCCATTACGTCTATTTGGTGACCCTAGTATTAATAAGATATATTTATTTATTCTTTCACTATATTTACTTTAACCTTTTAATTAGATAGAATAATGACATTGTGACAAATATAAAAGTAATATTTCAATCACGTCCGTAGAAAGGTGACTCAACAGTGCAATGGCAAGATAACAGATATTGCATTGATGTTAAGGAATGTATTTTTAAATGAATGCTAGGTGACGCCACTGAACTTTTTAATTTAATATTTATACTTAATTAGAGATTGTAAGGTCTCAATCTTACGACTGTCGAACTCATATTATTAAAACTACAAGTCATTTATTGTAACAGAATATGTTAAGTATTTTAGTAGTGTCAACCGGACATACATGAAAAAAAAAATTATATTTTTACAAGGATATACATAAAATAAGCTGTCACACCTACATGGGTTGTCAGGAGCGGATTTAAGGTTATATCCTTATATGGCCGCAAAGTAAAGAAATACATTTTCAATTGAAAGGAGACACTATTATCTACGGAACATCTATACATCAATCGCCACATACTTATGCTACAATTTAAGAAAATAGGGTTAAAATCTTACAAATTAACAAATTATTCAACTCCAAGAACCCTGAAAAGTATGTATAATATGATATATGTACATTTAACAATCCCTACTATAAGTAATTAAAATTATTGGAAATATACACAATTTTCAGATTTCTCGTCTGCGCCCCGCAAACGATCTATAACCCGATATGTACAAAGCAACCCCTTCCCCAGCCTTTAAGCACTTATATGTATAACTTCATTTTTATTATAATTATGCTTAAAATTTATTTATTATTTCAAGCAAAAATAAGGAAAAATCCTCATAATAATGTAAAAAAATACACACAATTCATTGATCACACGCCCTTCATAAAAAGCTTTATTGCTCAAAAACTACATGTTCCATTCTCCCATCAAGTGTTATATGTGTATCAAAGAACTCCGCACCAATCTTATGGAAATATGTATTTCTGTAGATTAGGGTAATATTTTCACATGTTGTAGTCCTTGTCGTTCTGAACAAATGTTTCCATGAATGGATTTCGCGCTACAGGCCTTCCAATCACAGAATCAGCATATCTGTTGAATACTAATATTTCTCCGTATTTATGGGTTATTGAATGGCCTGCGTACGTGAATATGTATCCGCAGGACCGAGGGTATTCTTGTCAGTATTTGATAAAAATGATTAACTATGCCTGTACACTGCGGGTCAAGAATATTAGTATTCAACACATATCCTGACTCCGTAGCGCGAAATCTATTCATAGAATCATGTTATGTCCATGGAGACATTTGTTCAGAACGACATTGAACTGCGAATTATCCAAAAATTAGCCAAATCCATAGAAAGACGGGATTCTTTGAAGACGATATTTTCGTCTATACGAAAGGGTGTGTCAAAGACAAAACAAGCAGACAGGCAGACATACCAACGGAAATGAATGTTTTTCGTGATTTAGGGACCCTGAACCATGAGGAAATGCAAAAATCTCTGAGGGCGATCTTTTTACGAATGCACTACATTCTTTTAGCAAGGGAAATAGAAAAGGGCCAATGTAAACAAAATTTTTATAACTTATTTAGGAGAGCGGAATCAAAGGCGGAACTAGAACTACAAACTATCCAAAAATTAGCCAAATCTACAGAAAGACGGGATTCTTTGAAGACGATATTTTAGTCTATACGAAAGTGTGTGTCAAAGATAAAACAAGCAGACAGGCAGACAGACCAACGGAAATGAATGTTTTTGGTGATTTAGGGACCCTGAAACATGAGGAAATGCAAAAATCTCTGAGGGCGATCTTTTTACGAATGCACTACATCCCTTTAGCAAGGGAAATAGAAAAGGGCAAATGTAAACAAAATTTCTATAACTTATTTAGGAGAGCGGAATCAAAGGCGGTGGCCCAAGATCGATAGTACAATCTAGCTATCTTATAACAGCTGGCTCTAAACGGTATTATCCGTCCTCGATCGCCCCCTGTAATCTTACCTTCCTAAATGATTTATAACAGTTTCAAATTGCCTTTCTTCTGGCGTGGAATAAATTTGTTGTAAGACTACACACAATTTTCGTAGGACATTGACGTAAATTTAAAGTAAGGAAATATCGACCCTTAAAATGCATCAGAGTAAAAAAAATTTATAAATATTTCATAAATCAAGGTTCCTGGGATTTCTGTTTAAACCACTTAATCGTCCTGTCAGTAGGGCTGTACTGAATCTAACAAAGCAAAGATGTGATTCACAGAAAATATTGCTGCCTTACACAACTTTAGTATCGGATTTTCAAGTTATATGCCAGAGTGTGGCAGGAGGTGTAATAAGAGTTCTTTTTTTTCCAAAAAAATTTCCCTTCTCTGCTTATTGATTTTTAAATTTGGAATGGTTAGGTCCTTTTAATGGAAATTCTTCACCCTCTGGGCATCAATTTTAGTTTAGTGAGTTATGAAGGATTTAAGCTTTTAGAGTTCCATTAAATGAGGATTTTTTTTAACAAGAAGCTTCACCCCCTTGATTATCATTTTGCACCCTTTTTCGTCTATCGCTTAGCCCCCTCCCTAAGCAGCTCTGGCTTTAGATTAATTTTTATTTCCTTAAAGAAATGCATCTATATATCTGGCTACATAACTGACGCTTAACTGTAAAGTATTAACAGTCAAGAGATATCTAAAAATATATCGAAGTTAGTAAATTAATATATTCAGAAAAGTAAATAAATTACCCCCTTTTTCAACAGAAAAAGACACATTATTCTCTGTTAATCTCATTCACGCAGATAATTCCCCCATTATACTGGTTTCGGCCGCTGGTGGTTAGGATTCGGGGTTGGAAAAAAGTATTTCTGTGGTTTGTTTGCAAAACGCTAGGCCTTATTCCCACAACTAGTATTATTAATAGTGCATAATTATTGTTAAAATACTGAGCTTTAAATACAGTTTATTTGCCCAGCATCACATGCTTGTTAAAAAGAAAAAAGTTTTTTTTTTAATTTGTTAAAACCTAAAACTTTTAATAGTAAGCATGGCAACATTACCACAGTTCAGATTATGTCAAAATCCGAGTCTATTATTTTTTACGGAACTATATACTTCAACCATTAGTGTACATGTTGAAAAACAATAAATCTTTAGGGTCATTTTTCTCATTAATTAAGGGCGCTTAATTCAACATTATTTTCCGCAGTTGCTTTCAATACAATAATTCTCCGGTTAATGCTAATTCGTCAGAGTTCAGGATCTATAAGATACTGCACTTCAACTTCGGCGAGACGTCTGCAAAACTGCACTCGGAATGTAACAAACGAAAGGATGTATTTCCAGATTAACCCTTCTATACATTTTTCTCTCGTTCCCTCCTTCTCTCCCTGGAAAGGCTTCGAACCACCAGAAAGTCACTGAGGCACGCTTTTCACCCGTAGTTTTACTACTTACACCTAAACCAAAAGCAACCGGTCGACAAGGTATGGTAATTAATCCATACTCTACCAATTTATAATCATCGTGAAGACACCCTGAGAAATAGCTTTTTTCAAACGTGAAAAACATTTGACATTTTCCCTCGTCAGTTGTCAATATAATTTGTTTACCTGTTGAACTTTTAAAAGAAATGTTATTCCACAAAATTAAACATCAGTTATACAACTGAAGATACATGAAAAACCATATACTAATTTTCCAAAATATAGTGCGGAAAAACTTCAAAACAATTGTGCAAAAAAAAAGAAAACAATGATAATTTAATTTCCATTTGAAAAATATATTATTTCAAAAAGAAATGGAGGAAAGTAACAAATCAGGAATTTCAATTTATGCCATAATTAAAAAAATTTGAATATTTATATATTTTTATCGTAGGCCACTTTTGACCATAACAATTGGCTATATTAACACAAACAAAGCATACACATTACATGTGTTAAAATTTTTACGTTTTAATGATGTTTCAACAAAATTCGACTTTGGATTTGGAAAGATTTAAAATTTTTTACAGTGCTCCTCCATTAAAATATAAAACTTGTGTAATTAATTTGTTTGTGCCACGAAAGAATTATTTTAAAAAGTAATTTTTTTTATTAAATATGTTTTTTTTTTAAAATTTTTTTGAATAACTAGAAGTCAATTTTTTCCTTTATTATCTATTTAGATTCACTATTTAAGGGGAATTTTCTGCAATCGATCTTGCTACAAAGGACCGCCAATTCCAATAGATGCAGAAAATTTCAATAACACTCGGTATATATATATATATATATATATATATATATATATATATATATATATATATATATATATATATATATATATATATTAAAAGAATTCGTCGCTACAAGATTAATGGATGTCATGATTGTCAACATTTTTTCGGTTATTGGCCACTCAAGCAATCTAATAGCATGTAATTCCCGACTAAAACCAAAACGTATACTGAGATAAAATAATTTGGAAGCTTTAAATCTGATCGACAACTTTGGATATGTTATGATTTACGACAAACGTTATAAACTGACACCAGTTAAGAGACAGATATATTTTGCTAGATTAATGTCTGCGCTTGGCACTAAATCAATTTTAAATTAGAGAGCAGCTATTTTAAGGAACGACATGTCTCTTGTGTTCTGTCAAATGTGCCATAGCTTTAGAGATTTTTGGGAGTCTGTTTCTTGAAGAAGGGAATAATCAGTTTTTATTTTTAAAAGGTAAATTCAAAATTGAAGGCAATGGCACTAGAAACAGAAAAGATTTTCAGTTATCCTTTTCTAGACTATCTATAGGTCAACAAAGTTAAAAATGTAATGAACTTAAATGTTTTAATAAATTAAACAAAATTGCCTACAATGTTATTAGTGAAATTCTAAATGCAACATTTAAAAACAAACTGAAATCCTTTTTTATAAACCATAATTAAAAAGTAATGAATATTTTATCTATTATAGTGAAAGTATGTACACTTTTTAATATAAACAGGATATTTCAAGTGATATTTTTATTTATTTTAACCAACACAGTATTGAACAATTACTTCGTAATTGGTTTTTACCTTTTTTTTTGACGATTTCATAATTTATCGTATTTTATATAATATATTAAGTTAGTATGATAAATAAATATGTACATAAATAAATTTCTTATGGATATCTCAAATTTTATTGACGATATAGATATGTTTTGATAATGGCCTATTCTTCTCCGCTAGCTGAGTACGCCTCTTTTAAAAACTCAAAAAATGTTCCAGTTACAATATTTTTCGATGAGAATGTTGAAACTGTGTAAAATAAGGAAAATTGAATTAAACATTCTTATCGTAGTTTTTGATACTCTATCCAAAAATAACAACTGGTTTGCATGGAAATGACAATATTACCACATCTATGATGACCTTAAATGCTTGAACATCACCTATTCAGGCAAATATCCACAGATGGCAGGAAATCGTTCATCTTAACAAGACTTGGAAGAAATGCTTATGCTAGGGCAGGGGTGCTCAAACTTGAACTGCTGGCGATCTACCTCAATATTGTTAGACTACGATCGATCGACTCTGAGAGGCTGCAAGTAAGTGTGATGCAGAATTGTCGTCTAGGTAGGGTGTATCGTGGCATAGATATTTGTTTTCCGCACAATATGCATTTTTTTAGTCAAGGTAAGTGTAGGTCTGCTCTAAAATGTCAACGAAAAAACTCATAATTATTCAAAATTGCGAGCTTATTGCTTCTTACAAAACAAACGAGTTCTAGTGTCTAAACTTAACTAAAGAGTGACTTTGGATGTTGAAGCGTGGCACTGCATGCCCTCAGCATTCTTTTCATAAGATGGTACGTAATTGCCGAGTGCTAATCGCAAGTATGATGACATATGTTCGTCAGTTAGTCGATTGCGATATTTTGACTTAATTATCTTCATTTCAGAAAATGCAGACTCGCACAAGTAAGTTGACCCAAACATTGCCGTCAGTTGAAGGGCGATTTGCCTTAGATTCGGATATTTATCTTCAGATATAAAACACCAGGATTTTGTATCAGATGCTATGGCTTTGAGATGTATATCTGATATAATCTGCACTAACTCATTTTCAACAGAACATGAGTCCATGTTAAACTGACTTGCTATTTCAGTAGCTAATTCCTCAATGTTTTTACACGAAAAAGGATAACTCATAAATGATGCGATATTTGCCAATTTACTGAAATCATAAAAACGAATTTCGAATTGGCCCAAAATTTTTGATAATTCTGCCTCATAAATATCATAATTCAACTGAGGAATCCTTTCTTTCAAAGACGGAAAATTTTTCAGATTCTTTCTTTTCAGTTGATCTACTTTTGAATGCGTTTATTGCGCTAATCATCTCAATAATAGTTTTTCCTTTACCTTGAAGCTCCAAATTAACGGTGTTTAAATGTATTGTGATGTCTGTTAAAAATGCCAAATCAGTCAGCCATTTTCCGTTTTTCAGCATCTGAGTGTTATCACCTGTTTCGTCCAGAAAAGCTGTTATTTCGGGCAATAATTCTATTCTGTAAAGAACTAAATCAGTGTGTTTCACTATCTTCCAACTGCAATTTAAAGAGCCGTCGTTGCAAGCTACGTGCACGGATAGAATTCACAATTTTTGTTGCAATGCCCATAATCTCCTCCATGTTTAGAACTTTCGAACACAAAACTTGTTGATGTATAATGCAATGGAAGGAGAAAAATGAAGGGAAATCATCATTAGCTCGACACAATGCCACAAAACCGTTTTCGTTTCCAGTCATTGCTGGTGCTCCATCGGTTGTAATGCACACTAGTTTATATATTGGTAACTTGTAGTTTGTTACAAAATTGAAGAAAACGTCATATATATCTTGGCCACGGGTCTTTCCTTTCAGAGGAATCATTGTCAAAAACTCTTCCTTAGCCGACATGTCATTGAATACCATTCGAATAATATATATACACAGCTGGGCAGTGTCTGTCATATCGGTGGATTCGTCGAACTATAAAGAAAAGTATGTACATTCCATGATATCATGTTTTAGTTTATCTGCCAAGTCCTGACTCATGACTTCAACACGCCTTGTGACAGTCGGACGAGATAACTGAAGTTCTCTAATAGCAGACATAATCTCTGTTTTATTTTTAAAATCTCCAAATAAAGTCTCACCCGCTTCAATAAATGCTTCCTTCACAACCACTGGTCTTGTGAACATGGTTTGTTCTTTTTTCAAACAAGTTATCAAATTACGTACTTTTCGTTTTCTTAATTCACTCTGTGACGGAAAATCCTTTTCATAGTTTTTATGAACCGTTTTATGATGCCTCTCTAAGTTTCCACGCTTAGGTATTGCAACTGACGCACGGCAAATGAGACAAATGCACTTATCCTTTACCATACAAAAGAAAAATTCTTCCTCCCAATCGTTAGTAAAATGATAAGTTTTACTTTTCTTCGCCGCACTCATTTTGGACTATTTATTAATAAACTTTGTATCGATGTATCCTATTCCTGCAGGCGCAACATTTATATCGGCGCGAACGAAGTCTCGAATGTTCCCGTCAAATACGCCGCCCGAAGTTTCTAGAAAAATCGGCCGGAATCAAAAACGCGGCTTTTCTTTGACAAGTATCGCGCGTTCCTTTCATAAAGCCGCCTTTTGCCGCTAGCAGGGGGTTATTACGATAAAAGAAAGTGATGAGGGGGTTATTCTGGCTTAATTGTGAATCGAATAAATTTTAGTAGTTTATTCATTACATTTTGTTTTAGTTACCTAAAACAAAATCTGTGAATAGTTCTATATCGGAATTTTTTTCTCGAGATCGACTCAAATAGCACTCGCGATCAACTTGTCGATCGCGATCAACCGTTTGAGCACCCCTGTCCTAGGGTGTTGTGGAATCCGACATAGCTATGTTAGGACACTTCATTCCTCTGGCATCATCACTTAATTTGTTGGGCGTTAACTTGGGAGCAAATATGTCTTGGCATGAACATGTTGCTGAGAGTATTATTTTGAACTAGAAAATTTTATACTCAACTTTTATACTGTACAAGACTCAAATTCGACCAACGATGGAATATTGTTTTCATGTTTGTGGGTCGGATCCTAAACGTACGCTGCACTCTTCAGAAGAGAGTTGTTCGCCTGGTTGGAAACCCAGAACTTAGCAGCAACCTTGGCTGCTGGGAACATTGAAGAATGGTTGGCGACTTGGATCTATTCTACAAATATTTTCATTGGAAGTGTGTGATGGATGTAGCCTGCTTAATTCCTCCTAGAGCGGTGTATGCTAGAAATACACGTTAGTACATCACATCAGTATGAGATTCAGCTTGTCACTCCTTATACCCTTTTGAAGAATTCTTTTATACGAAGAACCTATGCCCGGGACCGTTACCCACTGAGTACAATTTACACCAATTCTAGTCCAACGCGAACCGTTTTTTTTCCGCACACACGTCTCTCCTGTAACGCTTTAGAAATTTCTCAGCAGCAAAAATAATTTTTAAAGAAAAAGACTATAAGGACAGACGCACATAGTATTTCAGCATATTAAGCGGTCAAAAATCGATTTCCTAAAATTTGTCCCAGATAGAAAAAATTTGCCACCTAGCAATGTTAAATATGCATAGAACAATAGGCGACCCCTCCCGTTACCCATCTGACAGCACGTGCGCAGGAGTTACAGTCGGAATTTGATCGTCCGGAGTTCGTTCCTCTTCTCCGAATTCCTACTGCTTCAGGCGCTGGAGTAGTAACGAGTAGATTACTTTTTCACAAAATTCAGGAACAAAACTTTTAAAGAAAAATTGATATATCTTGAGAGTTATATTTATTTGCAAGATGTGATGAGCAAAGGAAAGAAGTGAAGCATAAGTTCTCCTATTTGAAGTCACAATTCAAGAAAAAGTGGACAGAAGCGCATAAAGAAGCAGAAATTTTTCTTAAAAAGAATGACGTATGGTTACAACAAACATTTGAAATACCTAGAGTAAAACGCCGTTCTTCTGGTCGACCAACAAAGTCATTTGAAGAATCAAGTGAGAGGAGCAAACGTAGAAAAACAGAGGAAGTACGCAGTGCTGGAGATAAAAAAGTAATAATGCGTGCTGCTTAAACATCCCTTCAAAGTACTGGAGAGAGAATTGCATCCAGTATTCTAAAATAACTAACTCTCCTCGGCAGCCCAAGTCACAACTAAATCTAATAGTCGCCCTCTCAATATTTGTAGAAGCTGACCTCTCAAGAAGACAGAATAAAATAATAAGGAATAGTAACAAGAAGTATTATCCGAGTTACACGGTGTTACAGCAAGCAAAAAGGACTTGTTATCCGGCGAAAGAGGCTTATCGAGTAACTGAAACAAGTGCTGAAATTAACTTACATTTATTGAATCACACCGCTAAACGTTGGGAAACATATTTGGAAGATATACTAAGGGAATTACATCTAAAAGAGCGTCAATCATTGACACACATTTTGAGATGGAGATGGGAGGGGAATTTAGGCAAAAAATGCAAGAAGATGTAATTGACTGCAACATTTTTGAAACTACTACAATTAATTTGTGGGACAAACAAGAAAGTTACTTGGCAGAATTCAACTCCCACGCCACGATAATCTCGGCCAATGAGAATTAGATTTGTATTACAAATCCTGAAATTACTCACATAGAAAATGCAATAAATGCTTTGGTAAACAGCGAATTCGTACAAGAAGACATCTCTTTTTCCATGAAACATATAATGACGCTAACTATGGTTAATGCAAAAGTGTGCAATGCTGCTACTTCACCAATGAGATGCTACATTTGTGGTGCTAGTTCAAAGCAGCAAGCTCAATGAAAAAAATAACGTCGTCACAGATGCTTTACAGTTTGGCTTGTCTGTATAGCACGCTAGGATCGGACTACTCGAAAGTATTCTGCTTTTGTCATGGAAGCTTCCTAGGTAAAAGTGGCAGCTAAGGTCGGACAATGACAAACAGGGTTGTCAGGTCTTTTTAAAAAAAAAACCGAACAGTGAGCAAAAAAAAACGTTATAACTGTTTATTTACTATTGTTACAATACAAAGTACCATTGCACAAGAGAACATAATCATTAGCAAGTAGAGAACATGACAATATAAAACAGTTATATTTTTTCTCACTTACATTTTACTTTTTTACTTACATATTACTATACAAACAAACATTGCACAACAAAAAAAACCAACCAGGATTCAGAAACTAAAAAAAAGAAATCTTAAAAATTATATTTTTTGTCACTGATGCACGCTTCCAGCAATTTCTTATTTGCTTTAACTGCCCCGTGCATTTCGCGAAATGTCGGACCGAAATTGCATCGTATGCATAATTCAGCCTTCACCATGTCCACACTTAATTTATTACGGCTGTCCGTCCACAAATGGTTCATATGGCTAAATACTCTTTCCACATGAGCATTACTACATGGCACTGCCATTATCGTTTTTATTATCTTTTTTAAGTTAGGGCTTACTTCTGCCTTTAGAAACGTCTTCCACGAAAATGTAGTATTTGATGAACAAGCTTGGTTTTTTATTGCTTCCAAGGTTTTTTGGAGAACGCGAATCTCTTCGTACAAAGCATCTTTATCAATGTCATCTTCAACACCTACAGCTTTTGATGCTTCTTCAAAATTTTGAAATGTTGGTATTACCTTTTCTACATTGACGTTTTTAAATGCTTTGAATGGAGAGTTTTCGTAGTCGAACCACTTTTTCATATAATCTTCTGTTCTTTTATACGCATCGAGAGCTTCGCTTCTGAATTTATTACGATCTACCTCATTCAAATTTTGCATTGCTTGGTTTGCTTTTGCCCCAAAAAAGCAATCATTCCTCCATGATTCTATATCATCTTTTATTGAAGCCATAACATCATAAACCTCTAGCGGGGTGATGTACTCTGATTTAAGAATCTTAATACGCTTCATAAATAAATTTAAAAGATGGTGCACAAAGTAAATGTAGCACTCTGGCAATCCACTGTTTTCATTAGCAACAAAGGACCAAATAATCTTATTGCACTCATTTTCACCCTGTTCACGAAAATATCTTTTGATAGTGTGCTAATCAAGCAATAGCCTTTTCACAGCAGGAAACAAAGTTGCCCATCGAACTGTTATGTGACGTAGTATAGCATGATATTCTTGGTTGACAAAAGCAAAGCATTCTTTTAGCACCTTCACCCTTTTGGCACTTATTGCAAATTCTCCAAAAACCTTAAGCATAAGGCTTTCTACGTCGTAGGATAATAATTTCGTACAATGTTTTGCAGCATTATGCAGGACATGACAATTACAGTTTGCTTTAACGATTTTTGGATTCAACATTTGTAATTTTTGAAACACCGAACAAATGCGGCCATAATTAACTGATGCATTGTCAGCACTGTAAGAAACTATATCAGTTATCTCCAGTTTCAACTTTTCTAGTGCTTTAACCAAAGTGTTCATTATAGACTGCGATGTCTCGTCAGGTTCTTCATAAAAAGCTAATAAGTAGTTGACTACACCATCTTCGTCATCAAAAAAGGTTACAACCAGGGGAAAAAATTGTCTATTACCTTTATTGGATGCGAATAGAAATAGAAAACCCGCTGTTTTGATCTTTAATTTTCTTCACAACTGTTTCTATGGAGCCAATACGTTTTTTGTGATAGCTTCCATTTTAGTTCTGCCTAATTGCACTTTAGAAGCCAACTCAGAGTCATGGTAAATTAAAGAATCTAATTTATTGCCACAGTCGGAAGAATTGTAACTGTGTCCATGTTTGACTGCGTGGTAAGTTTTAGTAAGTTCGACAGCGGCCAGTTTCTCTTTAAAGTTACCAATACTGCTCGTTGTATTTTTAGATTGCACCGATAATTTGTGTTTTTTGCCATTGCTGTGTTGAATAAGAGCTTTTACGCCATCATTCTTCACACTAAATGTAGACAAACAAATCTTACATTTGGCCTGGTGTTTATCATCTACTTGACAGATCCAGCTAGAGAATCTTGCATCACTTAACCATTCTTGCTTAAAAACACAAGCACCGTGAATACGCTTAGTTTTTCTTGGTGGAGAGTCCATGTTTTATGTTAGGTACATAAAACATAACATACTCACATGAACATAAAAAATCTGTAACAATAAAAACACTAGTTAGATCATAGTTACTTATACATTAATTCAAATAAAATGATCTTTTCACTTTATATTAATGTACAGTTAATTTCGAAACAAGACTAAAATAAAGATAATTTTAACTTACCGAATATGTAGGAAACATGCTTGTTTGTTTTATCTGTAGGTAACTACTATTATGTGTATTTTTGAGCCGCCGAGTCGCGCAGGGAATCACGTTAAACGATCATTTGCAACTGACTTACGTACGGCCGTCCGGCAGTCGCGCGACTCGCTCAGCGCTCAATGCGCGCGTAAGAAAGAGATGGAAAACGATATGCATGATCCGCAATCCGCAAGCGAAAACCATGAGCGCGTGCCCGAAGCGGCAACATCGCATCAACTGATTGCATTTGACAGTTGAATCATTTATTAGGGAGAAAGATTTATTAGAAAAAATACCGAACCGCCCATACTTCGGTATTTTTGCCATACCGAACACCGAACACACTGCTAAAATACCGAACGGTTCGGTAAAATACCGAACACCTGGCAACCCTGGTGACAAAGAAGTTGTCAAGCAAAAAAAGGGAAAATTCAGAGACCAAACGGGCTTAATCACGGACGTGCCAAAAACTGGATTTGGTAACACCAGTGATGGGAATACAAGTAGAAGATTTTTTGTCAATCTCAAGGTGGCCACTGAAATTACCAATGTCTAGTTCAACCTCATAAATCCCTTGATGAGTGAGTGATTTTGGAAATAATACCGAGTGGTCATAAAGTCGACTTGAAAAAATTTGAAGACTATGGATATGAGACCGCCAAAATTTATGTGGAGTTGTATCCCTGGCATACCATGACTCATAAGATGCACAAAATATTGATTCACGATGCAACGGTAAGGCATCTTTGACATTAAAACATAAGGCTATGAGTTTAAGCGAAGAGTTGCCGGTTATTGAAGCGCCTGTAAATTTTTCTGCAAGTGATGGATGGCTAGACAGGTGGAAAAAAAGAAGTAGCAGAGGCGCGAAACAAGCACTTTCGCATGTACCGGCAAAATTTTGATAGAAAATTCTTAATGCAATTTAGATGCCCTCAACAGATTATTGCTTAGCTCAGGTCCCTTAATATCTACTACAAGGCCAAAACCCCAAAAAAAGATCTACGTCTTTTAGTAAAGGAGTAATACAAATGCTTGCTTCTGCTGAACCCAATATTAACGACGAGAATTCCGAAGAAGAGGAAGCCGAGGAATGGAGCTCGGGCGCGGACGAAGAGACGTGGGATTCTTCATCATGAATAATTAGTTCTGTAATTTTTGTTTAAGCCAACACGTTTTTTTTTCTCAAGATACTGTTCTTTTATGTGTTAAAATGTATTATAAATATATATATATATATATATATATATATATATATATATATATATATATATATATATATATATATATATATATATATATATATATATATATATATATATACAGTACAATCCCGATTATCCGAGTCGCGATTATCTGAAATCCGACTTATCCGAAACAAACTGTTAAAAAGCAAATTGTAATCCCATTAAACGAAAAAATCCCCATTATTCGAAACAGACGATGAGTGGTTTCCTTAACGCGTCGGGAACTCCCCGACGTCTAGAATTTCACCGCTGTCTATGTTTTGGTTAGTTATAAGTTACTCATTACGTCTATTATTATCGCAGAGGTAATAGTTTCGTTTTAATGGATATTTTACAAAATGGAGCGTCATAATAATAAGCGTAAACGTGTTGTTATTACCTTAAAAGAGAAACTTGAAGCAATTCAACGTTTAGATAATGGTGAACTTCTTAAAAATATAGCGAAGGATTTAGGTGTAGCCGTGAGTACTGGTTCAGAATGGAGAAAAAATCGCGAAAAACTTGAAAAATGATTTAGTATTTTGTCATCGCCCACACAGGCACGAAAAAGTATGAAAAGCGGTGAATACCAAAAAGTGGATGATTCTTTATTTTTATCGAGAACGTGGAATACCAATTTCAGGAACAATTTTAAAACATAAGGCTATGAGTTTAAGCGAAGAGTTGCCGGTTATTGAAGCGCCTGTAAATTTTTCTGCAAGTGATGGATGGCTAGACAGGTGGAAAAAAAGACATAGTGTACGTAAACTGAAAGTTTGTGGAGAAAGATTGTCGGCTGATGTATCTGCTGCAAAAAAATTTGCAGCAGCTTATGAAAGAACATGGTTTACAACCAGACCAAATCTATAATTGTGATGAAACGGGCTTGAACTACAAAATGTTGCCATCAAATACCTTAGCTTCAAAAACGGAAGCTGGAGTACCTGGTTACAACCGTAGCAAAGAACGTATTACTGTTCTTGCATGCAGTAATGCTTCTAAAAGACACAAACTCCCATTATTATGTATTGGTAACGCCTTTAAGAATATTCGTAGCAATGCTTTTCCTGTTTTGTATAAAAATCAAAACAATGCCTGGATAAACGCGACTCTATTTAAAGACTGGTTTTTTGTAGATTTTGTTCCCAAAGTTCCTAGAAAATGTATTCTGTTGCTAGATAACGCCTCCACTCACCCAAGTGCGGAGCAACTTGAAAGTGGGGAAATAAAAGCAATGTTTTTGCCTCCTGCTGTAACTTCTCTCATTCAGCCTATGGGTCAGGGTGTACTGGAAAATTTAAAACGCAATTACAGGCGTTTGTTATTGGAGCATATTTTAGTAGAAGTAGATGAAGGTGGCAATCTTACTGGTTGTCTAAAAAAGATAAATTTGAAAAATGTTATATATTGGATAGCTTCAGCCTGGAATCAAGTAAAAAGTAGTACTCTGGAAAAAACTTGGTCAAAATTGATTCCACAAGAGGAGAGACATTACTCAGAGGCAGAAACAGAAGATAATGAAAGTTTACTTCAAATTATTACAAGAATATCAGGATGTGAAAGTGTTACGGAAACCGATGTTTGTGAATGGTTAAACAGTGATAGCGTCGAAGATGAAATGAGTGACCAAGAATTAATTAAAAGTTTATGCATAAATGCTAATAAGATAGACAGTGATGATGATAATGCTAACGAAGTAGAAGCCACTGAGGATATTCCAGTAAAAATGTCACATTCAAAAGGACTAGAGGCCCTGGAAAAAGCGTTAACTTATGTGGAACAACAAGAAAATGCAACCGTCACGGACGTTTTGCTTGTCAAACGTTGGAGAGACATTGCAGCCAAAAACAGAACTAACGCAAAACGAGTGAAGTTAAAAATTACCTCATTTTTAAGTAGTAAGTAGTTTTAAAGTTAAGAATGAAACTGTTTTATTTTCGATTTTCCGTCCATATACATAAAATAAGTAAACTAATTGTTCTATTCTTTGTTTTAATAAATAACTATGTACGTAATAGCATATCGTATAAATGCTTTTAAGTCAATCTGCAATGTTGTATTCATTCTAAACTTCTATTTTATAAAAAAATTCGGATTAACCGAAATTTCGATTATCTGAATTCACTTTGGTCCATATTATTTCGGATAATCGAGATTCTACTGTATATATATAAGAAATAAAACCTGATTTAAAATATCTAAAAACAAAAAAACGGGTAAAACGCTATATGAGACGCAGAGCTGATTCGGGTTAAAAAATATATCTTTAACAATTAGTTTGTTTTTTATTAGTAACAATTAATTTACATCAATAAAATAAAATTCACTGTCAAACAATAAAAAAAAATTAAGGCACGCTACATCTCGGATGTGATGATTCTATATTAGGCACGAACATATAGGCACTTTGTACCCTAAATTTTGATTTTCGCTTATAATTTTTAATAAGAATAGTAACATTGAAACGGTTTTTATCTAAATGAAAGAGAATCACTTTAAAACAAATAAACCTAAAACATTATTTATGTTGATCATTAAAGAATACAAAATTCCAAGTTTTTGTTACTAAATAAAACTTTTTTTCTTAACTTTACTATTCTTATCAAGAATTCTTATATGAAATGGAAGCTCTTGCGGCATTAATTAGATAAGAAATCGTGGTTCGGGGCATTAGACCGTGTCAGGTTGGACTAACTTTCCTACGTTTCGAGGATCGCACGAAACATGTATCACCGCACGTAAAAATTATTACACTGGGTCGCTTTTAATCAACACCAATCAGGTACAGATATTAGACTTGTGTCAGCAGGCTCATTTAGTGCTCTAATCTACAAGAATAACGATTTCTGAAGATACATCGTACTTACTATCGTAGGTGACATATCGAGATGTCGCTCCAATTTGATACGGTCTAATCCTAAGAACAATAATCTCTCAAAAAAATTCTTATGTTCAATAAAATTAAGATCAAAAATATTTATATATTGTAACACAAATTGAAATTTTATTCTGTATATATAACAATAATACAATACATGTAAATGTCACACTAAAAAAAAGATAATAAATAAAATAAGGTACTTCTTATAGCCAAACTGACAAAATCAAAGGCTGGTAAAATAAAGAAAATGTTCAACTACCAGGAATCATTGTTAACTTTTAATCTGAGATATGATCGTCATAAAAAAAAAAAAATTATAAATTTATTTTCCTAAAATGTTGTAGCTGGTGAGTGAGCTATAAAGCCTATAAAGTGTTGTGTACTGTGTTTATTTAAAGAAATATATTTTTAATAATTTTTCACTCTGTATAATATTAGAGTCTAACCTTGTTAGAAAATATAAGGGAGTACCAGGGTCTCGGACACACATGGTGCTAAAAACGTAACATTCTCTTTATTAATAATCTATTGAAACTACGAAAAAAATATACAACTCCTAAAAATTAAAAGGTTTATAAACCTCAAAGTTTCCAAGTTCAATATTTGCTAAAAATTATACTTTGACAAATTTGTAAGAAATATACAATAAAATTCTACCCTTAAACGGGCATTTTTACGACCTATCCATGCTGACGACCACCTCAAACCCCATCTTCTTACATAGTATAGAAAAATGAAAGGAAAAGGAGAACATTATCCATATATTGCTATGATGTATCCGTTACTTTTGCCATAGTTGTAAAGGGGAGCTCGAAGGTGTGTGTTTTATCCCCTTTATCTGATTTGATTGAAAAAATAATAGAGAAAAGCAAATAATAGTTTTTTTTTCAAACACTCTTTGGATTTTCTTAATTATAAGGTTTTAATTAAGGCAAATATTACATAAATTTAGAACTAGTTTTAGAATAAACGATCAATATTTCTGTAAAATAAAAATATTTCTAATTTAGTACTTATGGTAGCACCTAATCTCTAAAGAAGAAACTTTAGGAAGTACGAGAAAATAACTAAACAATGGGGTTGCTTTAAAAATGAAATTCGTACCGCCATTAGCTGAAGATTAGTTTTGCATACGATTAATTACTAAGAAAGGGGAGCCTGAATGGTACCGAAGGAGATTTTAACCATTTGCAAATCTTAAGAATTCAGTAGTAGTATTTTTTAAAGGGTTTTGATACGTTAAACAATTTTTAATTTTCTTCCTCTTTTTAATATTTTTGGATTTTTGTTTAAATTTCATTTGGGATTAGGGGATTATTCTGTGCTAAAGAATTTCTACCTATTAAAATTCAAAGGTATTTTAAATTTCCTTACTTTTTAATTTCAATTTATTTCCGATTATTTTGTTTCTTCCGAATTACGATATATAATTTGGCAGTTAGTTTTAGTTCTTAGAATTGTAAATATTAGATCATTTCTTTCTTTTGTTTCTCATTTGTTAAACCTTCCTTTCTTTTTATTAACTTTTGTAACAAATTTTAAATGTTGTTTAAAAAGGTTGGATTATTATTCTTATATCCAAAGTATTGGGAAAAATGCTGTTACGGGAATTTTGCGTTTATACTGCACCGCGTAGCCCCAAAAGGGGTCCAGACATCTAGCAAAAATCCGGTTTTTTGAATAAAGTCCGAGTATGTTAACAAAAGGCTGTAGAATAAAATTTACTCACACATTTCAGTTTCAACAGTGATCCTCAACATAGAATGCTTCTGTCTGCAATAACGTATTATTTAGTTGTTATAAAAAAGCTAAATATACAAAGGTGGCAATACTAGATTCAGACACGCTAAAATCATCAAAGATTAGGATTTTTAGAAATACCGCTTTGAACTCCAGATGTATTCTGTCACACTGTCTCCTAGATAATTCGCACCGAGGAGGAGGAAATTCATTAAATTTGAAGTATTTCTCACCTTATGAATACCGATTTAAGTTAGCTTTTTAAAGGGTGCTCGTTATTTTATTGGTTGACAAAAGAAAATTCTAACAGATGAACGCACGTTATACTTCACGAATTCTCCTACAATTCGACAAGAAGGGTAAATAATTGGCAAACTTTTGAGAAAGAAGAGTACGCGATGATTCGGCCTTTAAAACAGACCCATTTGCTCTTCTTCAAAGGTTAGCTCGTCATGCTCTTTTCAAACAACGGTAAGTGTTTAATAAGGAAGCAAATGATGAACAATTTCTAGCGCAAGGTCGGCTATTCCCTTGGCCTTCGTTTTCAAAGGAATTTTTTTGGTTGCAAGTGAAAAAAGTAATAAATCATATATCGTTATGAGACCTATAATTTAGGGTCGGGTCAAAGTTAGGTACCCGTTAGATGTATATTACTTAAAGCAATAAAACAGTTTGCCTAAATTAAATTTTTTGTACAGATAAAATTTACGGGGAGACCTGATGCATAAATAATCCCAACGTGAAACATCGCCCTTATTTTACCAGTCTTTCGGTAAACTTAAAATCAGTTCTTTTAAAATTTAGTTCAGTTTTTCGTAAAACAAATTAAAATTTTATTCTCAATCGCATAAATAAATTAAAATTATTTTCAAATACGTGTCAACTAACACGTACAAATTGTGCGTTAAGTCAAACCACGTCAACTTAACTTTTTAACCAAATAACGACTTGCTTGATAGTAACTTTCGGAAGAATTATACGCCACTGCTATTTTTTTGTATTTAGTTTAATGCAAGATTTCAAGTAATTTGCATTTAAACTCCACTTAACAATTTAGGTGACTGATATACACTGCTTAACAAAATTAATGGATATTGAATTTTCTGGCCTAGTTTCAAACGAACGTAATTAAAAAATAATCCAGTTACTTTATACAAAAAAATGACTAAAATCCAAGTGAAGATTTTCCTTCAGGATTTTCTTTGTTTCATAAATATTGTGTCAAAAGTCCATTACGAAATCGTGTCGGCAAAAAGTTATCAAAAGTCAAAAGAATCAGTTCTTAAATATCTCGTAAACTATTGGTTTTACGTGGAACTAATAGTTCTCAAGACATGAGGCTGAAAAAACTTGGGCCTTACGATGCATTCGTTTCCACACCATCTTTGAGGTAGAATGCAAAGCGCGTTATTTTTTACATGGTGTCTATGCTTACGAGGAGAGCATTGAGTCGTTGAAGGAGAACCACTCATACGACGTTTGTTATATGATTCAATGTTGAATTTCTTCATATAGTTTTTACAACACTCAACATGCACAGTCACCGTATTTACGCTTTGTAAATAATCGATATGTTCATCACCCCCATTTCTAATTGTTTCTAAACCGCGAACAACAGTCACGATCGCGTTACTCGACAAAGTTTCATTACAAATGAAATAAGTGTTATCAGCCATTGTAATAGAATTACAGAACCTTTCGATATGAATAAAATGTCCGAACTCTACGATACGTAGCGTTAAACTGAGTTTTAATAGGGACAAAATGCTTCGTCAAATATTTTCAGGTAAACATTGACCTATGGAATTCTAGACAGCTCTAACTCAAGATCGTTATTATCATTATTATGAAGAAGGGTCCACTTCAAGGACACCTCAGAGAGACAGAAAAATGAGTGTGTGTGTGTGTGTGTGTGTATTAAATGGCTTTTCTACGCATAAATACGTCATAAGTAAACGTATAGTGGAGCATGCGCCTTTCTTCAAAATTTCTCAGCCTCATATCTCAAAAAGTAAGTAAATTTTGTATAGGATCTTTTTATGCAGATTTTGATGATGAACAAATTTCATAATAACCAAAATTCATGTAAAACTAATAGTTTACGAGATATTTGAGAAAAACTGATTTACGTGACCTTTAATCTTCGAAATTTTTTTTGGCCGGCATGATTTCGCAATGGCCTTTTGACACAATATTTCTGATACTGAAACAAAGAAAATCCCGAAGGAAAATCTTCACTTGAATTTTTTTAGATTATGGATGCTATAATGACCGGATAAAAAGAATGCTTCTTTATACTAAATATTACCTTCCTTGTTTTAGTTTGTATCGGGAAATACATTAGGCACCAAATGGAAAGCTATACAGGGCAAAACATCAAAGCATGTTTTCTTGTCCCACAAATTAATTACTTTATTTTATACACTAGCTCATATTACTTCAAGTTATATTAACATAATTAAAGTGGAGCTTTGTTCCAATAATGCTGTATTTCATTGATAACACAGGCCTGCGATGGTTTTCCCCTTACAAAACTAAGTAGTAATTTTGGCAGATAGTAGGTACTAATTTATGAGAAAAATATTTAGAAAAGTCTATCACGTTTTTTGAGAAAAATATTACTTTCAATTTTCTTAGTACTACTAAAGTTAGCTTCAAATTTCTATGTTAGCAATATGTATTAACGATAGTGTTGATATTAAAATATTTATCTACCCTCACTAGTTGTTTTTTATTGGGATTATAAGCATATTTAGAGCTACGTGTGTTGACTAAAAAAATAAACTACTCCAATCATGGCGGGTCTTTATGCGGTGATCTAAAGATACTGACTATGCTTCTTGGCCAGCAAGAAGGATATACAAAATACCCCTGTTTCCTGTGTAAATGAGATAGTAGAATATTGGATCAAAAAAGATTGGCCACAGAGAACATCATTAAGCCAGGGAAGTAAAAATGTTGTACGCGAGGTTCTGGTTGACCCCTCCAAGATTCTACTGCCTCCACTTCATATCAAATTAGATATTATGAAGCAATTTGTGAAGGCTTTACCTAAAGAGGGTCCCTATTTCAAATATTTATGTGATAAATTCAAGCATTTATCGGATGCGAAAATAAAAGAAGCCATTTTTGTTGGCCCTGATATGCGGAAGTGAATGCAACATGCAAACTATGAAAAAACTATGAAATCATTTAAGGAAGTCGTAGAACATTTTTTAGGAAACAGAAAAAGTCCCGATTATGAAAATATAGACAACAACATGCTTAAGAATCTCAGAAAGCTGGGTTGCAATATGAGTATAAAGCTGCAGTTTCTGCATTCACATATTGACTTCTTTCCCGAGAGTCTTGGTGCTGTAAGTGAAGAGCAGATGGAGCGATTTTACCAAGACAGAAAAGTTATGGAGAACAGATAACAAGAAAGGTGGGACATTAGCATGATGGCCGACTATTACTGGAGTTGAAGAGAGACGAACCGAATCGGAAGTGCATGAGAAAACAACAGGAGTTTTGAAGAAAATAGAAAAAGATATTACAAGTCTTCTTGATTTGTCTAGCCTCTTAAGTCATGTTTAATGCGCATTTTGTAACTAAACATTAAGTTTTATATTTATCATATTTTATTTTTCATAAAAACTGTGCAAAAATCTGTAAATATGCACATCTTGTATAAATATAAATCTTGATGTGCTATAAAAGAACTAAAGCTATATTTTAATTCAGCATACCTAAATACCTAAAAAAAAAACATTATTATTTAAAGGGGAAATTAAAAGTTATATTTCGCAGGCCTGTAAATTGAGTCCTTGAAAATGCGCCCATTCAAAAATTTAGGCTTCGAAAATATTATTTTTTAAAAATGAAATGAAAATTTGCGTTTTTCGAAAATTCTGATTCAGAAGTTTTTTTTCAGGAACCTTCAACACCCAATATGCTTCAATTTTATCGAGCAGTTTAATATCATACAAGGATAGAATTTCTTAACGTTTTATTGTTGTACGCAATACAACTTTGCGTATAATTCATCCTACATAAAAAAAAGCGAATCTCACAAACATACAGGATATCCTTTTAAGGTGCAATAATTTGATTTTTCATTAAATATTTCAGATCGAGGACTCTAAATACAAAAATTTTGTTTCAGTTGCCCTTGGCGCACATTTTAAAAAATATTTTCCACTATACTGTGTACTATAAAAGTAGGACAACATGCAGTTAGTTTTTTAAGTATAGTACAACATATATGTTTTGAAATGTTTTAGGTAACATATATACCTAGATTAAACAGTTTCCGAGATATTAGGGGACTTTTTAACACCTTAACACCCACCAGAATAAGTATAAGATTGAGGTTTATGTAGATTATTGCAAATAGGTCCGAAAGTTCAAATAAAGAGTTTTCTGGGGGAATCGATAACTGTTTTTTTTTGCAGCTGAAAAAATATTATTAAAATAACAAGCATATATACTATTGTGTCCTTCCTTGTGATATCTGCTTGGATTTTGGCAACAATTAATAACTGAAATTAATCATAACAAAAAAAAAAAGGCGAAAACGCCACTAAATCAGTACATTAAAATTTGAAAACAATGTGGTTTGCATGTTAAACCTCAATTTTTCATTTTGTATTTCTTCTTAAAGTGCCTATTCGGTTCAAATGTTGGCAATCATTCTGGCTATTATTACTTTATCCACTGCAGGTCTGAAAAGACAGATAGTATTTGTTGAGAACCAATTACGCAGATTGATTAGTCAGGAGGTACATCTAAGTCCTGGTTTCCCAAAGCCTTTCTTTGGGGTATTTGTGGTAGTAATCCATATCTGTGGGAATTTCTCATTATGTGGCCTAAATACTCCCATTTTCCAGTTTTTTATTCATGCGACATAAGACATCCTCGTTGGTAATATAGTTAGTATAAGAAATTCTCAAAACTCAGAATTTTGAAAATTTCTTTCATTTTGTGTTTAAAAATAGTTAAATTTGGATTTAACTAGAAGTATTCCACCAACATGAATTAAGTGAAAGTAACCGGAAATGAAATTGACTTATTTAACTACTACAAGTCGATGTTAAAAAAAATTACCATTTTTCAATTGCTAATATTTCGGAAACTATTTGAATTGAGTTTATAAATGTGGAGTTAACACCAATCCCAAGTTAATCACTATAACGACACCCACTAGTCGCCCCATCTCGATAATATGGGCAGGTATAACTTGGGGTTGACTGTTAACTCGTCATTGATAAACCCGCCTGAAGCTTTATACTCAAAATAATTTAAATGGACATAGTCCTTCTTTCCGTCTATACCCACTATAATTAAAAATATTAAATAATTAAATAAACAACAATGAAAAATAAAATTTACGTCTTTCCCTCTTTCTCAAAAGGGTTACACATTAATTGGACACTCTGTAAATTTTATTACTTTCTTCACACTATAAATAAATCTTCCACACAATGGAAAAATGAAAAAAAAAAAAAAATACAATCACAGTCTAATCAAGGGTTAAAACTTTAAACCCTACCTTATAAATAAATGATAAATTCGTAAAAGTAAAATATTAGTTTTTAGTTTACAGCTAACATCAAAATGTTAACATTAGGTAACAATGTTATAAAATCTCGCTTGCTTTCACCTTAAAAATCTAAAAATATTAATTAAAGTGTAAAATTAATTTGTGTAGTTACTATATGAGAAATTTAACAGCTAATGAAGCATTATATATATATATATATATATAGTAGCTTTTAAAAATATTTTCCAACGCCTCGTCCAACGACAGTCTATTATTACATGGTTTACAGAACAATATTGTCAGAATTGTACACAAACTAATTTTAAAATTGCGCAATTATTACTTATTACTAAATAGTTTCCGTCGAGTCAATAATTCCATTGACCAACTTTTCACCGTTTCTACCACCACGAAATTGTTTTATTGCTTTCCAAATTCGCAATTCGTAGGCACCTAACAGTTTTAATCTCCTTATGTCATCCTTCGAAAAATCGTGCAAGACTTCTTCTAAAGTATAGCCTTGCGACAGAACCTGAATAAAAGAAATACCATCTAGTCAATTAAGTTGGGAATGTGGAATCTTTCGCACAATGTTCAGTATATATCACCACTACACCAAACACTTTATTTTAGCACTAGACGCGCGTTTCGCTAACCATGTTAGCTTCATCAGGAGCGATGATTGACAGTCATCCCGATGAAGCTAACATGGTTAGCGAAACGCGCGTCGAGTGCAAAAATAAAGTGTTTGGTGTAGTGGTGATATATACTGAGTAATATCTAGTCAATGCCCTTTAATCGAAACAACTTTCTATTTTAATTTAAAAACTTTTGAACTTTGGTTAAGTATAAAATGGGAACATACAGTCGGTCAAGCGTGGTTTCAAACATGTGTTACGCAACTTAGAAGATTTTCTATTGATCTACGTTTACGAAAGCCATATTGATAGTCGCTAATAATGTTGAATCCTTCAAGATATTTTAGAAGATGCTGACTGATAGCCTTTTCCATGACTCTCGATATTATCGATAGCAGTGTAACTGGTTGGTAGTTGTTTGGCAAGTTCTTCTTGGATATCGGGTGAACTGTGGTGCATTTTCAGCAAGAAAAAAATTTTCCCTTTCTGTTAAGAGAGGTTAAAAAGTCTACAGAAAATTGGTTAGTTCTCTTGAAAAGTTTCTGACTACTCTGACAAGTATTCCGTCAGCGCCAGAAGATTTTTTGGTGTCCAGCTTCATTAAAATACGTTTTATGATAGGCTGTGTGAAGCTAATATCGGGAATCCTTTACTGCACTATGGGAATAGCAGGTGGTGTTTTTCCTTAGAAATTTTGCAATAGAATATGAAGCAAAGAGTTTAACCAACAAGTTCGCTTTCTCAACAGGTGTAATTGAATAGAATTATCTGGGTGAGTAGTATTATAGTGAATTTTTGACGATCCACCTTAGTGACTGACCACAAGGACCTGGAAGTGCTGGGGCAAGCAAGATTGTTTCTAACTCGTTGATTGTGTGCCTCCTTGGTTTCGTCGATAATTTCTTGCATCTGTTCCGAACACGAATAAAGATGTTACGATTTATGACGTTAGAACGTGTTGCCTATAGCTTGTAGTCGGTAAAAGAAATCTCTGTTTTTTTAGGCTATTGTTGGTACCCCTGCAAACAATGCTTTGTGGAAAGAGATTCATTTCTAACCGTATTTAAATAGTACATTATCGAACGTGAGTGCCGCAGACGCTTCGCACTTTGAGGCTGTGTTGCTATGTAATCATCCAAAATGTCCGAAGCGGCTGCTAAGTATACGGGCAAGTCGAGGGCATCCGTTAGGAAGTGGGTGAAACAATATTCAGTTAAAAAATGTTGATGATCTACTAAAACGTGGTTCGAGAGAAAAAGGGTTGGACAAGGACCAAAAATGATTACTAACATGTTTTCCCGAAATGCACCAAGGGATGCAAAAACTAAAGCAGAAAGGTTCGGATATATCGTACGAGGCTTATCTGATAAATCAGTGACTTTCATAAAAGATGGCGCTCAAATCACTGCCTCCTTTTATTGTTATTATTTACAACCTCATTTAAGGTTAAACACCAAGTTTCATGCACAGGGTGGTATAAATTGAACACTTTTAAAGGTAAACTCCTTTATCTAAAGGAGATAGACGAAAACTGATGTCGATGTCTGAGGCTCAATTTTTGTGATAAACTCAATGGTGAAAACCGCATATCGATATCTAGTACCTTTTCAGATATACAGGGTGTTTTTCAAAAATCTGCATTTTGGAAAAATGTTTGTAATTCTTTTCCTATTGATTTCTGTAAAAACATTTTCAAAGCACTTTGTCAGGTGGATTTCAACAGTGTAAGTTACATTTTTTACAACTAATATTTTAATAGTTATTAACGCAAAAATATATTTTTGAAATGGGATACCCTGTATATTTTTCCTTATCAGAATAGAGCTTTAAATTACCATTCTAAAAATATAGCACACTAAATATTTTGCTTAAATCTACTTCAAAATATAAAGGTTTTCAGTTTTTAAGCGAGTTTTAAATGCACATTTTTGTGCAGTAGGCTTTGGACGGAGCGGCAATATCAATTGTTTCCCAATAGCAGTTAAATCGTAAAAAAAAATTCCCAGAAGTAACTCAATAAAACAATTTATTCCCAGTAGAGCAAACTAAAACAAAACAATTTTCTATAAGAGATGTTCGAAATGTCGACCAGTTTCATTTACACATAGGCGGCATCTTTTCTGGACACTTCTTACCGAGTTGATTAGTTCAAGAGGAGTGAGAGCTGTAAATCTTTGTATCACTGCGACTTCTAACTTTTGCCTGGTGTTGGTCGGCAATTTAAAAATTAGGTCTTTCAATCTTCCCCAGAGATAGAAGTCCATGGGTGTTAAATCCGGTGACCTAGCGGGCCAACGGTTCGGACCTTGGTTGGCTATCCAGTTATTGTCGAAATTGGCCGATAAAAAATTACTGATAACTGCAGCGTTACGAGGGGGTGCCCCGTCGTGTTGAAAAAATATATTTCTAAGCTCCATGAACGGCAGTTCATCAACAAGAGGTTCTATTTGCTGCCTTAAAATTTCTAAATATCTCTGAGAGGTGAGTGTTCCTTCGTAAATAAATGGACCTATAACCCTGCCTCTAAAAATTCCTGCCCACACATTAAATCCAAATCTGCCTTGATTTCTTGTGCCCACGTATAAGAATTGTAACGGTTAAAAATACCTGCATTGCTTACATAAGCTTCGTCTGTCCAAATGCAATTTAATGAAAAATTTGGAACATGGTTACAATTCTCCAGAAACCATTGGCAAAAATCCATACGCCGTTGAAAATCTCCGTCTCTAAGGTGATGAACTTTTCTTGTCCTATATGGCCTCAATTTGTGCTTTTTCAAAGTACGACTTACGTTAGTTCTTGGTAGTCCAGTGGATTCTTTTAACTATCGGATTGAAGTGTTGGGATTATTTCCGATAGTTCCTAAAACTACTATTTCTTCTAACTCCTTATCCCTGTTTGATGCATAATTTCTGGGTGGTTTTTTTTCAAACTGGCCACTATTAACTAGGTTATGTCGCAATCGAGCGAATATATCCTTGAAGGTTTTTCGTGGTACAAGTTACTTGCAGCTTTTCCGTAATTTTCAAATTTCATTGCGATTTATTTGACAATTCAATAACTGATCCTGAAGTAAAATTTGACAACTAAACGATTGAATTAAACCATATGGCCGCTCCGTCCAAAGCCTACTTCACAAAATGTAAATTTAAAACTCGCGTAAAAACTGAAAACCTTTATATTTTGAAGTAGATTTAAGCAAAATATAAAATGTGCTTTATTTTTAGAATGGTAATTTAAAGTTCTATTCGGATAAGGAAAAATATACAGGGTATCCTATTTAAAAAATATATTTTTGCGTTAATAACTATTAAAATATTAGTTGTAAAAAAATGTAACTTACACTGTTGAAATCCACGTGAAAAAGTGCTTCGAGAATGTTTTTACAAAAATCAAAAATATTCAATAGGAAAAGAATTACAAACATTTTTCCAAAATGCAAATTTTTGAAAAACACCCTGTATATCTGAAACGGTACTAGATATCGATATGCGGTTTTCACCATTAAGTTTATCATAAAAATTGAGCCTCAAACACCGACATCAATTCTCGTCTATCTCCTTTAGATAAAGGGGTTTACCTTTAAAAGTGTCCAATATGGACCACCCTGTACACGTGTCGAATATAAAAATTATCCCAAAAGTTTCATGTTTATTTTTATCATTAGTTAAATTCCTACAGTACGTTAAGCTTTATTTATAGCACCTTTTTTTATTTAGTAAACACCATCGTTGACGCTTCGCCCTTCGCATATAATAAGCGATTCTTGTGTTACCTATAATTCGAACGCCGAAAAAATGCTCCAGATTTACAAGAAGGCATTAGTAACGTCTGCCAAACGGTGGTTTGTCAATAAAAATGGGAAGTGAATTCTTTAAAGGCATAACGACTCCAAACATTGGAGTAAAACGTGTGGCCAGTAGAAAGTGGAATGCTGTATCGTCACACAAATGGCCATCCCAGCTGGTCATACATCAAGTAGAAGATTCTTCGTAAAAAGGCGTACACAGCGAAACAACTGTCACGGCAAATTTGGGCAATTTGGAAATTTTTGGCCCAAAAATACACGGAAAATCTCGTCAAAAGTATGCTCGGAAGATTCCGAGCGATCATCGAGGCTGATGGGGACTGAACGAACTATTGAATCATTAACATTTTATTGGAAATCTATTGTCGAATCATAAATAAATAAATATATTTTTAACGAACAATGGGCTCCACTTACTCGACTGACTTTACAATTAAACCTTACGTTGTCGTAGTATACCTAGCCCTACGATATATTGGGACACGCAGCGGTGAATGGCACTTGCTAGAAACGTTTGCTATCGCACAGTGGGCCAGAAATCTGATTTTTCGTTCAAAATTGTCTAGAGCCCTCATGTATTAACGAAATCAGACATTTTTTTTTAGAACATTCGTATGCGAATTCTGGATAAATATAAGGAAGCCGCTTTGCAAAATATAACCTCAAAGTTTTTTTAAATTGCAAAAAGCAACACGGAACCGGGAGGTGAAATTTCGAAGGTCACGTGATTTAAAGTTACCGGGGTTTCTGGGGTCGCTGAATCTATTTTCAGGGTCAATTTGATCATACAGACCCTTCTGAGGGATGAAAGTGGAGGTTGGAGGGGAAGAAATTATGATATTCTCCTAAATTAGAGTTTCGCGTCCCAAACTGGTTCCTCGGGGATTTCTGGGGTCGCTGAATCTATTTTTCAACCCCCATTTTCATCCCTCAAAAGGGTACATATGATACATATGATGAAAATGACCCCAAAAATAGATTTAGCGACCTCAAAAACCCCCGATGAACTAGTTTTGAACACATAAACTTGAAATAACGTGAATTTCAAAATTTCACCACCCGGTTCCGTACTGCTTCTTGCAATATTAAAAAAATTTGAGGTTATATTTTGCAAATTGGCTTCCTTACGGTTATCCGAAATTCGCTTACGAGTATTTTAAAAACAAAATTGTCTGATTTCGTTAATAACTGAGGGCTCTAGACAATTTTGAACGAAAATCAGATTCCTGGCCCACAGTGCACCGGTTGAAAACTGATTAGTTTTGAATATGTGTTCATTCAAAATGCTTACATTAGCATAGACATAAACACAAGTGTATATTATTTTATCAAAAATACACATGTAAAATAGAAACAAAACTTACCTTTCTCTGGGACCTTTCACTAATGCCTAAACCTTTTAGCCAATTGGCTAATCTGAGATCTTCCTCCACTTCCTCGTGTATTGCTTCAGAATTTTGTTGGAGACTTCTTAACATTTCAATTTGTTGCTTATTGGCTTCATGAAGATCTTTGAGCTGTAAAAAAAATGTTTTAAACTAAGAACTACAGTGCACATATATATATATATATATATATATATATATATATATATATATATATATATATATATATATATATATATATATATGTATATATATATATATATATATATATGTAAATATATTATATATATATATATATATATATATATATATATATATATATATATACTCCTGGACAAAATTAAAGCAACAATCTGAAAATTATTTTTTTTTAAGTTTATCGAGTATTTGAATAGTAGGCTATGCATATTTTGTTTCGTTGTTCATGACAGAAATCAAAATAATTCGTTTAGATTTACAGTTTTAAAGAATTTTTTAGAAGATAAACAATTTTCTGTAATGCGATAGATTTTCTTTAAAAGTAAGCTTATAAATTGTTCCCTTTTTCAAAGTAATACGTTTTTGTGGTAGACTGTTTTATTTTTGACCCCAAAGAATTAGAAAAATGAATCGAACAAGGAATTTAACTGAACACGAGGTACTGCGAGCCTCAGTTTTATTGGACGAGGGATATTGTCAGAGTTATGTTGCCAAACATCGTTCCACAATAAGTCGTATGGTAAGATGCTTGAATGAAGTAGGAACTTATTCTAGAAGGCTAGGGCAAGGGCGAAAACGATGCACTAGTGACCTAGATGAACGTTTTATAAGACAATATGCTTTAAGAAACAGGACTGTCACTAGTTCTATAATAAGAAACGAACTTGAAGCTGTTCGCAATGTCACAATTTCTTCTAAAACAGTTAGAAGACGGTTAAATGAAGCTGGATTAAACAGTAGGAGACTAGCCACTGCGCCCTTGTTTACTAGAGAGAACAGAGTTGCCAGGTTACGTTTTGCTCGAAATCACGAAAACTGGTCTGTGGATGATTGGAAACTAGTTTTCTTCACAGATGAAACTAGGGTTAGTCTAAAACATCCAGATGGTCGTGAGCGAGTATGGCGAAGACCAGGAGAGAGGTTTGCTCCTTGCAATATCTCTGGAAGAATTCCATTCGGTGGTGGCTCTGTTATGTTCTGGGGTGGCATCTGCTTTGATGCTCGCACAGAGTTAGTTCCTGTCCGTACGAGATCCATAAATGCTGACTACTATCTTGAGAATATTTTAATAGAACATGTGATGCCTTTCGGTCATTTTGTGGAGCCCAATTTCCTGTTTATGCAAGACAACGCTCGACCTCACGTGGCTAGGGAGGTACTCGATTATCTTAATCAAATTGATATACCGATGGGTATGGGGGGGGAATGGCCACCAAAAAGCCCGGATCTGAATCCGATAGAACATGTATGGGATCACCTTAAGAAAAATGTGAAACGTCATATACCTGCACCTAGAAACTTGAGCGAACTTGAAAATGCAGTTATCACAGAATGGGAGCAAATTCCTCAAGATTTTATCCAAAATTTAATTAGAGGCCTGCCTAGGCGCATAAACGCTGTCATCCGAAATAAAGGAGGCAACACACGCTACTAGTGTCCCAGTTACACCATTAATTTTGCTACTAGGGTCCCAGTTTATTTTTTTCATTATTACATAATTTCAACGATTTTGTTATTAGGTCTTAAGAATAATTTTAATTCGAATCTTACTTGGTAGCTAATTCACTTTTAAAGTATCCGAATAAGTTTTTTCTAACTTTTAGTGTAACCAATGTACATAAAAAATTATTAAAATTAATTCATTATAGAGATTTGTATGATTTAATATATTGTTGCGTTAATTTTGTCCAGGAGTGTATATATATATATATATATATATATATATATATATATATATATATATATATATATATAAATATATATATATAAATATATATATATATATATATATATATATAAATATATATATATATATATATATATATATATATATATATATATATATATATATATATATATAGTCCCTGGCCAAATTATTAGACGCACTGCAAGATTTCATGTAAAATATTAATTACCGAGTGATATTGTACCGTTTTATTATTTTAAATTGATTTGTTTTTTATTTTTATATTATCCAATCAATTACCTATTTATTTGACATAAATAAAACAGCATTAATTTAGAAAAGCATAAGTTTATTAAGTTTTAAAGAAAAGTGAAATTAATGTTAGTAAAAGTCAATATTTAGTTGAGCCACCTTTAGCCGCTATCAAAGCTTTAATTCTGCGCGGCATGCTATCAATGCAAGATTGTACTGTCTCCTGCATTTGAGGATGATGATTCCACACATGAATAATCTTTTCTAGGAGCTGGGTTTTGTTGGTAATCACATCTTTAGCCACTTCTCTTTTCATCAGCTCCCACACATTTTCAATGGGGGCTATTACCCGGCCAATCCAACAGAGGGATATTTTTTTCTGCCAAAAAAGCTTTAACAGACCGAGCAGTGTGGCAGGGAGCTCCATCTTGCATGAAAGTGAATGGTTCCCCATTTGGAAACCATTCTCTGAGCTGCGGAATCAACCGATTTTGTAATACTTCTTTGTACTGATCTTGCCTCATTATTCCTTTGACGACGTACAGACGTCCAGTGCCCTTGCCGCTGATGACTGACCAAATCATCACTTTGGTGGGATGTTTAACCGTCGAGACGACACAATCAGGATGAAACTTTTCTCCATGACGACGACGCACATACTGAGCTTTATTCTGCAAAATTTCGAATGTGCTTTCGTCACTGAAGCAGACCTGTCAAAAATAGGAAAAATATATAAACTTCCATGTTTATTTGCTTTATTTAACTGAAAATGATAATAATGTATCAATTATTGATTAAATTGCTGTATCTTACCGATCTCCAGAAGTCCACATCTTTGTCTTGCCATTGTTTGGCCCACTTCAGGCGCTTTGCTTTCATTGCAGCTGTTAACATGGGCTTCCTGGCGGGGCAACAGGCCTTAAAATCTAATTCTTTCAATTTTCTTCGAACAGTGCGCTCAGAAGCATTTACGCTAGCATCCTGGAGTTGTGATTTTATTACCTTTGTGGTAGCAAATCTGTTTTCTACACAAATTTTCTTCAAACAACTCTCTGACCGTGGAATGAAAATTGGTTTTCTACCGCATCTTTTCTTTCTTTTCGGGCTTAATTCCTTCCCTGACTCAATTTTCTTTTTTATGCGTCGTACACTAGCTTCAGAAACCTCCAATCTTCGTGATATTTCTCGGTTTGTAAATGTTTTCGCAATCACAAGGGCCTTCAGTTCAGCTTTTTTACGTGGTGAAAGATCGCCTTTTCTACCCATAATGAAAATAGTTCAATTACTTTTTTAAAACACTGCATACAAAATAAACTAATAACTGAGTAGTATAAAACTGTTAAACAAACAATCACAGTCCATAAAGCCACAGAAACACGTCCGTACCTGACTCGACTCCGATCGCGACTGATACAGGTTTGTACTTCTTTACGTTCATGTATCACTTTGTCAACACAGTGTTGCCATATGTTAAAAATAAATACAAATATGTAGTCTACAACAATTCTTTTAAATAAAAATCAATAATATTGTAGTTTAAATACACCATTATTGCATAAAATTACTAAAAAAAATACAGTGCGTCTAATAATTTGGCCAGGGACTGTATATATTATATATATGTTTATGCTAAATTACGTAAAAAAACTTTTAAATCACGATGTCTGGGATTTACCGCTCTTAGGTAGAACCTGTAAAGAATGTTAGGTATTGGACAGTATAAATGATGTTCTAATCGTATTAATAGTTCATTTTAAAACGTACAACTTAGGAAGTTACATCGTTAGCAAAACCCATTCTGAACAAAATAAAAAGTTGTGAAAACTGACTAAAACAAGCCTTTTACCACTAAAATGGTTTTCTTCAGAAAGAGTGTGGTCTATATCCTCCTTAAGAAATAATATGTATAAAACGAGATCCATACGAGAGCCGCCTTCTCAGCTTTTACAAACGACCACTAAATGGCGTTATTGAGATGTGATATTACCATTGTTGTAAAATGTGACATTTGTTATGGTTAAAACAGTGGTAGCTTAGGAATTGGCCTAGTAGTTTGTTTACAGTGCGCTTTTAAAAAAACTAGTTTTGTGAACGAATGGAAATTTAACGTGAAGGTTTTCGTGGGATAATTTTTTAGGGTTTTAGGAAAGGCATAAATTAACAACAATGCTTCGAATCGATTCGTTCAATTTTTGGTAATTAATCACTATCAGAAAAGACTATTTACAATTGATTTGCAGAATTTCGTAGTGGTTGTGCTTTCGTCAGCGATGAATTTCGTGAAGGTCAACCGAAATCGGTTATTGTTCCAAAAAACGATGCTGTGCGCAACACGATTGAAGAGGATCGGCATGTGACTTACCATGAGATAGAGGCATCCTTAGGCATATCGAAGCAGCAGTATATTCGATGTAACATGAAGATTTAGCTATAAAAAATCTGTACCCGGTGGATTCCGCATACTTTGATCGAAGTAACAGGACACGAAATCTGGATATATTCGTACGAGCCGAAAATTAAGCAACAATCAACTGTTTGGGTTTTCCAAGATGAATCGAATCCAATAAAAGTGGTTCGTTCGCGAAGCACTTCCAAGAAAATGATCGCTTGTTTCTTTGGTTATACTGGATAGGTTGCAACCACTGCTTTAGAGGATCGAAGAACAGTTAATGTTGAATGGTATACAACAAATTGTTTCCTAGAAGTCATCGATGAAATCAGGAAAAACAACCGAACAGGTCGCATCATGTCAAAAAAAAAATCGTGGACAGCGATTTTCATCACCTAACCCGCTTTTGTAAAGAAAATTAAATTGAAACCAATTTACCATTACCTAAACAAATTTGTAAAAAATTTATACAAATACCTTTCATTCGCATAGTATTTGTGGCGGATTTACGTTTTGTTGCGAGTTTCACGCCACAATATTATTAATAACGACAATAATATTTATTTAACGTTTAATATGCTGGCATAGACGACATGGCATACGTTTAACGATACCGTGATTCCTAACTGCTTAAAAATTGGGACTCTTCTTCATGTGCCGTCATCTATTATGGAAAATGCGAACATTTTTAGTAGTGGTGGGCATAATCGCATTATTGCAATAATCGGATTCTCAGGTTATGAATGATTTTGATAATTGGATTAAAATACGAATTAAAAAATCATCCCCTCCCGTACTACCTTTGATGTTGCATGCGTCGCTTTATTATAAAATTTAAAATTCATCGGTATTGCTCGATTTTGCCGATTCGCCGAAACGAAACTCGAACTCCAGGCATGCCGATTAATTCATTAATTCAATTGTTTATTATTTTTTTTTTTTAGTAGTATGGATGAATCGTCGTTCCGTGAGTATTAGTGTTGGATGTTGACTGTTAGTTGAGTATCGAATAATTAAAGTTAAAAGTAAAATTTATAAAGAAAACAGAAAATGAGGCCTGATTGTAACAAACATTCGCTGATGTGGAACTGGTTTAAAAAAATTGACTGTAAACAAGTTGCTTGCAAGATATATGATAAAATAATAAAATATTTTGGCGGAACAACAAATTTGAAACAACATTTATTAAACTACTATAAAACCACTATAAAACTAGAAATTTTTCCAAAAGACACTGAAACAGAACAATCTATAAATGAAGAAAATGAAAAGACAATTGAAAAACCAGGTTGTTCCTCAGAAAATACACAAACTCCGTCATCCGAATCCGAAACTATTACGCTAAGTTCTTCAAGTACCGGACCGTCAAGTGCTACATCAGAAGTAGAAATATTGAATACTACTACTAATAGTACCAGTATAAAAATAGGTACTTTTATTAGTTCTAATTTAACAAAAAAAAATGTTAGACCACCGAAACAATTAAAGCTTTTTGGAATGAAGGAAACAAATATAATTCTTGAATCGAAACTAGCGAGAATTGATTCTGCGCTACTGAAAATGATCGTTAAAGACCAACCATTATCCCCTGTAGACGATGAGAGGTTTTTGGAATACACTCGGGAATTAGAACCACGCAATACTCCTCCGAGCAGAAAAAAACTAACATACGATATTTTACCTAAACGATACGAGAAGGCAGCGTCAGAGTTACAAAATATGTTGCATAAAGTAGAGAATGTTGCCATATCAACAGATATATGGACATCCGACAGCACTAGGGGGTATCTTACAGTGACGTGTCATTTTATATACAATGATCGTTTAACATCGCGAGTGTTAGCTACAAATGAAATAGTTGGTTCACATACAGGCGAAAATATTGCTAATGCGTTGACAAACATTTTTAACAAGTGGAATATTGCAAATAAAATTGTAACTGTTGTGTCTGATAACAGCGCTAGTATCAAGAAAGCAATCAATGATTTTCTTCAGAAACACCACTACCCCTGCATTACTCCTACACTTCATTTAAGCATAACCGAAGCTGTTTCTACAATCGAGGAATTAGATAAAATTTTGAAAAAATGTAGGGCACTTGTTGGATATTTCAAACACAGTGTTCTAGCAAACGACAAATTAAAAAAAGTGCAAGAACAGATGGGCTTGCCAAAGTTAAAAGTCAAACAGGAGGTTTCTACAATATGGAACAGTACCTTCATAATGATTGAGAGGTTACTATGTATGAAGAATCCGTTATTTGTTGTTACAAATTTATCAACATCTCCGGAGTTTTTAGATGCCGAAGAATGGAAAGTTCTTGAGGATTGTCTGGAAATGTTACAACCCGCAAATGAACTAACCACGGTGTTCTCCGGAGAAAAATACCCCACCATATCATTAGTCATTCCTTTAATTCGAGGATTCCAAATCGAAATGAAATATCTTACAACCCAGACTGAAACTGGCGAAGAATTGAGAAAAAAAATTTTGGATACCGTAACTCGTCGTCTGGCGCATTTTCAAACTAATATAATTGCCTCCAAAGCATGTTTTTTGGATCCTAGGTTCAAAAAATATGGATCAGGTTCAGAGGAAAAGGCAAATTCAGAGATTAATAACAGAGGAACTAACATCTTTAATTTCCAAAAAAGAACTCTCTCGAAGAAAATCTGACGACACTCGACAACGATCAGATGTTGAATCTATACCGAAAAAATCGAAAGGCATTTGGGCGGACTTTGATCAAAAATTATCAGGTATTTCAATATTTTCGACACCACCCACAATGGCTGCGTTAATGATACGTCAATATTTAGAATTGGCGCCACTAGAAAGAACTCAAGACCCTATACAATTATTCTGGACGAAACACAAGCTGATTTTACCTGAATTGTACGAACTTGCTACGAAATATATCTGCCTTCCTTGCACATCTGTGTCTTCTGAGAGAGTTTTTTCGAAAACCGGACAGTTGACAAACTGTAGACGAAATAAACTACAAATTTGGATTATATTGTTTTCTTAAATTCACAGTATTGATAGCGATTCGTAATGATAGCACAGATAGGTTACTAATTATTATCATTCCATTGGGTATACAACCTACCTACTATGTTAGTACTAATACCTACACCTACCTACCTAAAGTTTAGATAGAATTGTTTTATTTTTTAAGACTGCCAATATGTTAATTTTTGATTTTGTATTATTAGTTGACGGAGGATATATGAAATATTTTCATTGTTTTCCAAAGTTGAGAGTAGTAAATAGTAAATAGTAATTGAAATTAAGTTATCTTTTTTATTTTACGTTTGTTCAGATTTTAATAATATTTTATATAAAAGTTACTAGATGACCAAAGCGATGAACATAACATACCTATTCTTATATATTTATATCAAATTTTAAGAGTTTATTTTTTAAACAAATTATTTTTGTCTTTATACACCGATATAAAACTCAAAAAAAAAAAAAAAATTTCTTATATACAGGGTTTTCAAAATTAAGTCGATAATATTGCTAACTTGTTTATTTCTGGAGCTGCTGAGGCAATCAAATTAGAAAATTTGTGCCGACCTAATTTTGAACAACTTACCCCAGTATATATGTATAATGCAACCAATTAAAGTAAATAAAACATAAAACCCCAAGTAACCAATTCAAATCGTATTTTGAATTTTTGTAGTGGCTGCGTTTTTAATGCCATTTAGGATAAAATAGGTTATTTGAATTATTTGGTTATCCGGTGCCTGATTTGGAAATTGATAGTAACAAAGCCAACGATGTGGATACAATTCTGTTGTGATCCAAGAGTGTATTTTTGAAAGTCTATATTGAGGTGGTGCGCAATTCACTAATATGAAGCGTGCAAGCACTTAAGTCCAAGCCGTTAAAAATAGTACAAAATATTGCATACTTACTTTTTTATAAACAAAATCTAGGTAAATTTTCCTATTAATGGCAACATTGCGCTGCGGGAAATCCTAATTTGGATGTTTGATTTTATCGCTTCCGAGAATCCGAGTGTTTTGTTGTTGACTTTTGTTTACCATTTTAGTGATTTTAGATATATATTATAATGAAGAGAATTCCGATTATATATAATTCGATTCTTAGGTTTTCATAATCAGATGATGCCGATTATTTCAATAATCGGATTACCGATTATTTTTAATTCGAATTATCCCATCACTAATTTTTAGCAACCCTAATCGATTTTTTTATAAGAAAAAAAATTTGGAAAGCAGCTGAGAAACTTTAGTTTCCTAAGTTACACAGCATAGATCGATAAACTTTTGGCTAGTTCATTTTTGTACGTGAAGCGTGCTTAACCAGGGTCTGCCCCCTTTAAGACCTATATGCTTTTTAATTGGTTAAGAATGTGACTCCATCTATTATCAAGACTGTTAAACCATTTACATTGGGACAATGAGACTAAATGAAAATGTAATTTCTACGTATATGTCTCTGGTTAGATTGATTTAACAGTAGTTGCGTTAACAATTATTTTTGAACGTTTTATTTAAAAGGCATCATCAAAGGGAGATTTGAGATGAAATTTAAACAAACACCTTTTGTTACCAGTTCACTATTATCTTTCTTTTAAGAGAATATCTAGAAAAAGAAGTTCGTTACTTTTTGCTTTTCCTATTATAAATGCTTACCACACTGGTGACCCTTTTAAGATTTTCCACACACTCGTGACACAGTCTCGTATGCTCTCCTTTCAACTGTAGCAGCGAATGATCGCTCATCTCAAAACTTTCATTTGTTTTGCTTGACTTTGAAGTATCAACGGACCCATGGGTTGCTAGGTTTTCGCCTAGTTCCGGCGATAGAACTGTTATTGCAGCTTGGACGCCTGAACGTACCAAATTGTCTAGGGCGAACATCCAATGTGGTTTTATTGGATGAAGACGTAGTACGTCATTGACTGATTCCTAAAGGAAAACAAGATTTTTTTTATCTTAGAAATAGAAAGCAGAGTGTAATAAAAATTGTTTAATATATTAAAATGGATGAGACTCCTCACGTCAGTTGGTGACACATACCCTTTTTTTTATTAAATTTCAATAGTTGAAATTATATAAAATTAATATCAACTACTAAAATTAAACAAAGTCCAGATTTCAACAGTTAAATTGCATTAGCCGAACTAGGATCGACAGAAAAGAGAACAAAACTTAAAGTACTTGTCACAGTATTAGCGCAAAGAATAGTTAATATACAACGATTTGCATTTTTGGCTGCTGTACGCCTATTTTTAAAGGCAACCTGTTCTCTGTCGGAGGCTATTTAAGGCTATGGACTTATAGGGGAATTTTTGAGCTAGTTTGGAATAATTACCGCTAGGCAGAACGATCGTACATAAAAATCAATATCCAGTACTGAGCTTGAACGAAGTTCCTGTTTTACAAGTTGTTTACTGTTCTCTCATCTGTCAACCCTTCTCCAAAAGCATTTCGTCGTGTCACGACTCATCAGCCGAGCTAGGAACAACAAAAAAGCGAAAAAAACTCAAAGTATTTACTAGAGAAAAGAATCGATAAGATAAAAGCCTGTGAGGTAGAACTCTAACGATCGCGCTACCTAGTGGTAATTCTTAGTAACTCGCTAAGGAATTTCTCCATCGCTCTGTGGCTTTAAACAGACACCAGGCAGGAATGCATTCAAATATAGGCTTACAGTAGCCAAAAATGCAAATTCCTGTATCTTATTAACATATAAAATCACTGGCCTTCGTATTTCAAAAAGTATCGCGCCGCCACTAGCATCAGTTAGGACACCATTAAACGAGCCTAAATAAAAAAGAAAGAATTTTTAAGGCAAGTTGAAAGGAGATGGATAACCAATCAGTTTACGTCGTGAAACGTATTGCAAAAATAAATGTTTTTTCGTAGAATACTGAAAATTGTTAATGCAAAACGTGACTTATTTTATTGACGTTGTCGAAGTTTAGTGACAATTAGTTTTTATTATTACTTAACCAAAGAAAAATAGTGATATTAATTATGACGTGCGTGTCATAACTAATTTTTCACAGGTATCTGATGTGTCTAATGCACAGTCATAACATTTTTAATTGCTGAAGGGAAACACTTCGTTTGTTACTTATTTTGCAGATTGAAAGTCAGCTGATTGCACTAGCAAAATAAGTACAGGTTCTGAATTCACGATCGAACTCCGTTAAGGTAGTTAGTTAGTTAGTTAGTTAGTTTATTTATTTATATATATATATATATATATATATATATATATATATATATATATATATATATATATATATATATATATATATATATATATATATATATACCGGGTGTCCCAAAAACAAATGTATTCCCTGTGAGGGCTGATAGACCAGCTCATTACTCACCAGAATATGTAAATATGTCTAGATTAGCTTAGTACATTTTTTTTAGAGTGTGAAGAGTCAAAGTTAGCTAATTAGACTGTTTTTACTCATGATATTTATAAAAATGTTTTTCCCCATATGCTTAGCACAACTATATCGTAAGTGTCAATATCTCGAAATATAATTTTCACTAAGGTCATATTCTAGTGAGTTATGAGCTGGTCTATCAGCTCTCGGTTGGTATATATATATATATATATATATATATATATATATATATATATATATATATATATATATATATATATATATATGTGTGTATATATATATTTATATATATATATATATATATATATATATATATATATATATATATATAACACAAAATAATTTTGATTTAGAATATCGTTCAACCTTACTTGATACAAATATATGGCAAATTGTAATTGATGAATAGCTGCACAGTCATAGTCTAATTCTTCTTTAAGCTGTTTGATTGTCGTTTCAATAATATTCATGGATGGATCGGTGACATAAGCTTTAAGACCATCCATCAACCTAAAATAAAAACGTAAATTTAAGCGATAAATTCGTAGAAATATTTTGATTCTTTAGTATTTTGTGTTCCATTTTTTTTTGCAATATAAAATAAAGAAAAAAGAAAATTTAATAAAACTTCAAACTTTCTATTTTATTACAACCGACGTGAATTCACAAACTTATAAACTGAAAAAATATTTTACCAACTTACTTCTGTAAATGTTTGGACGTCAGAACAGTCTCTCCCAAATATTTATCTCGGACTTTCTGCATCCAGAGTTCACATATTTTATTTCCATCGTTGGCTAAAACTTTAGCAAGGGTTGTTCTTCTTTGAGAGTCCTTCTTCAGGAGGTAGAAACCATCAGTTTCTGTACCTAATATACCAAAGAACATCATGAAAAGTGTCCAGTATTCTATGTAAGTTATCAATTAACTGGCTTCAGCTTTTAGAAAAAGAGATGTCGGTGAATATAGCTTGAATTTTTTATAAAAGAACATTAACACCATTGGAGTCGTTTTTGCGTAAAAAAAAAATGGTTATGAAAGAGTAATATTATTATAGTGGCATAGAAGACGAGGATGGCTGTTAAATTCTGCTGCTGTACTAAAAGTACCAGAGCATTCCTGTGCCCGCTCATTTTCCAAGTGCCAATCTAGGACCCGCCTCGCTCTATTGGAGCTCGTCACTAGATGCAGGTAATGCAGTAACAACCTACGGTAATAACATAATAATACGGAAGTCTTATACTGGAAGATATCGTAAGACGTCCGCCGTAGTAGTAATACAAACAAACTCTGCAGAAATGTGCAAGTTTTCAATGCAACAGTAAAGCCCTTTCGTGATAATAATAGCCAAGGCAAACAATAAAATTAAAATCTCGTTATTTTCGCGTAAATACATTATTAGCTATATTTACTAACCTGAAATTGAATGAGATTCTCTTTCCATAAGGTTTATAACTAGAGCATTTCAGAAAAATAGATTGAAATAAAACTATGAATGTTTATAGAATTAGCTTTACCTAAATCTGCTTCGGGAGAAAGAAGTGTCCCTGAAGAGTTTCGTCGTTCAGTGTGACTATCTAAAGCAGAGTCGCCGCAGTCCAAGGAAGGCGTTGAAGCCAAACTAAAAGAAAGGTAATGTTCATAAACATGAATGATGAAATATGTACAATAAAATTAACTTTCAATAAAATATTTTATTAATTTAAAACGAAAAGAGTGAGATAGAGATGTAGATAAAAGAGTAAAAGGCATCGTGTCATAAAACGTATTTTACTGAAAGTAGACACCAAAAAGGCTTCTGGCACTAATGTAATAATACTCAAAAAATGCGCCAAAGAACTAACACCCGTTTTCTTCTTC
This sequence comes from Pachyrhynchus sulphureomaculatus, assembly GCA_019049505.1. NCBI lineage: Eukaryota > Metazoa > Arthropoda > Insecta > Coleoptera > Curculionidae > Pachyrhynchus > Pachyrhynchus sulphureomaculatus. Next base: position 158,815,525 of record CM032454.1, on the reverse strand, counting down.
TAACTTATGTAACATATATTTGGAACACTTTGGAGAATCTCGAGCGATTGCGCTTGATATATCCAAAACATTCGACCGTGACTGGCATGATGGATTGCTGGCTAGACTACGCTCTTATGGTATGTCTGAATATTGTCTCATTTACATTAATGATTTCCTGGAAATCACCAGGAACCTAATCTACAGCTTTGCAGATGACCATAAGCGAGCTACATCCTTCGAACACTTTCCATGAAAATACTTGTAGAATAGGCTCAAGTCGCCAACCGTTCTTCGATATTCCAGCGAATCAAGGCCGCCGGTCAGTTCCGGGTCTCCAGTCAGACGAATAGCCCTTCTCTGAACAGAATCCAACAAATGCAGTGTATGTTTGGGAGCGAATCCGGGTTCCAATTCCATTTGGTTACTGTCACCCCAAGATAGAATTTCTTCCCGGTCTTTGTTAAGTTGGATGACTGCCTGCTGTCTGCGGATATCTGTCTGAGTAGCCGATGCCCGAGCGTTCAAAGTGAATGAAGAGATAAGTGTACTGTCATCTGCAAAGCTGTAGATTGGATTCCCGGTCTTTTCCAGCAGATCGTTAATGTAAATGAGAAAGAGAGTAGGAGACAGTATGGAGCCTTGGGGCACAGCGGCGTTGATAGTGAAGGTAATAGAAAAGAATCCGTCGACTGCCACTCGTAAAGAACGCTCTCTGAGAACACATGAGAGCCACAAGCAGAACTTTTCAGACATACCATAAGAGCGTAGCTTAGGCAACAGTCCATCGTGCCAAACACGGTCGAATGCCTTGGATATGTCAAGAGCAACCGCTCGAGAATCTCCAAAGTGCTCGATTGCGTTGTACCAAACATGTGTTACATAAGTCAGAAGGTCTCCTGTTAATCTATGTTTACGAAAGCCATATTGGTGATCACTAATAGTGTTAAATCCTGCAAGATATTTTAGAAGATGCTGATTGATAACCTTTTCCATGACTTTCGATATTATTAAAAGCAGTGCGACTGGTCGGTAGTTATTTGGCAAGGTCTTTTTGCCTTTTTTAGGTATCGGCTGAACTGTGGCACATTTCCGGCAGGAAGGAAATATTCCCTTTCTGTAGGATAGGTTGAAAAGTCTACAGAAAACTGGTGTTAGTCCCCTCGCACAGTTTTTGAGAACAATGGCAGGTATTCCGTCAGCGCCAGAAGCTTTTTTGGTGTCTAGCTTCATTAAAATACGTTTTATGATATGCTGTCTGAAGAAGTGGGGTGACAGTAGCCAAGTAAAATTTACCACTATAAAAACCGAGGTGGCAGTTTTTTCTAAAAAAAGTTGCGGAACCAGACATACTTATGTCGGGACACTCCTTTCTTTAGTATCGTCATTCAACTTGTTCGTTATCTCAGGAGCAAATATGTTTTGGCAAGAACATGTTGCATGCATAACAGAAGCTGAGAATATTATTTCGAACTAGAAAGCTTTACACTCCACAACTTTTAATTCTGTACAAAGCTCAAACTCGACCAACCATAGAATACTGCTTCTAAGTTTGAGGCTCTGCTCCCAAACATACGCTTCATTTGTTGGATTCTGCTCAAATGAGACCTATTCGCCTGGATGGAGGCCCGGAACTAACTAGAAACCTCGATTCCTTGGAACATCGAACGACAATTGGGTGTAGCCCACTTAATTCCTTCCAGAGCGGTATACGTTAGGAATACACGTTTCACTAATACATCACTTCTCTATGAAGTTCAGTTTATCACTCCTCGTAAAATGCTTTTCAAGCAGTCTTTTATATGGCGAATAATATCCCTTTGAAATGATTTGTCCAGGACTGTTTCCCACCGAGTATAATTTACAATGATTCAAGACCAACGTACAGTTGCGTGCAAAAGTTTTAGGTCAAAAATATTTTTGTGATCAATTGAGTTATAAAGGGAAAAGAGAAAAAAAACCAAATACACCGTCATAAACTACTTTAATTATTCCTAACAAAAACATACATCTTTCGGTTATCGAGCCAACTTCTAAGGAACTATGACTTACTCAGTTATGTTTACATTTCTTATCGTCAATCCAGGTAAACATCAAGAATTTAGTTCACTTAAATTGTGTATCAGTATCATTGAGGGAAGATGCCGAAACGCATGTCATTAGACGTTTGGAAAACTTCGTACGGTAAAAGAAAAGTTTCACGTAAAATAGCTGAACTTTTATCCATAGGAAAAACAACAGTTAACAATATAATTAAAAAATGGAGAACAAGTACTCTGAATTATAAACTATGTTCTGGAAGACGAGGGAAAACAACTATTTGTGCAGACAAAGTAATTAAAAGAAAAGAAGTTGCAGATGTAAAAAAATGCTGTAATTATTGCACGTGAATTACGTTAAGAAAATTTAGTTGACATCAGTAGGAGTACTGTTTCTCGTAGACTACCACAAGTTGGACTAGTTGCGCGTGTTGGAGTAAAAAAACCGTTCATCATTAAAAAAAAAATAACATACACAAAAATTAGACAGTTGAGGACTTGAAAAAGTGCTGTTTTAGGACGAAATTAAAGTAAATTTATTTAGAAATGATGGAAAAAAATATGTTTGACGACCAAAAGGTACTAGACATGATTACCGGTATGAAATACCGACTGTTAAGCATGGTGGTGGTAGTATTATGCTTTGGGGGGCATTTTCGTGACAACGCGTCGGTCCAATAGTTAAAATAAAGATACTATGGACGCTTTTATGTACAGAGATATTCTATCAGAACACATGCTTCTTTATGGACGTTGAATTATACCACGAGGATCGATTTTTCAACAAGATAATCCGAAACATCGATCCAAGCTTTTGCAAGAATTTTTCAGAAAGAAAAATCTTCGAGTTTTAGAATGGCCAAGTCAATCTCCGGACTTGAACCCCATAGAACATTTGTGGGAAGAGTTGAAAATGAAAGTGAGAACTCAGAATTGTTCCAATAAAGGTGCTCTCTGGAAAGAAATTCAAGAAGAGTGGGCCAACATCACCAAGGACAGAATTCTCAAATTAATCAAATCGATGCCTCTACCATGTGCCGTCGTAGTACCTTCAAAGCAATACTACAAAGTATTAATAAAAAAGAATCTTTTACTGCTACTTTTTTCTGAGTTATAGTGATTTTTACTATGTTATATACCTTTTTATTGTGAAGTTGGCCCAATACTTATGAACAGCCGAAAAATGTTATTTTTGTTATAAATGATTGTTATTTACCAGGTGTACAAGTATGAAATACGGATTTCAGACAACAGATGGTGCACCAATGCAGTTTGTGCTATAAAGATTTGACACTGCACCATTTTGTTGTGTCATCAACAAGTGTCAGACGCGCACGAGTGATAAATTGGAAAAGTGTGTGCATAGTGTTGTGTTGTTGTGTTCAATATGACGAAATTTATACCGAACAAAGAGCATTCGCGGACAGCATTAATTTTTTGTTTTCATTTGAAGAAAACTGCTGTTGAATCATACCGAATACATCGAGAAGTTTATGGTGAACATGCTCCATCGCAAGATACGTGTGAACGATGGTTTCGGCGTTTCAAAAGTGGTGACTTCGATGTTGTAGACGAGGAACGTGGAAAACCGCCAAAAAAAAATACGAAGATGTGGAATTGCAAGCATTGTTGGACGAAGATGATTCGCAAACACAAAAACAACTCGCCGAGCAAATGGGCGTTAGTCAACAAGCTGTTTCCAATCGGCTACGATAGTTAGGAAAGATTCAGAAGACCGGTAGATGGGTACCGCATGAGTTGAACGATGGAAATGGAAAAGCGCCAAAACACGTGTGACATTTTTCTCGCTCGGTACAAAAGGAAGTTTTTTTTGCATCGTATAGTTACAGGGGATGAAAAGTGGATTTATTTTGAGAATCCCAAGCGCAAAAAATCATGGGTAGACACAGGCGCACCATCCACATCGACCGCAAGACCGAGTCGCTTTGGCAGTAAGACGATGTTCTGTGTTTGGTGGGACCGGAGGCGCGTGGTCTTTTATGAGCCGTTAAAACCTGGAGAAACGGTTAATACTAAACGTTACCAACAACAATTGACCGATTTGAACGGTTCGCTGCTTGAAAAAAGGCCAGAATACCAAAAGAGGCAATACAAAGTCATTTTTCTTCATGATAATGCTGCATCACGTACGGCAAAACCAGTTCGCGACACGTTGGAAGCACTCAGCTGGGAAGTTCTACCCCATGCGGCTTACTCACCAAAGTTGGCTCTTTCCGATTACCACTTGTTTGCATCGATGGGTCACGCACTTGCTGAGCAGCGCTTTGGTTCGTACGAAGATGTGAAAAAATGGCTCGATGAATGGTTCGCAGTAAAAGGGGAAGGGAGATTCTTACTGGCGTGGTATTCACAAATTGCCCGAAAGACAGGAAAAATGTATAACAAGCGATGGAGTATACTTTAAATAAAGCACTTTTTATCATTCTTCCGAATTTAACATGTTTTTTTAGAAAAAAAAAAACCGCATTTCATACTTGTTTTATCATACAGATAGTTTTTTGGATGTAGAATACAATAAAAAAAGTTTGCCGCTCTAAAATGTACGCTAAGTCTACAAAATCGAAAATAAAATTGTCCGACTTTTTTAACGATTTCGTACTGGTTTGAACGTAAAATTGCAGGCGGTGCACTACAACAGACAAATTTTCATATTTTGAAACTCAATTTCTAAATAACACAGACAATATGGGTATTTTTAATTATTCTTATATTGAAACTTAAGGTATAATAAAGATGTATGCACAAGGACTTTTTTTCAATACTATATTTTTTTAAATATTTGTAATTTACTGTATGCCTGTTAAAATTATGCAAACAAAAATTTCGTTTTAAGTTTTATAAATTATAAAGCAACAAAAATAAAAACTATTAGTATCATCGGAAAGCTGAAAGTCTCCTCTTCAAAACGCTATCTTTTAATTTTCTTTTTCACTCTAAAAACAAGAATATCGATTAACTTTCGAGCAGTGCGCGTAGACTTTCAAATTAACCTAACCTGTCAGACGCGCTACACTTTTTGAATCACCTATCCGAATTTTTAATAAAATCTCACGCTAATAAAAAAATCTGAAAAAAATCTATATACAGTAGAACCCCGATTAACCGAGTCGCGATTATCCGAGCTCCGGATTAACCGAGCCAATCTAAGAACCTGATTATCCGAGGTTCGCGGGTCTATGCTGCGTATTAACCGAGCTTCTAAAATATGTATGTACATATTTCCATTTAAAATCTTCGGGGCCTTTGGGGAATCCCCTGGCCCAGGAGAGGAGTTCCCCTATTTATGTTTTTGGACTCTTTCAGCATGTAAATTTGCGTGAATGCAGTGCGTTATAGCGTTTACTACGGAGAAGTACGAGTATACTCACATAATTTATTTGGTTGGAGTTCTGGTAGTTAAGTGTAATTAATACTTGTACACCTTGTATAGTAGAAGATTTTTGAGTTGTATATGTTGTTACTATTAATTAAAGTAGTTTATACGGTGTATTTGGTTTTTTTCCATTCTCCCTTTATAACTCAATTAATCACAAAAATATTTTTTGTCTCAAAACTTTTGCACGCAACTGTAAGTAGCTTTTCCCTCACACGTGTAGTTCCTGTAGCGATTCAGGGATTTCCCTGCAGCACGTGTGCTATGCCAATAAGAAAAACATTATAAGCCAGAATTGTGCAATAGTTTCTAGATTATGTAAAAAGTAGAAAAAGAAGAATGTTATGTAAACGTACAATACATATTTATAAAGTAGTGTCTAATTTAAAATAAATAAGTAAAATTTTTAGTACTAACATGTTTCTTGTTAACTAATTTAGAAAAGCAAGAAGCATTTAAAAGTATAATTTACATATTAAGCAAGCAAATTTTTGAATCTAGATAACCACCAAATATTTATGTACAAATGCGCCGTACCTGCCAAAATTGAGATCTGTGGGCATTTGAATTGGTGGCAGGAGAGAAGCTCGGCTATGATGTTTACTGCAATCAACAAAAAAACGGTAACACAAAAATGATCAGAAATCAGATCCTAACTGAATATAAATACAGTTTGTCAAGTAAGAACGTGTCCGCGATAATTCATTTTTGGTAGATGCGATTCTAACGATTCAACAACAAACCGGTAGAGGGAACCTTTATCTATGACGCATTTTAGAAAAGTGTCAGTCGATTCCGAACTTTCGTCGAAATCACGTACAATCCGAAATGAGTCACTTGTTTGCGCGTCGTTTCGAGGCAGTCTTTCTTTGTTCCCTTCCAAAGAGGCCCTTAAATGACACATTCTGCGGCCGCTAAATAAATTAAAAAGTCGATGTCGTGAAGAAGTGGGTAAATCGTTTTAACGAGACGAAAAATGTCGACGACTTGCCAAAACGTGGCTCGGTATGCAAAGTCACTCCGAAAGTCGAAAAATTAATCGTATCTTTGTTTTCACGGGACCCAAAAAGGAGCGGCAAAATTAAGAAAGTCGGATTTGAATGTATCCCATGAGACCATTCGACAACATCTTCGTGCTCATGATGTCAAATTCCGAAGTACGTTGAAGAAACCTTTGCTGGGCGAAAATCACGTCGCTAAACGGCTCGCTTGGGCCCAAGATAAGATACTACAGTGGCCCTTACAACGCCGGACGCCAACCTTATTGAAAACGTTTGGTCCCTTGTAAAGAGAAAGCTAAGAGGAAAGACTCTGAGGCCTTTGACTCAGTTGTCTCGCAAGATTCGAAAAATTTGCAGAGTATGCATAAAAATCTCGTCGACAGCATGCCTCGAAGACGCCAGGCGATTATTGATGCAAGAGGCGATTGAACAACTTACTAAGGTAATTGTGCCGTTGTTAGTACACCAAAGAATACATGGATGGCAAAAAAATGTTCTCGAAACATATTTTTTCAAGAATACGAGGTCACGTTCTTAATTGACCGACTGTAATAAATAATACAAAGGATAAAGGTCGTTTTTCACAAATTTTGTCTTTTTACTTTATTCGATAAGGGAAGTTTGTATTCACGAAAAAATTAACCCAGGGATTTTTGAATTTCTTCATCTTTCAGGGATTAGAAGACGAAAAACATAATTTTCAAGCTAGTCTGGTCTGTCGGTATATCTGTATGCTGGAAAGATAATTATCGAACAAAATAATGATTTCAAATTTGATACACTTACACCGTCTGATCCCGGACTGCCCTAATAAAAAATAGAAAAATTAAAAGTAACAACTTCAAATGTTCTACATGGTCCCCCCGGTCGTATCAGCGGGTGCGTTGTCATGAAGCACGAAAAATCCTTTGCATACTATCGTGCCGGTCGAAACCGCTGAATCCTCTTGCAAAGTCGCTCCATAACACCCACGTAATACCTGGCGTTCACTGTAATGCCGTCATGAACAACAAAATGCGACAAGCATTGTCTTTGTTCTTGACTTCGTCAGTCACACTTTCTTCGGCCTCGGCAGACCACTACCGAGTCATTGCGTACTTTGCCGTTTTGTGGTAAGCTTCCGTGATTATTTTCAGCAGAAAAAAATCCTCTGTATTTTTCATTTCAATACAGTTCCGGCTGGCGTCCACCCGTTGCTGTTTTTATTCGGGTGTCAAGCTGTGGGGGATAAAATTCGAACAACTGATTTAAAAGTGTTAAGCTTTTCTGCTATCAATCTGTATGAAAGATGACAGTCTGCAGAAGATGACTAATTTTCACAACGTTTACATCGGCCGAACTTGTGCTGGGACGCCCTAACCTTGCATCATTCTCGAGCGACTCCCGTCCATTATTAATTTTGGAGAGATGGTGTATAATACTATCTGGAGATCGCCCAACAGCCCAGCCGCCAGGGGTTTTAAGCTCTCATTAAATGTTAACAGGCTGCATTTTATCATACAGATAGTTTTTTGGACGTAGAATACAATAAAAAAAGTTTGCCGCTCTAAAATGTACGCTAAGTCTATAAAATCGAAAATAAAAGGAAAAATTCATTTTTTCGCAAATATCGGTAAAAATAAAAAAGATATCGAAAAACTAATAGCACCACGTGAAAGAACGGGAAATTAAAAAAAAAAATAGCATATAGTTTTTTTTTTTTTTAGTTTTACCGTAATTTAAAAAAATATATTTAAAATAAAATGGCTGGTTTAACCTCTTCAGTTGTAGTGGGAATCATGCTTCCAACCTCACTTATGATTAAATTAACGTTTCTGTATACCGTTAAATATTTTGAAATTGGCTATTAAGGGGTTTCTCGGGATGCTGATTAAGAATCCGATGGCACACACAACTAAAAAAAAATTGTCCGACTTTTTTTAACGATTTCGTACTGGTTTGAACGTAAAATTGCAGGCGGTGCACTACAACAGACAAATTTTCATATTTTGAAACTCAATTTCTAAATAACACAGACAATATGGGTATTTTTAATTATTCTTATATTGAAACTTAAGGTATAATAAAGATGTATGCACAAGGGCTTTTTTTCAATACTATATTTTTTTAAATATTTGTAATTTACTGTATGCCTGTTAAAATTATGCAAACAAAAATTTCGTTTTAAGTTTTACAAATTATAAAGCAACAAAAATAAAAACTATTAGTATCATCGGAAAGCTGAAAGTCTCCTCTTCAAAACGCTATCTTTTAATTTTCTTTTTCACTCTGAAAACAAGAATATCGATTAACTTTCGAGCAGTGCGCGTAGACTTTCAAATTAATCTAACCTGTCAGATGCGCTACACTTTTTGAATCACCTATCCGAATTTTTAATAAAATCTCACGCTAATAAAAAAAATCTGAAAAAAAATCTATATACAGTAGAACCCCGATTAACCGAGTCGCGATTATCCGAGCTCCGGATTAACCGAGCCAATCTAAGAACCTGATTATCCGAGGTTCGCGGGTCTATGCTGCGTATTAACCGAGCTTCTAAAATATGTATGTACATATTTCCATTTAAAATCGTCGGGGCCTTTGGGGCATCCCCTGGCCCAGGAGAGGAGTTCCCCTATTTATGTTTTTGGACTCTTTCAGCATGTAAATTTGCGTGAATGCAGTGCGTTATAGCGTTTACTACGGAGAAGTACGAGTATACTCACATAATTTATTTGGTAGGAGTTCTGGTAGTTAAATGTAATTAATACGAACTGCTTTATTTGAATTTTTGTTTGTCGTATTATAATGAAGCAAAACAAGAGTAAAAGAATCGTCGTGCCTATTGAAGAAAAATATAAAGCCATCAGAAGAACTGCAGCAGGAGAGACAATTAAAATTGTTGCACGAGATTATGGAGTAGGTGAGGTAACAGTTGGAGACTGGAAAAGAAACCGCACAAAAAGAGAAGAGTGGTATATAAATCAAGCCTCCTCGTCCTCAAGAAGAAAATCAATGAAAACCGGCGACTATGAAAAGGTTAACGAAGCTTTATTCATGTGGTTTAACCAACAGAGATCAAAAGGTGTGCCTCTGTCAGGTCCAATTTTACAACAGAAAGCAATAATGATTAGTAGGCAATTCACAGAGACAGATCAGTTTACCGCCAGTTCTGAATGGCTTGACCGCTGGAAAAAACGGTACGGTGTACGACAACTGACTGTATGTGGTGAAAGCTTTTTGCTGATGTGTGATTAATTGAGAAGTTTAAGCAGGACTTTAGAAAGAAAATCGAAGATTGTAAATACACATGTGATCAAATTTACAACTGTGACGAAACTGGTCTGAATTATAAAATGCTTCCATCAAAAACATTAGCATCTTGACAGGAAAAAATCAGCTCCTGGGCACAAACGAAGTAAGGAAAGATTAACTATAATGATATGTTCCAATGCATCTGGCAAGCACAAAATCCCACTGATGGTGATTGACAAGTCTGCACGTCCTAGAGCTTTAAAAGACGTCTCACCCAAAGCCCTTCCAGTCTATTACAAAAGTCAGAAGAGTGCATGGATGGATGCGACCTTATTTACTAACTGGTTTGAAGAAGAGTTCGTGCCATCTGTGACTAAATTTTTGAACAGAAACCGTCTTCCTATTAAAGCAATTTTGTTAATGGATAATGCCCCCTCTCACCCTGGAGAAGGACTTCATGTGGGCGAAATTGTAAGTTTTTTTCCTCCAAATGTAACCAGCGCATAATGCAATCAATGGATCAAGGCATCCTCGAAAACATTAAAAAAAATTATAGGCGTTTATATCTTGAACATCTGTTAGAATACACAGAAAAGGAGGATATTATCAATGGGATGAGAAAGGTTACACTGAAAAATGTTATTTACTGGGTAAGTCAAGCTTGGGATTCTGTACCTACTACCACTATTCAAAAATCTTGATCAAAAGTTATTGATTTTGAGGACTATGACAGTGAAGATGATACTCCATTAAATGAATTAGCTTTGAAATTGAGAAGCCATGGACAAATGTCCTATTCAAATTTTGACAGCGAGATAGAAGAAAAAGAAAAAAGTTTATTTGAATTAATGCAAAAATTAAAAGGTTGCGAAAATGTGAGAAGAGAAGATGTTGTTGAATGGATTACAGCAGATGATTTAGAAGACGAAATGAGTATTGAAGAAATAATGAATGCCTTTCAGGAAACCGACAAATCAGGTGACGATGACGAAGCGGCGGTGGGTGAACAGTCTCCCACTAAGATCTCTCATCAAGGTTTTGCTTCTTTGGAAAAAGCTTTGAGGTATATCGAACAACAACCAGAGGCAACCCCAGCGAATTTGCTTCTTCTTAATAGATGGAGAAACACTGCAGCGAGAAAAAGTTGATGCAATATGAAACAGAAGCGCATAGATACCTATTTCACTGTTTTATAATGTATGTACCTATTTATATGTTAAAAACGTTAATACATCGGTTTAAAGTTTTGATGTTTATTTTTTGAATGAATAAAAAACAAATCCGGATTATCCGAGTTTCAGTTATCCGAGGAGGGTGCCCCCACGTTACCTCGGGTAACCGGGGTTCTACTGTACTATTTTTTTGTAAAATTTCTCGCCATTTCACATGCTGCTATTAGTTTTTGGAACCGTTTTTGATTTTATTTTGGATTTTGTGGGCTTAGCATACAACTTTAGAAAACTTTTTTTTATCGTATTCTAAGTCCAAAAAAACTACCCTTGTGCCAAAATGCAGCCTGTTAACATTTAATGAGAGCTCAAAACCCCTGGCGACTGGGCTACTGAGCAATCTCGAGAGAGAAGTTGAGACACACACGATAAAAACAGAACGACAAAGATACTGTTTTTATTGCTGGTCGTTTCATTCGACATCGTCGAAAATAACGTAAAATATGAAGACATCAAAAAATTGTTTTAGTATTAAAATATGACATAATTCTGCTACACCTTCCAAACAGTCACTTAAATTTTGCAAACAACGAAGTTGTTATTGTTACAATCAGGTTACTGTTAATCATGATCTGTTTACGTTGATATGAGCCAGCTTGTTCAAAATAAAGTTTAAGACAAAAGCTAAAAACAATAAAATAACAAAACGTGTATATTAGTTTATACAAAGACAAGATATAAAAACTAGATTAATACACATGTCAAAAACTCTAACTTTACAACACGTGGTATAAAGTACAATAAAAAAAAATCATTTTTGTTAGAATAGAACCTTTGGAAAATCTCGAGAGGTATCTTGGGCACTTTTTATAATAAATTTATTTTATTATTTAAACTTGTCTTTTTTTATGGACCATCGGAGGTTGAAAAAAAAACAGCCCTCGTACTTGTCTTATTAAAAATCGAAAAAAAATAGGAACAAATAAAAAAAATCTTCAACAGTCAGCTGTATACGTGATTTTCTATAAAATATACCGCCACTCAAACATTGTAAATTGTGTTTAGTGATAAAACATTATAATTCTAAAAGTAACTCATGCTACTGTACTTGTTCGTAAAGTTGGAGCCGTTTTCCATAAATTAAATAAACATATCACTTTAACACTAAGATATAATAATTATAAACCTAAAACTTACTCTGATTCAGGAGTAGTGGGGGTTTGATTAGGAGCACTTGAATGCCCTGACGTCATTCGGGGAGCTAGTTTATCAACAGGTACCGATACACTTCTATTAAAGTCAGGGTTCACGCGTACAGATTTTTTCCTGTCAGGACCTAAAACAAATGATACAGGTTTTTCGGCTTCCTGATCACAACTTGTTTAGGGACTTTTTACAAAGTTTTTTACAAACATTTCTGAATGTTTTAATAATCTAGTAGTTCTTGTTTTGCTAAATTTAAACTTACTTTATTTTTAAAGCAAGAAAAGTTTCATTTTAATTAGTTCTGGTTAGTTGTATTACTTATATTTCGTTGTCGAAAAAGTATTGAGCCTTTCTCTCGTTAGCCGGGTTTAACGTCACATATCTCAGGTATAGTCTGTCAAGTAAGAACGTGACCACTCGTATTCTTGAAAAAATATGTTTCGAGGACATTTTTTGCCATCAATGTATTCTTTAGTGTACTAACAATGGCGCAATTACCTTACTTAGTTGCCCAATCGCCTCCTGCATCAATAATCGCCTAACATCTTCGAGGCATGCTGTCGGCAAGATTTAATGCATACCAAACGTTCTCAATAGGGTTGGCGTCCAGCGGTTGTGAAGGCTACTCTAGTATCTTATCGTGGGCCCAAGCGAGCCGCCTCGTGATGTGATTTTAGCCCAGCAAAGGTTTGTTCAACCTGCTTCGGAATTTGACATCATGAGCACGAGGTTGTCAAATGGTCTGATGGGACACACTGAAATCCAATTTTCTTAATTTTGTCCCAGCGTCAATTTCGGATCCTGTGAAAACAAAGACACGATTCGTTTTTTCGACTTTCCGAGTGGAGCCACTTTTTGGCAAGTCGCCGACATTTTTCGTCTTGTTAAAATGATTTACCCACTTCTTCACAAACGACACCGATTTTTAATATATTTAGCGGGCGCGGAATGTGTCATTTTAAGCCCCTTTAGATGGGAACAAAGAAAGACTGCCTCAAACAGACGCAAAAACAAATGACTCATTTTAGATTTTACATGATTTGACCAAAGTTCGGAACCGACTAATACTTTTACTAAAATGCGTCGTAGAAAAAGGTTCTCTCTACCGATTTTATGTTGAATCGCTAGAATCGCATCTACCAAAACTGATTTATCGCGGACACGTTTTTACTTGACAGACTAATAGGATTTGCATCGAACCAGCGTCATTTAAAAGTACTCGACGTGCAAAAACTGTTGGAATTCATTTATTCAGACCTAATTTAGAGCGCCTTGGAGATTAGCGAAATTTCTGCCAAACTTCGCTTGGCACAAATGCTGCTCAGACCTATGAAGAAATTTATGCCCTTTATGATCAAGACACGTTACCCTTCGTTCGATTGACGATATCAAAGATGCTCCTTGCACTTGTCGACCGGTGACAGCAAAAGTTGATAGAATTTTGGCAAAAGTTGAGCAAAACCCGCACGAAAGTAGTCATAATATCGCCGAGGAACTAAACATCTATCACCAAATGGTCTGCTCAACCTTTAAAATTTTACATGATCTGAGTTTAACTCAGCATGAGCCAAGTTGGTTTCTAAATAGTTTTAAACTATTTGAGGAACCCTGGCTACAAAAAGGAGCGCGATGTTGGGGTGCTGCATGATTTGATGCTAAAACATTTACTCAAACGAATTTCCATCTACGAACCTCTACAGAAACAACGAAACAACGCGGCTGATCACAGACATAAAAAGTGGATCATATAGGACAATACTGTGTGAAAAAGATAGTGGTCGAAAAAGGATGAAGCGTCATAAACGATGACAAAGTTCAGACTGACACAAAAAAAGATGATGAGCTGTTTTCACAGGTATTGACAAGCAAGTGATTAAAAAAATCGGTCAAAACTAATCAACAGTGAAGGTGTCGTGTTCTATCATGACAACGCCAGACAACACCCCTCTTTGATGCCTCGGCAAAAATTAAGAAAGCTTGGCTGCTATGTTCTAATGCTGACACAGCAGCTTTCGAGACTTCTGTCTATTTTCAGTTGCTTTACAATAACTATATATGCCTGAGGAGGATCCCTCGAAAAGCGTTACCTGCTTTAAGTGTTGACTGTGTCAACCACTCTGTCGGCTCGAAAGCTGCTGTGTCAGCTTTCGATGGAGTAATAGGTATGCGTACTTAATACAATTCGTTGTATCCTACCATCGTACTCCGTATCTTCTGGTAAGTACCAGTAGACTCCGTTCTCTTGTTTGTCAATTGTGGCCTGACTGACGACCCGTGATACGACGACACGCTCAGGATGGATTTGATGAACAGAAGAACAGCTAGTAAACTGCTAAAATATGGACTTCTATTTATTTTCAGTTGCTTTATAATAAATATATATGCCTGAGGATCTCTCGAAAAGCAGCGGGTAACCTGCTTTTAAGTGTTGTTTGTGTCAATCACTCTGTCGGCTCGAAAGCTGCTGTATCAGCTTTCGATGGAGAAATAGGTATGTGTACTTAATATAATTCATTGTATGGTATCCTACCATCGTACCCAGTACATTTTAAATTTCTAAATGAAATCAAACGAATTACTTTGTTATTTGTCACTTATTTTTTATTTATCTGCTACTGCAGTTTCGTAAGGTTTTCTACATTATCTAGCTTAATACAGTATTACGCTTGATAAAGTAGAAAACCTACGAAACTGCAGTAGCAGATAAATAAATAATAAGTGACAAATAAAGTAATTCGTTTCATTTCATTTAGAAATAAAAAACCATCATCTTAATTTTGACTCTAAAAGACTCGATACATTTTCGACAACTCTTTATTAAATGTGATATTATATGAAAAATAGAGAAATCTGATTTTATCAAAAAATATATTTATCTGTTACAATATTGTGTCAATAGATTTTATTTCTAATTAGATTTATAACTTGTACATGCTAGTGTAGGCAAATGTCGTAAAATTTTCATGATTATTGGAAATTTTTGGGTAAAGCTTGGAAATCGATTGACAGATGAATTTGAAACAGTGCCAACATGACGCAAACGAGTTTTCTCAGCCTAATTTTGACCGCAAAGCCACTTTTCTATTTTAGTGCATTTTTCACATTTTAGCGCTTTCGGCTAACTATTTGTTAAATATCTCACCTTCTGCTCGTCGTTATGCGACAAAAAAGAAATTCATTATACTCGTCATAAATTTGCAGTAAAAAATATTAAGTACATAACCTAAAAAAAATATTTATCACGGCAAATTGAAAAATGTTTTTTGCGGGTAACTTCCATTCAATTCGATATTACAGCTTCAGATTATAGGAAAATATAGCTTTTATATTAACAAAAAAGTTTGCCAAATTTTATCAAAAAATATTAATATTGGTTAAAATTTGCATTTTAGTCCAAATCTTATTATGGATTTTTCTTATGGGCAAAAGGCCGCAGGAAGATTTTTTTAAATATGCGAAATTTTATGCTCTTCAAGATGCTTAGAAGGAAAAATAAAGGATATTCAAAAAACTATCTTATTTTTAAATTTTTTCGTTGCGAAAAATTCAATTTTTTCGGTTTTGCTCTAGAAAAGGTCTGGTTCATTATTTTTATTTCTATTTAATATTTTATCTTAATTATAACATGCAAAAGTGATTTAGAAACAAATACCACCTATTTTACAATAAATTTATGATTCAGATAACAGAAACTTTTATTGACAAATCATTAATACGTATACTAAAATTATCAGATACAAAAATTTATTATTTAAAAAAATCATTCGTGTTCTATAGCATAAGTGCTCAAGCTTGTTTTCTACTATATTCAAAATAATCCGATTGATTATTGAATCGGATTCATACTGGCACGAGTATAAAAGGTTGGCACTGTCTAACTCACCTTCAGCGATAAAACGATATAAAATTAATAAAGGTGAGTCATCGGAAAAATTATCTGTAAATTCATCTGTCAACGATTCTGACTGATCATAATCTTCAATCAGCTTATTCTCACCAATCTCATCTAGATTTTGCGAGAATATTTTTGCAGTATCTTCGCAATTCAACCATTGCAATGTTGAATTTTTCGTAACAAAAAAATATAGTTTTTTGTATATTTCTTATTTTTCCTTCTAACCATCTTAAAGAGCATAACATTTCGCATATTTAAAAAAAAAAGTTTCCGACAACCTTTTGCCCCAAGAAAAATCCGTAAGATTTGGATAAAATGCCAATTTTGAGCAATCCTCTTAATATTTTTTACTAAAATTTGGCACACTTTTTTGTTAATATAAAAGCTATAATGTGAACCGTAATATCGAATTGAACGGAAGGTACCCGTATAAAGCCATTTTGTAATTTGTCGTAAATTCTTTTTTTAGGTTACTTACTTAATATTTTTTAATGCAATCTACGCAGTTTTTTTAGACAATTTCATGACAAATAAAATTAATTTTTTTTGTCGCATAACAACGAACAGAAGCTGAGATATTTAAGAAATAGTGAGCCGAAAGCGTTAAAGTGTAAAAAAAAGCCCTAAAATAGAAGAGTGGCCTCATGATCAAAATTAGGTTGAGAAAACTCGGTTACATTATGTTGGCACTGTTTCAAAGTAGTTAAATCAATTTCCAAGCTGTACCCAAAAATTTCCAAATATCATAAAAACTTTGCGGCATTTGCCTCCACTATGTCAATTATTATATTTTGTAATTTAATTACATTTATGAAGTAAGAAACATTAATTTAAGGATAAAGAGTATTCTTTCCTAGGACTAAACATTAATTCAGACGATTTATCAACGATCTACACCATAAGAGATTATTACAGTTTATTGCAATATGTTTTGATCTTTAGTTATTAGTGTTTTTTTTTATTCAATTGTCTTTAGTAAACTATTTTACTACAAATATACATTTTGTTTTATTGGCCAACTTAATAATACCTTTAGGGAACCACTTAAAAAGACATTTTCTTGAGATGCAGTGAGTTTTAAATCGCATCTTGAATTAAAACGTTACTTCTTTTTAATAGTTTAACAATTTTCAGCAAATAGTTATTGTCAAAACGCACACAAAACTGAGATCACACGCGGTACATTTTTGATTTTCGTTTCAACTAAAACTACTTCTCTTTTGCTGGAGTTTTTTTTCGATCCCTACAAAAAAGACGTCTAAAATTTTTTTACGGGGCATTTTTTAAATTTCTTTATCTCTTATAGGCTTAAATACCTTAATATTATTAGCCGAATTTAAATAAAATAGCTGAAATTGCTTGTTTATTGTTGTTGCTTTGAAAACAACGTAAATAAGACCTGCTGACTGAAAAAAAAAAACTAAAACCCAATTTCAAATACTAATTCCGTAATTGTTATCCAATGCATCTAAAAAATTCAAGCGATGGGATTTTACCATAACATTCAACAAAACCTTCTATTAATAATTTGTGGAAAAAATCCTAAATGTTATTATTAAAGTTTTGGCTATTTTTGCATGTTCGGAGCTATTCTACATTGACTGGTTTGACACAAATTAAAGGTTACAAAGTATTTTAATATGTATTTATTTTGGGAAGTGGTAGTGTTTACTCGTTTGCCATGGGCGTTTCATTTTAAACAACATTTTGTTTATTTGACTACTAAATAACCGGTCAAGTGCAAGTTGAACTTGCACAATTAGTGTTCCGTACGTTGATTGCTTTTAAAATAAAAAAAATTGTTACGGTGGTATAAAATGATCAGTGACTTCACAAAACACACCCCAAATGAGTTTTAAACAAAGTTTGTTTCCAATCTTTACTGAAAACTGATGACCTTGAAATTTTTTTTTTTTATATACCATATAAATTACTTAAGGTAATGCACTCGTGATAATTTTCGTTCAATCTACACCCCGTGGAGAATATTCCAGAATTTTTTCAAAATTTTTTGATCAATACTTTTCGAGATAAGCGGACAGCGATTTTTCGCGATTTTTTAAAAATAGTACAAAGAAAAGTGTGCGCTAGTATTACATTATAAATATATATTTTTTACTCGCATTTTCACAAGCTTCATTTGACACCACACGATGACCTAGTAAAAAAATTTGTCTTCACTTCCGATTTCACCCCCCAAAACTAACCCCTTAACTCAAAATTTAACTTTCAAAACTACACGGCTCTGATGAGGCCATTAATTCCTATATTATTACCAAATTTCAACTTTCTATAACAAATAGTTTCGGAGAAAATCGGGTATGGCAGACAGACAGACAGACGGACAGACAGACACCGAAGTCATCTTATAAATGTTCCGTACGGAACACTAAAAATGACATATTAAGGTACTATTTTCGTTAAAAATTGAAACGAAGTGATACTTTTTTAAAACTAAACCCATTTTTAGTGTTCCGAACGGAATACCTTTCAGATCACTTCGGTGTCCGTCTTTCTGTTTATCACATCCGATTTTCTCGAAAACTATTTGACATATACAGTTGAAATTTGCCACAAATATAGGAATTGTCGGCCCAATCAGAGCCGTGTAGTTTTAAAAGTTAAGTCTTGACTTAAGGGGTTAGTTTTGGAGGATGAAATCGGAAGTATTTTTTTTTACCAGGTCATCGAATGGGGTGTCAAATAGAAGGTTGAGAAAACAGGAGTTGAAAAATATATATGATGTAGTACTTGAGCACACTTTTATTTGTATTATTTTCAAAAAATGGCCAAAAATCGCTGTCCCTTATTCGAAAGTATGATCAAAAAAATGTTGAAAAAACTCTGGAATAGTCTTCATAATGTGTAGACTGGGCGAAAAATATCAGTGCATTATAATTTATTTTAATTAAATTTTAAAAAATCTATGTGCCCTGACAATATGGTGGAGGTTTTGTTAATATACTTTTCAGTACATTACTACTATTGAGTCACGCGTCGCTTCTATACCGAGACAAAGCAACTTAATTTTATTTTTTTAATTTTCTAATTATAATTGAAGAAATATTTAGGTGATAAATTATTTTAAATTGATTCAGGCCTGTCTGTTTGAACTGTTCTATTTCAACTCATCACAATACGCTTTTTTTGAAGAGTTTTATTTACCGTCTTCACGATTTCTGATACCATGTTCAGTCTATTAAGCCAAATTTGTCAATCAGTAATTTACTCATCTAGCCGAAAAAGTGGAAGAGTAAATACAAAGACGAGTAATGACGATAAAACCATTTTAGGTTAGTTTTTTCATCCAATCTAACGTACCTTTTTGAGTCACGCAACCGCCTCGCTTTTAGGTGATTTTAGCTACATTTATCGCATTTTCACTTGTTACTAAAGTTGTTTAATAATAACCCATTCTGTCATACAAGTAGCGTATCTTGAAAGACTAGCATCATATGACATAATATTCTTTAACATCAGAAAAATACTATTTTTATTTACACTGTAACGCTACTAGAAAGCCTGAACGAATCACTAAATAAATTTTATTCATATCCTTAACAAAATTTTTATTGGAGTACTCATTAAATACAGTTCGTTTGCCAATTCTATGAGATTGTCAGCGTTCTCATGTGCACAATGACCTCGCTCCTCTTACCAAAAACTCATTGCAATGTAGATAGTTGTATTAATTTAACATTCTCAATTGTTCATGAATTTCAGTGGTAAAGTTACTCCGCTTGGTAATCTTAAAGGCCAAGAAACTGATCCATTTCGCCCTACGCATCTATAGAAAAAGTGGCGGATCACGATTTAGAAACCAATTACTTATTTAAAATTCAAATTCATGTCTCCCAGTAACCAGGCAAGTCATTCGGGAGAAAATCGGTTGATTTCTTTAAGAGCAAAAAAGTTTGTTTAAAAAGTTACCGAAAATTTCATGTTGCAATAACTTTGGTAAAAAAACAAAACCAAAATTTCTCATTTGGTCGAGACATTATTATGGCCAAATAGAACCGTATTTTCAACATTTCGATAAAAAATGAGGATAGTCATTTTTTCATGTAAATTTCACGAATTCTGACCCTACAGCAAAATTTTGCTCGTATTATTTTACTGTAAGTCGCTAACAAAATCGGACTTCATCGTACAATTTAAGAAATTAAACAGTTTTTTAAGCATACGAAAACGAGCAAAAGTCTTTATCTGTTTCTGTATGTACCAGTAAGAGGGTAATCTACCGCTACGAGTCTCATCAGTCACGAAAACCAAATTGGTTTTCGCATCCAGTGAGATGCCTCCCCATTTCATGACCGAACCTCCTCCATAGGCGCCCATTTCAGTAATGCAGCACTGCGCAAAGCGCTCCCCAGGTCTCCTATATACTCGTCTTTTTCCATCATTGCCATGTAGGCACATTCGGGACTCGTCGGAGAATAAAACGGAGCACCGTTGCTCTAAGGTCCAGTTGACACGTTCTCGGGCAAATCTCAGTCGCGCTTGTCGATGGGCTGCTGTCAATTTCGTTACATTAGCTGGTGTCTTCGAAGTTAGGTTAGCTTCTTTAAGTCTTCTTCTGACTGTCCAATGACTGCCCTCCCAAACTTGTCGGAGCACCTGCTGGACCTCAACGCCGATCAAGTACCGATTTCTTAGAGTTGTGTTGACAATGAAGCGGTCGTCTCACTCCGAGATACACCTTCTTCTTCCTGATCCTGGTCTCCCTATAAAGGCGCCAGTCTCTTGATAACGTCTGTAGACTTTAGAGAGAGCTGACCGGCTCACGAGCAGTTGCGCAGGGACTACACGTTGACCTTCTTGCAATAGGGCAATGATTTGTGCCTTTTTTCTGGAGTTTATCAATTTTCCGATGACGTAATTAGTGAGCAGGTACGGCAGATGGCAGGAATGATGAATAGCGCGCAAAGAGTACGTTCTTGAGTGAGCAAAAACGGTTTTACCGTTTTAATCAGTAAAACTTTCTGGAAATCTAAATGTTTTTTTTGTATTATTGAAAAGAGTAGAAAATCAGCATTTTAATGATATCAAAAATATTACCACTGTTTGAAAATTAAATTGAAGAATCGATGTTACATAAAGCAAAATCGCTCGACTCGATTTTTTTGCTCTCCAGTATAAAATGATTTATTTTAGTAAATAATATAACCAATTAAAACTGCTATAACAAAGAAAGCATCTTGTATATTCAATACGTCTTTTTTCTCTCATCAGAAAACACTTACCTAAAAATGGATCTTCTAACAGCTGTGTGGCTGTAGCTCTTTTATCAGGATTACTTTCAAAACATCTTAATATAAAGTAGGTAGCTTTCTCTGACAATTCTGGAATTTCAGGATGTGCTTTATGATATCCAACCTAAAAATAATACTTTATTTTCATAAAAGAATAACTAATGTCATGACTTGAAACACAAATGGCCGCTAATCGAAAGTAAAAATCCCTAGAAGGCGTAAAAACGGTAACAAAAATTTGTCCCTAGTAGACCTAGTAACCTTTTTTCAAGCAAGTACAACAGTCATGTTTTCGGAATTGGCATGCACGCTTACTCAAAAACTAATAAACGAATCGACTTGAAATTGATCATACTTTGAAAATATATAATTATTTTCGATATAAATATTCAATTATTCTATTTACAATTTTTATAGATCGTGTTTATCAATTTTTCTTTGTAAAAAATTACTCTTTTCAATTGTAAAAAAAGCAAATTCTTAATTTTTGCACCTATTCACATAGGAACAAATTAATTTGATTTTTTCAGAATGCACAATTTTTGCAATCCTGAGATTGCACGCCAATCAGGGTGTACGTACCGGAGGTGCTCCACGAGATGTGCTTTATTCTTTGTTTAAATAAACATTTTTTCTTAATTTTTTTTGTATTTTTTTAGAGTTGTTCTATTGCGTTTATGTATTGCAAATAATAGAATATAAAAAAACATGCTTTTTTTACACTGGATCAGGTATAAGTATCACACTAACTCAAAAGTGAAATCAACTGTCAAATACCAGGTGTACAAGTATGAAATGCGGATTTTTTTTCTAAAAAAACATGTTAAATTCAGAAGAATAAAAGTAATAAAAAGTGCTTTATTCAAAGTATGCTCCATTGCTTGTTATTCATTTTCCCCATCTTTCGGGCAATTTGTGAATACCACGCCAGTAAAAATCTCTCCCTTTTGCTGCGAACCATTCATCGAGCCATTTTTTCTCGTACGAACCAAAGCGCTGCTCAGTAAGTGCGTGACCCATCGATGCAAACAAGTGGTAATCGGAAGGAGCCAAGTCTGGTGAGTAAGCCGCATGGGGTAGAACTTCCCAGCTGAGTGCTTCCAACGTGTCGCGAACTGGCTTTGCCGTATGTGATGGAGCACTGTCATGAAGGAAAATGACAAGCAGCGAACGGTTCAAATCGGTCAATTGTTGTTGGTAACGTTTAGTATTAACCGTTTCCCCAGGTTTTAACAGCTCATAATAGACCACGCCCCCTTGGTCCCACCAAACACAGAGCATTGTCTTTCGGTCGATGTGGATGGCGCGCCTGGGTCTATCCATGATTTTTTGCGCTTGGGATTCTCAAAATAAATCCACTTTTCATCCCCTGTAACTATGCGATGCAAAAACGACTTCCTTTTGTACCGAGTGAGCAAAATGTCACACCTGTTTTCGCGCTTTTCCATTTGCCTGTCGTTCAACTCATGTGGTACCCATCTACCGAAGTTCTGAATCTTTCCCATCTTGTTGACTAACGTCCAATTAACAATAAAACTACTTAATTACTTTGTTAACTGTCACTAAATAAAAACTATTTAGTGACGGTTAACAAAGTAATTAAGTAGTTTTATTGTTAAAATGTACTGTCACAAAGTAACGGACCACTCAATCAACTCTTTAACGTCCAATTGCTCGGCGAGTTGTTTTTGTGTTTGCGAAACATCTTCGTTCAACAATACTTGCAATTCCACATCTTCGTATTTTTTTGGCGGTTTTCCACGTTCCTTGTTTGCAACATCGAAGTCACCACTTTTGAAACGCCGAAACCATCGTTCACACGTATCTTGCGATGGAGCATGTTCACCATAAGCTTCTCGAAGTAATCGGTATGATTCAACAGTAGTTTTCTTCAAATGACAACAATAAATTAATGCTGTCCGCGAATGCTCTTTGTTGGATATAAATTTCGCATATTGAACACAGCACAACACTATACACACACTTTTCCAATTTATCACTCGTGCGCGTCTGACACTTGTTGATAACACAACAAGTGTCAGATCGATCTTTATAGCACAAACTGCATTGGTATACCATCTGTTGTCTGAAATCCGCATTTCATACTTGTACACCTGGTATAACACTCACTGGAAACGGTTTTCGCTTTAGTACTCCCCATCATATTCTTAAGTAGTAGGTGACCTCTTACCTTAAAGAGGGCTGCCTGTGGGGAACCTAATTCAATAAAAGGAGGTTTCCCTGTCGCCATCTCTACAACGGTGCATCCCAAAGACCAAACGTCAGCTGGAGCACCATAACCTCTCTGCCCCCTAAAAAATACATTTTTAATCATATCAACTTACGTCGAAAAAAATATATTATAATAAAAAGCTCATAATTATCTCACAAAGATTCACAGTAAATTCCAATTTTTCAAAATTAAAACACATTATTTTTCTACCTGTCAATAACTTCTGGTGCCATATACTGTATAGTACCAGTAAAAGTTTGTGTGCTTGGACAAAGCCCGATCAGTCTTTTCGAGGTACCAAAGTCGGAGATTTTTACAACTCCACTATAGGTATTAACCAATACATTATCACCTGAAAAAAGGATAAAATAACATTATACACTGAAAAGTAATTGCTAAAAATAAGTCCGTTCCACACGTCAATCCAATACGTTATCAGTTCTTCATTATTCTCAGTTAATGCAGTTTTAAAAAACCATTACAATTTAAGACTTCAGAACCACCTCGAAGGCGTTTGTCAGTAAGTATTTGAACATATTTCTCACTTACCTTTTATATCTCTATGTACAATTCTATGACTGTGAAGATACTTAAGTCCTTCTAAGATCTGTTTTGTATATGACGCCATTGTGGCTTCATTCTTTTGAAGAGAACCCCATTTCGACCTTAATAAGGCGCTGAGAGATCCACCAGGTACTTGTTCCATAAATATTTTAAAATAACCTAAAAAAGTTTAGGGAAAATATGGGAGGATATTATTTACTGATTTCACTACTATGTTAAGCAATGTGTAA
Source organism: Pachyrhynchus sulphureomaculatus (assembly GCA_019049505.1). Classification (NCBI taxonomy): domain Eukaryota; kingdom Metazoa; phylum Arthropoda; class Insecta; order Coleoptera; family Curculionidae; genus Pachyrhynchus; species Pachyrhynchus sulphureomaculatus. The sequence goes on along the minus strand of CM032454.1, from coordinate 158,791,329 downwards.
TAATTACGAGGGTGGATTAATAAGTCTGGTAAATTTCTACGAAATGACGGGAAATTCTGTTAAACGGCATGACTGTTGTAACGATTGTGTCCAAAGTTTTAAACAGATGCAACGCGCAGTTGTTTAGTGGTAGCTATCGTAAGTGATAGCTGTTACATGTTTCGTAGGAATGGATAAGTCGAGCATTGTGTGTGCACTGATAAAACATTTTTATTCAAAAAATAGAACTGTGGCCCAGATAAAAACTGAACTTAAGGAACTTTATGGGGACTCTACACCAGCACTCAAGATCATTTATAACTGGCTAAATGAATTTAAACGTGGCCGTACGAGCACCGTAAAAGTTGCTCGTTCAGGACGCCCGATTGAGGTTTCTTCTGTAGAAAATGTCACTAAAATTCATGGTATCGTGGCGAAATATCGCACTTCCTGGGATGATAGACATCTCATATCAACGGGTATATAATCTCCTGCATAAAACTCTCTGAAAAAGCTGAATACGTGATGTTTGCCGCATTTGTTGATTCTAGATCAAAAACGCACGAGAAAGGAAATTTCAAAAGCGTGTTTGAAAAAGATGCAGCGTAATCCGAAAGATTTTTGGTGTCGTTGACAAAACATTAGAGCATGACACCCGAGACAGAACGGTAGTCAAAACAGTGGGTTGACGAAGGTGAAAGTGAACCGAAAAAAGCGAACACTTTTGTCGGTGGGAAAAGTGATGACAACTATTTTCTGGGACTCACAATGTATAACTATAACGTGACTATTTGAAAAAGGGTAAAACAGTGACCGGCTCTTATTAGGCAACGGGCCGTTTGCACGGCGAGTTGAAGTAGAAGTGCTCCTTAACCAGGACGATGTGTCTGCTCATACACTGACCAGTGCCATCGCAAAAATTCACCAACTGGGCTTCGAAATAATTCCCTACCCACCCTATTCCCCAGATTTGGCCCCAAGTGACTTTTTCTTGTTTCCTAACCTCAAAAATGGGATTGGGGGGAGAAATTTTCACCGAAGTTGTCTGTGCAGTACACAACTATTATGCACAGTTCGAAACGCTGCGCCAAAAGTATCAAGTACAATGACGATTATGTTGAGAAATAAATTTCTGTTTTTGCAAGAAATGTTATTTAGCTTGTTTCTTACAAAACTTTTCAATCCATCCTCTTATACAGTTTTAATACTGAAATTCTCTAATAATTATATTTTATACGTTAAAAACGAGAAATTATTACCTTTAAAACCGCTTTTTTTTTATTATTTTTAACAAAAGGGCATTTTACCACTTTTAAAACTCCTTTTAAGGTAATAGAAAAATTAAATTGAGTTGTTTCTAGGCAACACGAAAAATATTCGAACCGTAAACAATTAACAAGATAGACAATTAAAAAAAAAATTAAAATCCTTCAACGTAATATTGTCCTTACCGTCCTCAGAAAGCGACCCCAAATATTGTACAATATTCCTGTGCCTTAGCTGAGAATGGACTCTTATTTCTTCATGTAATGGCTGGACAGCGCCAAGATTTTTTTCAGGTACTTCTTTTACAGCAATACGAACTAGAAAAAGAAAATATCAAAATATTGCAATATTTAACTTTATATAACTTACATAATAGAAAACTGTTATCAACTTTATTTTATTTTTTGTATGTTTGAAAAATATTTTATTTATTCCGCCCCTTTATATAACATAAACTCGATCTGCAAAGGAATCTCCTTCGCTATTTACACATTATTACCATCTCTCGACCCACTGTCCGATTCCAGATCGGACAATGATAATTGTTTTGAAGCGAGGCTTTTGACGACTTGTTCAACTGACTTGAACTGAGAATTAGTTGGGTGATGTAAAAATCGAAATAGATGGTAATCCTAAGGGGTCAGATCTGGAGAATACACCACAAGAAGGACAATTTTCCATCTCAAATCTGAGATGGTATCCAGGGTCGGTTTTGGCTGTGTGGGACTGGACGCTCACCTAAAGCAGTATCACGATCCTTCTCACTGCCAATAAACAGTCTTTTTTCTTCAACTGCATCGCTAACACGACTCAGAAGTGACGGTCTGGCCAGGTCGGAGCACTTCATAGTGAACCACGCCCCTCGTATCCCTGCCAAATGCATAGCAACGCCTATTTCGCATGGACGTTGCGGTGCTAATTGAGTGTTCACCGGGATAAGACCATAGCTTTCGTCTCTTAGAATTATAGTAAAATATCTACTTTTTATCGTAAATCGTAAAAACAATTTGGTGCAAAAATTACACAGGGCAACAAAAAAATATTTTTGTTTTGGTGCCTGGGATTTTAGAGCTGATTTTAACTATATTTGGGACGCTAAATCTATACATGCAATCCGTTTTTCTCTATCAGCTCTACTTTTTTAGATACATCAACTTATCTACCAATGTGGTTTTTATTCAGTATATTCATTTATGAGAGTTCTAAAATTATTATATATTCATTAATGTAGGTACAATGGTTTTATTGTCAGTCTGTAATTGAGTAAATTCCAGGTAAATCTATAAATAGTGGAACCATTGCCTATCAGGTACCTGAACTGACCCTTTTAATCACCTAACTCGGGTAAGTCTCGTCAGTTTGTGCGTTCTTACTAATGAGAGTAGATCGAATTCGGCGTGTTATTTTATGTTAAGAAAAGAGTGTTTTTGTGTTATTGAACAGAATTAAAATGAGTTCAGGTTCCAGTTCAAGAAGAAGTTGTGTAAATCAACCTGATGTGTTTTGCTATATATGCGGAGAATACATGTTTCAACAAAACAGACAAACTATTACTGACTTTGTAAAGCGAGCGTATCTTGGATACTTTGGAGTTAAGCTTGGTGATCAGGACAAAACGTGGGCCCCGCATCTCGTATGTAAAACTTGTACAGAGCATTTACGGCAGTGGACTACCGGGAAAAGAAAATGTCTAAAATTCGGCGTACCAATGGTTTGGAGAGAACCAAAAAACCACTTCAATGATTGTTATTTCTGTTTAGTAAATACTAATGGAATCAATCGAAATAACTGCAGTAAGTGGACTTATCCCAATTTAGACTCGGCAATACGCCCTATCCCGCGCTCAGATGAAATACCGATTCCAACATTTCATCAGCTACCACATATCTCTGATGACGAATATTTTCCCTCTGATCGCTCTTTTGATGCTAATAAAAGTTCTGATGCTAATGAAACTAACAGTGACTATGAGGGGACGTCATCAGTTCCTCAACGCTTCAATCAAAATGAATTAAATGATCTCACCAGGGATCTCAATTTATCGAAAAAAGCTTCTGAAGTACTGGCTTCTAGGTTGAACGACAAAAATTTACTGGAACAAGGAACCAAAATTACCTTTTTACCGTACAAGAGAAAAAGATCTGCTACCATTCTTTTCTCAAGAAGACAATCTTATATTTTGTCACGAAATTAAGGGACTCATGAAAGAAATGGGACTTTCTGAATATATTCCAGATGATTGGCGCCTATTTATTGACAGTTCAAAGCGAAGTTTAAAATGTGTCCTTCTACATAATGGGAATAAATATGGTTCAATACCACTAGCTCACTCAACGAAACTGAAAGAAGAATATAATACCACAGCTTTGGTCTTGCAGAAGATAAAGTACTCGTATTACGAACATCAATGGATGATTTGTGTAGACTTAAAAATGGTAAACTTTCTTCTTGGGCAGCAAAGTGGTTACACGAAATATCCGTGTTTCTTGTGCCTCTGGGATAGTAGGGACAAAACACACCACTGGGTTAGAAAAGATTGGCCTCAGAGAGAAAACATGGACGTTGGGGAAAAGAATGTCATTAACGACGCTTTGGTTGAAAGAGAAAAAATCATACTTCCTCCGTTACATATAAAGTTGGGCTTAATGAAGCAATTTGTAAAGGCTCTTGATAAGAATGAGTCTTGTTTTGCATATATAGGGGTAATAATGCATCAGTTGAGCACAGAAAAACTCAAAGCAGGGATATTTGACGGCCCACAAATAAGACAATTAATTAAGGATCCTGCCTTCATAAATTCAATGAATCAAGTTGAACGAGAAGCTTGGACATCATTTGTTGCAGTTGTAGAAAATTTTCTAGGCAAACATAAAGCTCAAAACTATGTTGAAATGGTTAACAAGATGCTTAATAGTTTCAAATCCTTAGGGTGCAATATGAGTATTAAAATACACTATTTACACAGCCACTTAGACCGTTTTCCAGAAAATTTAGGAGACATGAGTGAGGGACAAGGTGAAAGATTTCACCAAGATATTAAAGTTATGGAGGACCGCTACCAAGGAAGATGGGACATGCACATGATGGCAGATTACTGCTGGAGTTTAAAAAGGGACTGCTTAAAAAAACATTCAAGAATGTCGCGGAAAAGAAGCTTTCCAAGTATTGAGTGACTATTTCATTTCTTCAATGTTTTTTTTTTGTTTGTAAGTACGACATAATATTGTATTTTGTATAACTAAAATAAAAATTTCGTATCTACTTTTGTTTACTACACTTGCGGATTTGAGTTACAATAATGTAACTTATATTTCTCTAAAATTGTATATCTTAAAAATTTGAGCTCCTAGGTACAAATGAATACGTTATTTGAATTCAGGACATCAAATTGATATAGAATCAGCTCAAAAAACCTCGACACCAAAACAGCTGTTCCCCTGTGTTATCTTTCGGTAGAGCAAGGAGAGATCAGTATCGTAACCTCTGGTTTTGTTATCAACTTTTGTCTGAAACATTTTCTTCAAAAGTGAAAATAATTAAAAAAAAAATAGAGAATAAAAGAAACTAATTGGTCTATATTTTTAGGCTTCAAAGGTCACTGGCGGTTGAACTATTAAATTTTGAGCATTGTGCCCATGAGAACTTTGGTTCAGCATAACTTCGAGAACTTTTTCCAAAAATTTTGACCAAACGGCTTTTTCCAGTACTTTTGTGCGGGGTATTTTTTGCCTAGAAACTACAGAAGTTCTACAGTGATCATGACACAACCAGAAAAATGGCAGAAGCTCATTGAATAAAATGACACATGTTTGATTTAATAAAGCAATTTCAAAATATACAAAACAATTGTCTCAATTTTGGCTGACAACCCATTATTTATAAACCTTATAATCAACTAACATATTTATCTATCTATATTGCTCATAAACTATAGCATCTTAAAGGTCGATGGAGATACACAAATTTGTATGATAAACAAAGATAAAACTATAAGTTACCTATCCGAACAGTCAAATTGAAGTGATCTTTAATTAGAGACAGAAATCAGTTAAATCACTAACCTTGCTTATTTAAATCCAGGGCCGCATACACCACCCCATAAGTTCCTTTTCCCAGAATTTTTTTCCTATTTTGTTCGTCTCTATCGTACTCATAACGAATTTCCTGAGGCGGCTCGGGTTCTAAAGGCCTTTCTTGGTAATTTAGTTGCTGTATTAAAAGTTTATGGAAGACACCCCTAAAAGAGTAAGAGATAAAGCCAAGCTAAACGATCAGAGTGAGGAAGGTGACATTATTCATAAATGACCGGCCAAGGGCAAGTCGGATTTGCGCAATTAGTGTTCCGTACGTTGATTGCTTTTAAAATAAAAATTTTTGTTACAGAGGTATAAAATGATCAATGACTTCACAAAACACACCCCAAATGAGTTTTTAACAAAGTTTTTTTCCGATCTTTACTGAAAACTGATGAGCTTGAAGTTCTTGTTTTTTTTATATACCAGATAGATTAGTAAAGGTAATGCACTCGTGATAATTTTCGTTCAATCTACATCCTGTAGAGAATATTCCAGACTTTTTTCAAAATTTTTTGATCAGTACGTTTCGAGCAATTTAATAAAAATAATACAAAGAAAAGTGTGCGCAAGTATTACACTATATATATTTTTGAACTCGTGTTTTTACAAGTCTTCATTTGACGCCCCACTCGATTACTTTGTAAAAAAAAAATTTTTTCACTTCCGATTTCACCCCCCAAAGCTAGCCCCTTAAGTCAAGATTTAGCTTTCAAAACCACACGGCTCTGATGAGGCCATCAATTACTATATTAGTGGAAAATTTCAACTTTCTATGTCAAATAGTTTCGGAGAAAAGCAAGTGATCTTGTAAGTGTTCCGTACGGAATACTAAAAATATAACATTTAAGCAAGAACAATATTCTAACAAAGTTATATAGTTTTTTTTTTTGGCGGTATGCATTAGATCCTAACATTCTTAATATGCACCATAGTTAGTTACAAGTAATCCTTCTGAAAATTTCGTGGCATAAAACTCGGAAGCTTCTTAATTTTCCCATTCGATACCGACAGTGATGAGTCGTCATAACAGCTGTTCAGACCGAGGACCAAGCCAGAGACTGGACCCATCATCAGGTAACAGAGCAGACAAAAATGAGTGCAGAAGTGATCTTAAAAGTGTTCCATACGGAACATTAAAAAGTTTACAACAAACTTTCTATTCGACAACGTCATTGTTTTCTTTTTCTGGTTTATTTTATTTGACAATAAATTCTTCTTTCTTACAGTACATTCTCCAAGATATATTTGCTCCCAATTAACGTCTAGCCAATTGAGTGACGATATGGAGTGTCTCGACGTAACTAAGGTTTCAGCGACGTTTAACTTTTTTAGAAAAAACTGCCGCCTGGGTTTTTGTAGCAATAAATTGTACTTGGTTGCTGCCACCTCAAGATAGAATTTCTTCTAGGACTTTGAAGTTGAATGACTTCCTGCTAACTGCAGATATTTGCATGGTTAGCCGATGGTCAAGCGTTTAAAGTGACTGAAGAAATAAGCATAGATTGGATTCTTGGTCCTTTCCTGCAGATCGTTAATGTAAATGAGAGAGTAGGAGACAGTAGGAGACAGTATGAAGCCCTGGGGGATACTGGCGTTGATAGTGAAGGCATTATAAAGAAATTCATCGACGGCCACTCGTAAAGAACGCTCTTTGAGGAAACACAAGAGTCACAAGCAAAACTTGTCAGACATACCAATAATCCGTCATGCCAAACACGGTCAAATTCCTTCAATATATCAAGTACATCCGCTCAAGATTCTCCATAATGTTCAGTTGCATTGTTCCAAACATGTATGTATTACATAAGTTAGAAGATCTCCGGCTGATCTTTGCTTATAAAAACTATACTGACGGTTGCTAATAGCCATTTTGATGGTCGCTCTTTAATTCAGTTATGTTTGTAAATTACTATGTTTCACTGTCAAACTGTAATTTTATCAGGAACAAGACAGACAACGCTTTATAGATTTTTAATGACGGTCTTGATCTTTAAAAATAAACAAATATGCAATGACAATTCTTTAATATAGAATTAATAATAATAAACTGCAAAGAGTAACACACAGCGAGTCTAAAAGAAATGGAAAAATTTAGCTTTTAAATATACCTGCAGGCTTCAGATGGGAAGAACATATGGAAGCAATCAGATATCGCTAAAAGGTATAAAAATAATGATCTGTCGTCCTGTGTACTCAAACTAAAATTTCTTATATCGTCGGCGGTGAATTCCCAATCGTGAATTTCCGTACAACAACCTTTAAGCCTTTTGAGACATTCATTGGTTACCTAAAATATATATTTCTTAATTATTAAGTATTACATGACAAAGAACAGTACGACGTGGGGTGAAAAGTCCCGAGACTTTTGAAGAACAAACAATATTTTTGCCAAAAATCGTTTTTATTCTTTAACATAGTTTCCTTCAAGAGCGATACATTTATTCTACCGATCTTCCTACATTTGGATACCTTTCATATAGTACGACTAGCCGTGCCCGCGGTTCTACTCCCGTGAACTTGATTCACTATTATCGTACTGCTCATTCCTTATATTACCTAACGTAATAAAATATATCCTATAACCTGGCAAGAGAACATACATATGAATTAAAAAAAACATGTAAATCGGATAAGTGGTTCTCGAGCCATAAGCGCACTAACGGAAAGAGAGACAGAGAGACGTTACGTTTTATATATATTATATAGATGTTTTTCTTTCTCACATTTGGTCAATGTGGTCCGTGTTTGGCTGACGGGCCTAAGCCAAGTCAACACAAACGCTATTACCATTGTGTATTAAGGAATGACCTGACAACGTTACATGTTTTCAAAATCACTGACTTCTGAAAGTTTTTGTGTATGTTTGTGTTAAACTCCAATTGTACTAAGTGAGATATGAATGTTGTTGGTTTTTTATTTTATTATTATTGTTTTTGTTCTTCGTTCTCACTTTTGGTCAATGTGGTTCCATGTTTCCACATTATATAGTATGTATAGATTAAAACAAAAACACGTAAATCAGATAAGTGGTTCTCGAGTGAAAAGCGCATTAATGGACAGACAGACAGAGAGACGTTGCATTATATATATTATATTCTTTACTACATGATGTTGTTCCGTATTTAATGGCTTAGAAAGCGTACTGATTCACTATTATCGACACTGCTTATTCCTTATGTTACCCGACGTAATAAAATATATCCTATAACCTGGCCAGAGAACATATGTATGTTTTAAAAAAAATAACGTAAATCAGATAAGTGGTTCTCGAGTGATAAGCACACTAACTGACAGACAGACAGACAAAGAGACGTTGTATTTTATATATATTATAGATAACCTGGCCAGAGAACATTTGTATGAATTAAAAAAAAAAACACGTAAATCGGATAAGTGGTTCTCGAGTGATAAGCGCACTAATAGATAGACAGACAGAGAGATGTTGCATTTTAAATATATATTATATTCTTTGCAGTATATTGCAGGAGAACGCGCTAGCGGCAAACTTTTTTCCGACTTGATTCACTATTATCGTCACTGCTTATTTCCTTTACCTAACGTAATAAAATATATCCTATATGCTGGCCATAGAACATATGTATGTTTAAAAAAAAAAGCACGTAAATCGGATAAGTGGACTTCGAGTGATAAGTACACTAACGGACACACTGACAGGCAGACAGACAGACAAACAGAGAGACAGAGAGACATTGTATTTTATATATATTACAAAATACGAGGCTGGTTTGAAAAGTCCGTGCAAAAATAAAAACTACTTATGTGTTTGGGGTAAACCTTTTTTATTTTTCGACATAGTCTCCTTTTAGGCTTATACACTTCGTCCAACGATGTTCTAGTTTGTTGATCCCTTCCGAATAATAGGATTTGTCCAAGTCTGCAAAATATCCATTAGTGTCTGCAATCACCTCCTCTTTGTCCCGCCAGCCATTTCTTCAAATTGGGGAACAACAGTCCGAGGGAGCCAAGTCTGAAGAATAGGGGGATGTGAAACGAGATGGAATCCTATTTCCATTAATTTTGCGACCACAACTGCTGAAGTGTGTGCTGGTGCGTTGTCGTGATGGAAAAGGACTTTCTTGTGGGCCAATCGCGGGCGTTTTTCTTGCAGCTCGATTTTCAAACGGTCCAATAACGATGAATAATATTCACCTGTAATAGTTTTACCCTTTTCCAGATAGTCGATGAGGATTATCCCTTGCGAATCCCAAAAGACAGTCGCCATAACCTTTCCGGCCGAAGGAACGGCCTTCGCCTTTTTTGGTGCAGATTCCCCCTTGGTAACCCATTGTTTAGATTGTTGTTTGGTCTCAGGAGTATAGTAATGTATCCATGTTTCATCCACAGTGACGAAACGACGCTTAAAGTCCTCCGGATTCTTCTGGAACAGCTGCAAACCATCCTTGCAACACTTCACACGATTCCGTTTTTGGTCAAGCGTGAGCAATCGCGGCACCCATCTTGCGGATAGCTTTCTCATGTCCAAATGTTTATGCAAAATATTATGTACCCGTTCAGTCGAGATGCCCACAGCACTAGCAATCTCACGCACCTTAACTCTTCTGTCATCCATCACCATATCATGGATTTGATCAATGATTTCTGGAGTCGTAACCTCCACAGGCCGTCCAGAACGTTCAGAGTCACTTGTGCCCATATGGCCAGTCCGAAAATTTTGAAACCACTTATAAACTGTTCTAATCGAAGGTGCAGAGTCACCATAATATTTATCAAGCTTCTCTTTAGTCTCCTGAGGCGTTTTGCCTTTCATAGAGTAATGTTTAATCACCACACGAAATTCTTTTTCGTCCATTTCTTGAAAATCACTCGACTTCCTTGATTCACACGAATGCCAAACACAAAGAAATAGACCAATATGGCTGAAACTTGGTGTGCGTTCATTCAAGAGATGCTACTAACTAAACATGACCTCGATACGCGCCGGTGGTGCCATCTCTCGGAGTTTGCACGGACTTTTCAAACCAGCCTCGTATAGATAAACTGGCCAGAAAACATACGTATGAATTAACAAAAAACACGTAAATCGGATAAATGGTTCTCTACTGATAAGCGCACGGACAGACGGACAGACAGAGAGACGTTGCATTTTACACATATTATAAGTGGTTCTTGAGTGATAAGTACATTAACGGACAGACAGGCATTTTATAGATATTATTATTCTTTGCTACATGATGTTCTATATTTATCAGTTTAGGCAGTGTATTGCAAGAGAACGCGCTAGCGGCAAACTTTTTTCCGACTTGATTCACTATTATCGTCACTGCTTATTTCTTATATTACCTAACGTAATAAAATATATCCTATAACCTGGCCAGAGAACATATGTATGTTTTAAAAAAAAGCACGTAAATCGGATAAGTAGTTCTCCAGTGATAAGGGCCCTAACGGACAGACAAACAGAGAGACGTTGCATTTTATATATATTATAGATTTATCGAGCTCTCTAAAATAAGCCTCAGTTACCCATTCGACTTCTTAATTTCTCTTTCACTGGACCCATTTGTTCAAATTTGCAAAGAGTAATAATCACTGGGTGCCATATCTGGTGAATACGGAAGATAAGGAAGTAATTCATAGCCGAATTGGTCCAATTTTACCATCGATTTTATGGAGTTGTGAGCTGGCGCAATATCTTGGTGAAACAACACATTTTTCTTCGCTAAATGTGGCCTTTTTTCTTGATTTCACCATTCAAACGGTCCAATAAACCAACGTAAAGGTCTCCGGGGATTATTCGCCCCCTTCTCAAGATAGTCGAGCCGTATTATTCAATGCGCATCCCAAAAAATACATGCCACAACCTTTCCAGCTGATATTTGTGATTTCTGAGCACTTCAGTCACTCTGAGGACTACCTGTTGGACGTATAGTGGTGGATCCATGTTTCATCCACTGTTACAAATTGACGCAAACAGCTTGCTTAAACTTCGACACATTGCTGTTTTTGATCAACAGTGAAAGTGCGCGGCACCCATCGGGCACATAACCTTTTCATTCCATTCATGCAAAATACGCCTCACGCGTATTTTCACGATGTCAACTATCTCTCTCACTTTCACATTGCGGTCATTCAGAACCATATAATGGATTTTTTAGCGGTTTTTGGAGTGGTTGCCTCATCGTACAAGCACCAATGATGTAGCCGGAACGTGCTACAACATTGGTGCTTGTACGACCCCATTTAAGGTCACTAAACCACCGACATATCTTTGCGTACGGAGCAGATGTGTCTTAACACTTCTCTCTTCTGATTGTACTGTTTTCATCAAAAAGCAATGTTTAAGGGGGGAGGCCTGGGTAAAAAAAAAATTTTTGACGATTTTTTTTCATAAAAAGTTAGTTTAATATCTGAAAAATATCTTCACCAGGCTTTAAATCCAAATTCAAACTCTAAATGCACTTATCATGTCTTGAAAGAGACCGTCTCTGATCGGTACCGACAGCAGATATATAAGAGCGCGAGTGAATGCTTTACCTGTGGGTTTTAGGACTAAATAAACTACCTTTTCACTATTTTGGCAATAGATCGTATCACTGAAGGGAAGATTAGCAATCTTTTTTCGTTTGGATAGCGTCTGCAAGGTAGCGCCAAAAGAAGAACAGCTGAAAGATAGCGTGCTTCAGTATTTCGCTTTTTTTTTCTCAAAACGTAAAATTTCAAACGCTGTTCAATGTAGCTCAAAAAATAATTCACGGATTCACTTGAAATTTTATACAGATATTCATTAACCTATTGACTGTTCACTGAATCAATGTACAAAAATTAAGAAAAGTTGATTATAAACATTATTCTTTGACAATTGTTTATAAAAAAGGGGTAATTTTTTCAAAACTGTCCCAAATTCGCAATTTTTGATTTTTTTTTTTGGCAAATTTAAATTCATGCAAAGCGTATAATCGTTTTTGTGCACTGTAGCGACCTGAGCGTTACACGACGCAAATTCAAGGAGTCAACTTTGAGCAGTTGCTGCTTCCCCATTTTGAATTTTTTTAGAAAGTTGAGGCTCTTTTTTGAAGCCAAAAAGTTGTTATTTTCTATGTACTTTTTCTTTTTTGTATAGAGTTTCCTAATAAAAAAATCACAAAAAAAAACGGTCGTTTACACAGGCCTCCCCCCTTAATTCACACACGAAATTCTTTTTGTTCCACCGTTTTCCAAAAATATAAAAATAGCGCCACTCAAACAGCTGTAACCCACAAATTAATAGACAAAATGTCATGAAAATTCTACACGAATCGTCTGAGAGTTGCCACTGAAAATATCGGGTTTTTTTGTTTGTGTTTCCATCTTTTGAAAAGTCTCGAGACTTTTCACCCCATATAGTATAAACCATGTAGTGGACACTACTCAGTATATATCACCACTACACCAAACACTTTATTTTTGCACCGACGCGCGTTTCGCTAACCATGTTAGCTTCATCAGGAGCGATGATTGATGAGTCAATCATCGCTCCTGATGAAGCTAACATGGTTAGCGAAACGCGCGTCGGTGCAAAAATAAAGTGTTTGGTGTAGTGGTGATATATACTGAGTAGTATCATTGTGCCAAAGATTCCACATGTAATGGATATTTGAACCAACTAAGAACAGAAGAAAAAATTAAAACACGCTAATTTAAGGATAAGAATTATGAATTTGAAGGTGTGAGCAATTTTTTTAAGTAAACAAAGGCATTCTTACTTGTAAAGTTTGAGGTTCAGCTCCCAAATTAATCCAAACATGACTAGGCATATACTCTTTACTAGGTTCGAAAATCAGTACGGGAAATCGACCGCCAGACGGTATTTCTTGAGCCGGTTTCGTAGCCTCGCTAAAAAAATCCATCCAAAAATAAAATATTTGCTCCTCGGCCGTAATATCCTCTTCCTTTTTCTTTCTAAAACGATCTATTAGCTGAATGTTTCCTATTGTCGATTTTAAGTACCAGTCGGGAGGTTTTAGTCTAAACATGTATTCTGCGGCCTAGGAGAAAATGTTCGATATTAACTTAGAATAGAAGCTTTGACGACTTTAAAGCACTTACACAGGGCTCACTCTGTCGCACTACTAGGTGATAACGCACCATCGCTTACAATCGTTATCCCACTTAAAAACCATTAGTTCTAAGAAGACTCCCATACGGGCCCCCATGTCGCGTCACTATCCGGGAGAGCGCCATTCTATCTAAAACCATCGCTCGAAAATAACGATTTTAAATGGAAGCACGAGTGCAAGCGACGTTCCGTCGTTAATTGGTGGCGCAATAGCGTAGTCCGTATATGAGCACATTAAATGAAAACAGAAACTAAAACAGTAGAACATGCTTTCAAGACACTGTTGCCACACCATATTAATAAATTTTAAGTTTATTTTGATTTAGTTGAAATATATCTGCAAATGATTGTTATTTTCAGATTGGAATTTTTGTAAGTATTCAGAAGGGAAATGGAATTTTCAAGGAACCACACCGATGGGGTAGCTGCCCGGTTTCCACATAATTACCGCAATCTGGGAATATTTTGAGTGGAAACTCTGTAGAACGTAAACTTCTAGTAAGCCAATTTGTTAGTTAATATCAAAACTAAAGTTATCAGCGCAAAATATTCCGTTTATTGGGAGCCCTGAAGGCTAGAGACCAGTGAAACACTTATATTTTAATTTTAAATGAAACGACTATTAACTTTGATGGTGACTAATGCATTGGCCAACTCAAACTTTGTATTTCGCAGAGTATCTACACAAGTTCCCCAGGATAGTGTCATGAAAACAAAAATATACTTATTGTTTTATATATATATATATATATATATATATATATATATATATATATATATATATATATATATATATATATATATATACATACATACATATATATATATATATATATATATATATATATATATATATATATATATATACCAGGTGTACAAGTATGAAATGCGGATTTTTTTTCTAAAAAAACATGTTAAATTAGGAAGAATGATAAAAAGTGCTTTATTCAAAGTATGCTCCATCGCTTGTTATACATTTTTTCCATCTTTCGGGCAATTTGTGAATACCACGCCAGTAAAAATCTTCCCCTTTTGCTGCGAACCATTCATCGAGCCATTTTTTCACACCTTCGTACGAACCAAAGCGCTGCTCAGCAAGTACGTAACCCATCGATGCAAACAAGTGGTAATCGGAAGGAGCCAAGTCTGGTGAGTAAGCCGCATGGGGTAGAACTTCCCAGCTGAATGCTTCCAACGTGTCGCGAACTGGTTTTGCCGTATGTGATGGAACATTGTCATGAAGAAAAATGACTTTGTGTTGCCTCTTTCGGTTCAAATCGGTCAATTGTTGTTGGTAACGTTTAGTATTAACCGTTTACCCAGGTTTTAACAGCTCATAATAGACCACGCCCCTCTGGTCCCACCAAATACAGAGCATCGTCTTTCTGCCAAAGCGATTCGATCTTGCGGTCGATGTGGATGGTGCGCCTGGGACTACCCATGATTTTTTGCGCTTAGGATTCTCACCGAGCGAGCAAAATGTCACACGTGTTTTTGCGCTTTTCCATTTGCCTGTCGTTCAACTCATGTGGTACCCATCTACCGGTTTTCTGAATCCTTCCCATCTCTCATAGCCGATTGGAAACAGCTTGTTGACTAACGCCCAATTGCTCGGCGAGTTGTTTTTGTGTTTGCGAATCATCTTCGTCCAAAAATGCTTGCAATTCCACATCTTCGTATTTTTTTGGCGGTTTTCCACGTTCCTTGTCTGCAACATCGAAGTCACCACTTTTGAAACGCCGAAACCATCATTCACATGTATCTTGCGATAGAGCATGTTCACCATAAACTTCTCGAACTAATCGGTATGATTCAACAGCAGTTTTCTTCAAATGAAAACAAAAAATTAATGCTGTTCGCGAATGCTCTTTGTTCGGTATAAATTTCCAAATATTTAACACAACACAACACTATGCACACATTTTTCCAATTTATCACTCGTACGCGTCTGACACTTGATGACACAACAAAATGGCGCAGTGTCAAATCTTTATAGCACAAACTGCATTGGTGCAGCATCTGTTGTCTGAAATCCGCATTTCATACTTGTACACCTGGTATGTATATCACAGCAGTTTTCGAGCCGACAGAGTGGTTGACACGATCAACGCTTAAAAGCAGATAGCGCATTTCAAGGGATCCTCCTCAGGCATATATAGTTAATGTAAAACAATTGAAAATGGACGAAGTCGATATTTCAGCAGTTTACCTGTTGTTCTCTTATTCGTCAGACCCATCCTGAGACGCGTTTCGCCGTATCACGGCTCGTCAGTCAGGTTAGGATTGACAAACAAGAGAACAGTACAATTAGTTGTATCCTACCATCATATTCCCTAACTTTTGGGATAAGTACCAGTAAATTCGGTTCTTTCGTTTATCAAACTTAGCCTGACTATTGAGGCGTGATACAGCAAAACGCGCCTCAGGATAAATTTGACGAATAAGAGAACAGCTGGTAAACTGCTAAAATATGGACTTCATCCGTTTTCAGTCGTATCAACATTTTTATAAATTATTGGTAGGTTTAGGGGTTCAAAAGAGAGAAATTTTTTTGAAAGTGATATTTATTAGACTCGATTTAAATCGTTCCTTGGACCTCCTTGAACACTTTTTCACGGCTGAACACGACGACTTTTTTAAGAATCTTTTTTACGGCTCAATATGCAAACTTTTGCGGAAAAAATGGAAAAAAACTTGCTAAATTGCCGTAAAAAAGCGTCAAAAATCAATATATCATGTACCGTAATATAAATTCATCCATGCGATTTATTGAAATTATTCATCTTAAATGCAGATAATGTTTTCCTCTTTTAAATAATGGCCATTTTTGCCCATTTTATATCTTTTTGTCAAATTATAACGTCCAGGTACACTTTTTTTATGTTCTTTCACCTGCTGACTTCGAATTTTTATGTACCTATGTATTTACAGATATTAATCTTACATCCAATGTATATATACATTGGCTGTAAGATTAATATCTTTAAATAAATACACCATTTTTAATTTACACCCATTCCTGACCAAAAAGTGGCTTGGAAACAATATCCTAATACCAAGAAGGTACATAAAAATTCAAAGTCAGCAAATCAAAAAACATAAGAAAAGTGGACCTGGACGTTAATTTGACTAAAAGATATAAAACGGGCAGAAATGATAAAAGAGGAAAACGTTATCAGGATTCACGATGAATAATTTCAATAAATCGCATGGATAATATGGTAGATTATTTATATTTATATATATATATATATATATATATATATATATATATATATATATATATATATATATATATATATATATATATATACATATATATATATATATATATATATATATATATATATATATATATATATATATACATATATATATATATATATATATATATATATATATATATATACATATATATATATATATATATATATATATATATATATATATATATATATATACATATATATACATATATATATATATATATATATATATATACATATATATACATATATATATATATATATATATATATATATATATATATATATATATATATATATATATATATATATATATATATATTGATTTTTGATGCTTTTTACGATAACTTAGCGAGTTTTTCCATTTTTTCGGCAAAAATTTGCATATTGATCTATAAAAAAGTTCTTAAATAAAAACGCGTGCAGCCGTAAATAACTATTTCTGGAGGTCCAAGGCATGACTTAAATCGAGTCTAATCAGTTTCAAGAAAAATTTATCCCTTTTTTGAACCGCTAACATACCAACAATTTATCAAAATATATGTATGTATCCCCCATTAGCTTGAATAACGGTGTCCGTTGATCTGCAGCGCTGGATGTTCATATTAGTATGCTCCATAGGTAGTAGTTCAAGGGATTCAAATCTGGACCATTAGGAGGCCAGAGTTCCTCGGACTAACACATGTCCAAGTTGCCCGAGAGCCTATTCTGGACCAAATCGCTCGTGTGAGTCGGTACACCGTCCTGTTAGAAAACATATGATCTTCTCCTCGCAACACCCTGTATCCACAGCTTCACTATATTGTTCAGAAGTTTTAAATATACCTTTTTGGTCCCAGTTTCTCCTTTTTGGAAGAAATGTGGTGGCATGACATCACCCACTGGACACAACACTTAGTACCTGGACGCCGGCGTACTGGACTGTTCTTGAGCCTTGTACTTGACTACAATGTAATAAAATAATTGATTTGATTCGAATACCGAATTATTTCGCTATGTTGTCTGGTCGGCGCGAAGGCCTTCGATGATCGCAGCTCTTCGATTATACTCCGCACTTGTTTTCGACATGGCTACAATTTTCAGACTATCACTATTTACTTTAGTCAGTTTGTTACTGGAATGCCAACGGTGACCTCTGGCAGAAGCATAATATGGCGGAAGATTTCAACAGAAATTTGTCCGGATTTTGGTAACGCATTCTGTATATATTTATAATAATAATAATAATGGTATACCTGGATTGCATTGGAATAGTTCTGTGCTAGAACAGAAATTTCGAAAAATGTGGCTACATCCCAATAATCCTTCAGAGAAGCCAAACTTCCTTTTTTTCCTATTAGGCTGTTTAAAACTATGGCGATGTGCTGCAGATCACTAGATTTGCCTAGTTCTTCTCCTTTGATGACCAGCAATGTTGCCAAGTTAATACCTACAAATAAATTTTACAAAATCACTTACTCATACTGATTTAACTAATTTTAAATTCTAGCATATTCCAAAGACATTCATATCCAATTGTGGCTATTTCAATACTTCCAAAGTCACAATTTGTACAACACTGAGATTTTAATGTTTGTTTCTAGTGGCAAATAAGTAACGCTCAATGCTCCGCTTGTTTATATCTAGATATGATCTAAGATTAACAGTGGACTTAAGGAAGGGCGACTAGAAACTGAGTTATGATTTGGTAGAATGTACGTGTTGTCGGATTTCTAAAATTTAAAATATTCAGAGGTTCACCGGCTTTCGCCATATTATTAATAGTTTAATCTAATCGGTTTTACTAGCAGAACACGTGTTCATTCATGGTGTTAGCGGCATTGCACGGAAACGAGATACAATAAGTTTTTTTTCCCGTAAAACAGAGTTGGAAATTCGTCCATTGTTTTCTACTTGTCCTTACAACACTCAGGAAGTTCCTTATGAATCACTGATTTGGAGGGAGATGATGTTTGAATAACATACTATGTCTATTCTTTTTTGTATCTGGGGTAGGGTCACTTCTTAAAAACACTATTTAACTGTATAAACTGTAACGACTAATGCATCAGACTAAAATATACATTTACCTGCATATTCATTAGGTTGGACCTCAAAACCTTTCTTATACCAATGAATTGCTTGATCCAAGCTCTCTTTATCTGTGTAATTCGATTCAGTAAACTTATCTTTATAAATCCTCCCACACAGACAGAGCATGTCAGGGTAATGGTTTTCTTTCTAAAAAAAATAAAAAACTAACCTAAATTAAGGTAATGTTATATATCATTGTAAAGTAAAAGTTATGTAAAACACTTTTACATCCAGCTGTCTAAATTTTGAGAAGAGATTTTTCTTGCAATTAAATCATACCAAATAGGAGTAATTTTCTGATGTTTCGCCTATGATTGCACTTTCATTTACAAATTGAAGGTGTGGGAGAAACTGGAAGATTCACTAGAATTAAGGAACAGACACAGCATCAATGTAAGAGCAACTAAAGTTCTTGCTTAAATCTTTAGATTCTCTAGTGGAAAATTTGAAAAAGATTAAGATTAAAATTTACAAATAGCCTCATCATATTAAGAGAGGATATGGGCATATGGTTTGCATCATATGTGGAAAAGGACTGTTACATAAAATCATGATTTAATAATCACCAGTCTAGTTAGTTTGTGCTTCTCATTCAGTGACTTAAGTTTGAAGAATAAAGATAATTCAAAATGTTTCATGCAATTGTAAGCGAAATGTCGGAAAAATCAATCTAACTGGACTCGTTTTAATCTTATAGGCGGGGTAGGCGATTGTACCAGTTTGTGCATTGTAGCACAGTGGCTTATTGTGCTCTAATCCAAAGAATTATGATTTCTCATCAGTCATAAAAGCTTGTATTCCATCTTCGTCTTGAAGTGCCATATCCGATATAGAGGTAGGCGACCCTCTTACCTTTGCCTGTGGTTGGTGCCTTTTTAAGTGTTCCACGGACAAAGAGTACCTACAGTTTAATGCCGGTTCCGAACGGCCAAAGTGAAAGGACTTTGCTAGGCATGATACGATGGGTAGTTTGCCTTTTCAAAAGAGGCGACCGTCACGTTGTAAAGGCTTTTTTTATTTATTATTTTCCCCCAGTAGAGATACGAAGCCGGGTCGCTGGCGTAGAAAGCAGACACTCTACTCACTACACTATAGCCGCCTCCTCCCGTTCCATATTAAAATTTTATGTTATACTCCAAATGAAGATCAAATTTTAAAGAAATAGTTACATCGACTATTAAGGTTCCTAATTTGACCATAATTTGTATATATTACAATTAGATTTATTGAGAAATTAAAAATTCTTGACATTTCAAGATAACAGAATTAAAGTTCATCTACATGGACATGCAAAAAAGCCTAGTAACACAGTTTTTCAAACCAAACATATTTTTTTAAATAAATTAGTTACAAAAATGGAAAACACATAAAATTTTCAATCTTCAAGCTATAATTTCCATAAAAAAAACTGTGTGAAATGATTTATTTGTGTGGAATTTAATTCCATAACCCTAAAAATATGGATTTTATATTTTTTTAATTTGTTAGATCATTTTTTTTTTTTTTATTTTTCCAAATTGTTTCAAATTGTTCAAATGCAATTTTTGACCTGGACCACTCTGTATAAAGAAAATTTGCCTCCATGCACTTATGTTATCAGACTATAGAGAATATATTGAAAATATCAAATATTACTAAGACTTAAAAAAAACTGTAAAACAAATTGGAGTTCATCTAAAAAATTTTAATTTTATTTCTCACCTTTTTCAATGCCCTAATACAAACTTCCAAAGCCCTCTCTCTATCTCCTTCTTTCCTTCTCCTGTTCAAAGCAAAAGCATACAAAAATATTATGTATGAATTAAGGACTTTTTGAGCTGCTGGCACCGATTTTAAACCGTCCACAATATGAATCATTTGTTCATAACCCTGAATATCACGAAAACTTAGAAGGACGTTTAAAACAACATCCCCTAAAAATCACACAAACATTTAAAAAAAAAGTGTTAAGTTATTCACCAAATACTTTCCTTGCAAAATCCTACGTGGAGTGAAAAGTTCCGAGACTTTTGAAAAAAAAGCAATGTTTTTGCCAAAAATCGATTATATCCAACAGTTTCTTTCAAGAGCAATACACTTATTCCAGCGATGTTTCAACATTTGGATACCTGCAAATATTCATGCAAAATATGCCTCACGCGTTCTTCTTGGGTTCTAGCTGTATTTTTTCCCCTCAAAACGTAATGTTTAAACAACATACAAAATTCTTTTTGTTTAATCGTTTTGCAAAAATCGAAAGTAGCCTGACTCAAAAAGTTGTAACTCACAAACTAATAGACAAAATGTCATGACAATTTTACACGAATCTTCTGAGGGTTGACACTGACTGAAAAATCATATAGTTTAGATAGATATTGAAAATAATAGAAGAAATAATTTTTTTTCAGTATCCAACTAGATAAAAAGGTTATTATAACCGAGGAACTGTTAGATTGGTTAGAATATCACTTTTACTTACTCGTTGAGTGGCGCTACTTTTGATTTTTGCAAAACCATGAAACAAAAATAATTTGGTGTGTTGGTTAACCATCGCTCAGTAGAAAACAACCATATATCAATGGTTTGGTGAACTTAAATGCGGCCTTACAATAGCCACGTGAAATCAAGAAAGTGTTGCACTTAGTGAAGAAAAAATGTTGTTTCACCAAGATAATGCAACAACTCATAAAATCCATGGATCCAGGGAAAGAGATTTGGCTCAAATGAAAAAGTCAAATTCAAAAACTGAGAATTATTTTAGAAAGCTCGACAAATCATACTATGTAAAAGGTATCCAAATGTTGAAAGATCACTGGAATAATTGTATCGCTCTTCAAGGAAACTATGTTGAAGAAGAAAATCGATTTTTGGAAAAAACATTGTTTTACATGTCAATAAAAATATTTAAGTATTAAATACCTGATAATATATTTGGATCATCCAATCTTTTCACAATCTTCTGTAAGGCCTCTTTTTTCTCAGGTAATGACCTTTGTTCATTAATCTTTTTTAGATCTGCTAGAAATTTTTCTTTCATATGAGCTCTAAAAAGATAGTTACTGTAAATTCTAATTGTTGTAGAAAAACTTTGAAAATTTTTCTGCCAGTCTATAGGCTATTACTAGTTAACTATAAACGATAACTTTCGATAACTCACTTGCTTTGAATTTCAACCTCCTGAAATAGTTTTTTTAATTTCTGATGTAAAAATTCAGTCAAATCCTCTCCTCTCTCTCCGGGACTAGAAGTTAGGCAAGAAGTTTCAGACAGTTTATACGATATAAATGGATAATTCGCACAAGACAACTAAAAAAGCGTGAATAAATTTTTGTAAAATGTTTGTCACATATTTTAAAAAAAATCTTATAACTAGAACTCATTTTACCATATCACAATATAAAAAAAACGGTCAAATGCAAGTTGAACTTGCGCAATTAGTGTTCCGTATGTTGATTGCTTCTGAAATAAAAATTTTTGTTATGAAGTTTTCAACAAAGTTTATTTCCGTTCTTTACTGAAAACTGATGACCTTGAAATTTTTGTTTTTTTATATACCAGAAAATTATTATAGGTAATGCACTCGTGATAATTTTTGTTCAATCTACACCCCGTAGAGAATATTCTAGAATTTTTTCAAAATTTTTGGATCAGTACTTTTCGAGATAAAGGGAGGGGGCAGCGATTTTTTAAATCAAATCAAATATTTATTGGTAATAAGTACACAATGTGCTTTTACACGTCACAACAAGTTAAAACAATTGTTAAAATGTTAAAATATTATAATATCAAAGACAAGTAACTACAAATCAATGAACAATTAAAACAAGAAAAAGAAGAAAATAAAGGTAAGACATATTAATTACATAGTTAAAAGTCATTAAAATTATGATTCAAAAACTCATCAAGTGAGTAAAATGATCTTGCAATCAGGTAGGATTTCACCTTCCTGACAAAGCTCTCGTCCGACAGCTCCCTAACAGACATTGGTAAGGCATTAAAGAAACTGACCCCATAGTAGTCAGTGCCTCTGCGAGTTCGAGCTATTCTGTGGAAGCTAGGAATTAGATTTTGCTTACCTCTAGTGGGGTAATTGTGGAAATTTTCATGGGTAATGAACAGCCTCACATTTTGTTTAATGTATGTTAAGCACTGGAATATGTAGACACAGGAGAAAGTCAATATCCCCAATTCAGAGAAATATCGACGACAACAGTCGCGATATCTCAGTCCCACAATGACGCGAATGTAGTGTCGCTGAAGTGAAAAAATTCGCATGCGATGAGTGTCTCCAGTTCACACAAGAGCATAAGACATCTTGGATGCAAAATATGCATGTTAAGCGATTAAGAGAACCTCTTGAGATACATTTCTAGCCAAACTTCAAATAAGGAAAATAATTCTGGAAAGTTTAGACGCCAGTTCAGAGACATGCTTCTCCCAAGAGAGTCCAGGGTCTAGGAACACACCCAGAAATTTGACAAAGTCATTTGTAAGTAGATCAGATGGAGAATTTCTTAGGGTAAACCTCAGACTCAGTGTTTTATCACGGTTTAGGGTGAGCCTATTTGCCAAGAACCAGCCCCCTATGTTATGCTGCATGTCGGAAACAGTCTGCTGTATTGGATCTCCAGGATGATAGTGCTGCAGACTGGTGGGATCATCTGCAAATAGGATTAAATTTGGGTCATCGGTGTAATTTGGCAAATCATTTATATAAATTAAAAACAGTAATGGTCCCAAGACTGACCCCTGGGGAACCCCATGTTTGATAATCTGTCTGCTAGAGACCTCCATGTAAAAGCTCACCTATTGAGAACGATTAGAAAGATATGACCTAACAAGGTCAATGCTATGAGGATCAAAATTGTAGTATGACAGTTTCAAAAGAAGGATCTCTGAAGAAACACAGTCAAAAGCCTTTGATATCTCCCATCTCAAGTCCCTCCTTCACATACTCGGTAAGCCGATTTATTGCCAGAGCAGTAGATCTTTTAGTTCTAAAACCAAACTGACTTTGCATAAAAAGGTTGTTGTGCTCAAAGTGTACAGTCATTTGATTTTTCATGACTGATTCAAATATTTTGGAAAAAACAGGTAGAATGGATATTGGGCGGTAGTGATTACGATCATCCACGGATCCTTTATTTTTAAAGATGGGAACGACTTTGGCAACTTTAAGCATTGATGGGAAGGTGTTCTCCTTCAGCCCAAGATTGATGAGATGGGTTAAGGGGTATATAATTAGGTTTTTTAGAGTTATGATGATTTTGGTGCTCATGTCAATAGGATCCCTACTATGTGAATTTTTCAATCCAGAAATTGCTTCCCTTACTGTATTATTTGTGATCTGAGCAAATTTAAAAGTTTCCATATTCCCAGAACATTCCTAGTTTGAAATTCATTATAGGATACTTCTGACTTAGGCAAACTCAGCTCCTCTGCAATATTGATGAAAAAGTTATTCAGGGCTTCGGCACTCAGATTTCTTGTTTGACAATATGGTCTAAAATTAGAATTTGATTTAATTGTTTTGCATTCGGTTGTTTGTTTATTTATGGTTTTACACACTACGTTATCGTATGATTTTTTTTTGTATTTGCTTCCTATACTGGCTTTTGTAGTCACTGAGTAGTTTTTTGGGAACCAAAACTGGATTCTGTTTATGCAATAAACCCAGCAATCTGAGTCTCTCCCTCATTTCGTGAAGATGCTGGTTGAACCATTGGACCTTAATAGCCCAATCTCTGCTCGACACCAACCTAGACATGAGAGGAAAACACTCCTCAACACTACAGCACCCACAGTATTCGTAATGAAGCTCCAGTCAACCAATTCAATTCTGTTGTACAAACAAAATAGATCTTCTTGGGTGATGGGTCTGTAGTTCACTCTAGTGCCACCCTGAATGTGATCCAGGAATGACATATGGCATTCCATCAACAAGCCCGAGTGATCAGATAGACCAGTGAGGTCGAAGGGTGAGATTTTCAAATTTTCACAGGAAACATTTGTATAAAGATTGTCTAGACAGGAGTTCTGTCTTGTACAAAACCCCACAGTTTGGTGAAGGCCATATGTTGACATAATATTATTTAGGTATTTCGCGAGTTTTTCAAAATAATACAAAGAAAAGTGTGCGCATGTAAGACATTATATATATTTTTGAATTCATATTTTTACAAGCTTTCATTTGGTACCCCACACGATGACCTATTTTTTTTTTCACTTCCGATTTCACTCCCCAAAACTAATCCTTTAAGTCAAAATTTAACTTTCAAAACTACACGGCTCTGATGAGGCCATCAATTCCTATATTAGCACCAAATTTCAACTTCCTATGACAAATAGTTTTGGAGAAAATCAGGTGTGACAGACGGGCAGACAAACAGACGGACAGACAGACAGACACCGTAGTGATCTTATAAGTGTTCCTACGGAACACTAAAAAATGAATAAAAACCATTAATACCATAGAAGATCTTTTACCTTTAACCTCAATGTGACTTCCGAATCAATATCATTATAAATTAGAATATTTTGCTTCATATTAAAACTCTCTCTTACTCCTAAGTGATATATTAGAGTGCTCTGTTGTATGGGCAATGATATATCAATAATGACAACATCTGCATTGTAGAAACTGCTTACAACATTTGTTTCACCAAAATCGAGTTTTTCAAACTGAAAATAAGATAATAAGATTTGGTTGACCTTTTTTTGTTTCTAGGTCACATAATGGCCTATGATGTTCGTTCTAGTCGCAATGTTATAAGGAATTCAATTAGCTTCTGCATTTTGAATACAACTGGAGCTCTTACTTCATTTAAAAGTGTGAATGAACTGCAGTAATCACTGTAATTATCATAGGTATTATTTTTGCCACAGTAAAACAGCTGTGGATATACAGCAATCACACAAAGTTGGGAAACACTCTCTCCGAAAATTTTTCTGTCACAAAGGTTGTCACACAGTATTGCTATCTGTCTCTTACATTATTTAGAATTTATCTGAATGAGGTATTAGGGAAATAGCGAGGAGCGTGTGGAGGAATGAGAATACAGCTGACCGACGAAACAACGTCGTACAGTCTACGTTTTGCCGACGATGGTTGTTATTCCTCAGGACAAGGAAGACCTTGAATGAAAACTGTTTGAAGGTTATGAAAACTGGGGTTTAACAGTTAACTGCAATATTTGTGTATAGGAGGAAAACAGGGAAGCCTTACTCTAAATACCGGTGAGGTCGTTAATGCTTATGAAGAGTATATATCTCAAAACTAATAGAAGTATAGATGGTAGAATGGAAAAAGATGTGGAGAAGAATAAATAGGGGAAAGGTGGTCATAAAACACTTAAACTCTGTTCTTTAGTTGAAGAACATAACATCACAGAGAAAGCACCTCATTTATAATGCAGTATTTAAGAGCATTGTGTTATATGGTTATGAATTATAGATGAAACTATTGGAACAGAAACTAATGGCACTCAAAATGGATTACTGGTGAAGATCAGCTGAAGCGTCAAGAATGAACAGAGTTAAAAATGAAAGAATAAGGGATTTAATGAAAGTAAAAACCACGATTAGTGGGGAAATTCA
This sequence comes from Pachyrhynchus sulphureomaculatus, assembly GCA_019049505.1. Classification (NCBI taxonomy): domain Eukaryota; kingdom Metazoa; phylum Arthropoda; class Insecta; order Coleoptera; family Curculionidae; genus Pachyrhynchus; species Pachyrhynchus sulphureomaculatus. The sequence goes on along the minus strand of CM032454.1, from coordinate 158,765,017 downwards.
ACAACGGCAACTTAAATGGTACGAACATGTGGAAAGAATAGAAGAACACTGAATACCAAAGATGGTTCTACAGTGGGTACCAAGCAAAAAGAGAAGAGGGAGACCAAGAGCAACATGGTTTAGAGATGTCTAGAGGGTAATGTCAGAGAGAAAACTAAGACCCAGAGATTGCGAAGATCAAAGAGGATGGAAACTGGGAACCGGAAGGCAAAGAACGCTATAAAAAAAACCGGATTGATGGACGATTATTTTTGAGCTGACCAAGGTGTTGGCAATAGACACTGTTGTTAGTGTTAGATTGTGTATGTGAAACTCTAATAAGTTCGTTGGTAGAGATATCAGTTTTTTTGAAAATATTTACTAAAAATTTTCTTAGGAAATCATCTATTTCTAAATTTAAGACTATGTATCACTTTAGTTTGAGTGAATCTAAGAACATCTCATATAATCTTTGTGGCTTTTTTTTGCAAGTTAAGTTTTACTCGTGGTGCACCAAGCAGTAGCTCAAGAAGTCAAAACAGAAGTTTTAATTAGAGTAAATAAGTACAGACCATTTATCGATAGCACTTAATAAGTTATGGTTATTTTGTCATTCGTATGAATTATTTGATAAAAAGGTATTGTAAAAATGAAAAATTAATTAGTATAGCTAAAAAAGTGGTATATTCAAAATGCATAACCTACAAAGTAATTAAAAAAAGGAAATTATCAAAAACTACAAGTACAAAAGCAGAGCTACATCTCCCAAAAAAAAACATAACCTCCAATTGAGTAAGTTGGTAAATATCTTTTTCACAGCATTCAACAGATAATTTTGCATTTAAGAACTAACAATAAGTAAACAAGTCTCTTCAAAAAGATTAGTTGCAAATTCATAAACCATTTCTTCTCCTAACAAACAATTTAGTATCTCTAATTTAATGTTGACGCTAAACAAAATGAAAAGCTAACCATGGATTCGAAAGCTGACATACTAATCTTTCTCTCCTCTGCCTAAGAAGCAAATTTACCCAACTTTTATGTAACCAGACTTAATTGTTTTGTTGTCTAGTATTTCAGATCTTGGTGTTGAAAGCTAGCGAAAACTATCTACCAACACTGATAAAAAAATAGTTCATAGAGGATAACTAAAAAATACTAAAAACCTTAGACAATATTAAGTTTCCTCTTGCTGAAATGATAAAGTCGAAAAGCCAATAGCTCAAAATTACCTGAATATGATTTAAGCTAGCACCAACTTGAATGCAAGCCATCTTAACCTCTTCGAGTGCCTTTTTCCTGTGTACTAGGTTTTCATTTTGGTAAATATCTATAACACACACAACTTCCATATGGGGCTTTGTCATTGTGACACTACTTTGCATAGTGTGTGCCGAACTGTCTGAATGCGAACCCACACTGTCTGTGACACTTCGACATTCTAAAAAATGGTTTATTTTTGTTAATGACAAAATGTGTTTTTATAATGACTCAGTTTATACCTGCATCAATTTCTATAACAGTTGGGATTGAAGGAGCTGGCATTTTTGTTAACACTTTAATATAAACACTATTGAGTAACAAAAATAAACAATATTATTGTGGTATGCATGCACTGTCTTTACACAGCTTGTTCAGCAAATAAAAGCCAATTGCTCTTGTTGAATACAAGGTTAACGTTCATTTTATTAAAATAATAAGATCCAATAAATTGAACACAAATAAAATAATCACGAAAATAATTTTTCACATTTCACTTCGACATTCCAGCAACAGATGACAGGAAACAAGCTGTCCCTGACAAGAGTATTTTTTTGCTTCGCCCACGCATGTATTTTCAAATTTTCTGGCAATTTCGATTCATTTTTCAACAACCTCATTTTATGGAGTAGGTAAAAAAACTTTCCAAAAAATTATCAGAACTGAAAACTATAAAAATAAACAGAGAATTTTTAAAATTCCTTAAAATTACAAGATGATTGGTTTCAATTTGGTGTATCATTCGGCTAGGCAACCAAGATTACATAGCTATAATGGATTTTCCTATAGTCCGGTTAAAGCGTATTAAATAAACTTATTTATTATAGTCCAGTAAACTTTATTTGTCCAGGTAGTATAAATTATTTTTATATAAAACCATAGACTAATGACAAAACTAATTCCTTAGTCTACAATCAAGCCTTGAAAAGCAAGTCTACTAAAGAAAAATATGGGTTCTGCGTGCCCAAAAACTGAAATCAAATAGCCATAGGTAAGAAACTCACTCACCTATGCTTTTTTAAAACAATTTTAGTCGTATTGTGAGTTAAATCGAATTAAAGAATCTGTAAGTGCTCACGCTTTTTTTGATCCAACAACGTATTTTGTATCGTACGTGTTCCGAGAGCTGATGTTACGTAACCATCAACCCTCGGTAGGAATCAACAAGTACGTCCTAAAATTAAGCTATCAAGGAAATTCTGATTATCTTGTATTTGCTTGTAAATTCAAAAACAAATTTATAATAAACTGTAAAAAGTATCTGACTTTTCATTTTTCTCACTGCAAGTAAACACTTTTTGTCCAGAACGAGAAATTATGAGGTATCGTTCAAAAGTTTCCACGAAGTTGGCCGGAAAAGGTATAGTGAGATTAGTATATCTTTTCTCTGTATTAGAGATATCCGGCCAGCCTTAAGTTAAATCCTGACCCTTTAAGTAACAATGTCGCCCCTTTTATTAATAGTGTAGTAAAAAAGCATTTAAAATTGCACGGTTTATATCCAGCAATATTATGATTTTATCCTCTTTGGGGTATCACCAAGAGTATTGTCCTGAGTTTAGAATCTCGAAAATTTATGCTTTTTTGTTTATAAACAATTTAAGTTTTCAAAATGCGAATAACTCCGGTTACATATGTCTGATTGAGACAAAAAAAAATCTTCGTAATGAAATTTACAACAAATTCTCATTAGTTCTAAGTCGCTCAAGTGCGTACATAACCTACAAAATTGAAAGAACCTGCAAAAAACTGTTTCTTTTTTTTCATTTTATTGTACAGGTTGAGTAAGTGAACCGATCTGCTTGAAACTTTCAGAAAATATGCCTTTTGTTATAGTAAAAATATTTTGAACAAAAATATTGAACTTAGTGAGCACAATTGAATTTATTATTTAAAATATGAATTGCCAGCCATTTTATGCCATTTAGTCCAAAATGAATCCTTTTTTTTTTAAATTTAGATCTAGATCTGGATGCCAGCTTTCCGATGCCATTAAAAAAAAAATTTGGATTCATTTTAACCGTTTTTTTTTACATCTGTCATGTATACATTTAAGCAATTTAAAATCAATGGGGATCACGGTTTATCAGTCGAGTTAGGATCGACAGCTGCTTTATATATATCGGTCTATATCACTTTCCGGGTTTTTGGACTTTAGGAATATAAAAAATTAAGTTAATGCATCACTATCAATTTTAATAAGTGAAGAAGGTGAAACAGATTACCCTCCGAAATTTTTCTTTTTTTAGATCTTTTTAGATCTCGAAAAATCTTCATAATAAATAATACTAAATATCGCAAAAATAATAATCAAAAGTTATGTCACAAAAAAGGGTTATTTTATTTACACATCAAGGTGTTGCTTAGCTAATCTGATAATTTTTTTTATCTGTATCGTCCACATGTGAACTTTATTCGTTAACGTACGCTGGTATTTCGTTGGCAAAGGGCATATATATAGTTTGATGCGATTTTAAACGATAGGATTGTAGTTTTTTTAATCATTATAGACTACTTTTGTTTATTTAAACAACTTAAATTTCTAATTTTTAGTGTTTTGTACTGAACACTTATAAGATCACTTCGGCGTCCGTCTGTCTGTCATACCCGATTTTCTTCTAAACTATTTGACATAGAAAGTTGCAATTTGGCGCTAATATAGAAATTGATGGCCTCATCAGAGCCGTGTGGTTTTGAAAGTTAAATTTTGAGTTAAGGGGTTACTTTTTGAGGGGGTGATATTGAAAGTGAAAAAAAATACCAGGTCGTCGAATGGGTTGTTAAATGAAAGCTTGTAAAAACATGAGTTCAAAAATATGTACAATGTAATATTTGCGCATACTTTTCGTTGCATTATTTTTAAAAATTGTGAAAGATCGCTGTCCCCCATCTTACCTCGAAAAGTACTGATCAAAAAATGTTGAAAAAATTCTGGAATATTTTCCACAGGGTGTAGATTGAACGAAAATTATCACGAGCACAATACCTTTAATAATTTATCTGGTATATAAAAAAACAAAATTGATCATTTTATATATATAACATATGGGCTGAAAAGTCCCGGGCCTAACAAAGAAAACACGGTTTTTTTGGTTCAAAATTAGCTTTATTCATCAACGTAATCTCCATCAAGAGCAACGCAATCATTCCAGCGCCGCTCTAACATTTCAATACCACTTTTGTAGAACGATTTATCTTTTGCCTCAAAATAGGCCTCAGTTTCAGCGATAACCTCTTCATTCGTGCGAAATTTCTTACCGGCGAGCATTTTTTTCAGGTCTGCGAACAGCCAGTAGTCGCTGGGAGCCAAATCTGGCGAATCATGTAGTTTGCCATTGTTTTGATTGACTTGTGACACGGTGCGTTGTCTTGATGAAACAAATTTTTTTTCTTTGCCATATGCGGTCGTTTCTTTGCAATTTCGGCCTTCAAACGCTCCAATAACGCTATATAATATTCACTGTTGATGGTATTTCCTTTCTCAAGATAGTCGATGAATATTACACCACGCACATCCCAAAATACCGAGGCCATAACCTTTCCAGCCGATTGTTGTGCTTTCGGGCGCTTTGGACGAGGTTCACCAGTTGCTGTCCACTCAGATGACGATCGTTTTGATTCCGGAGTGAAGTGATGGATCCATGTTTCATCCATTGTCACATATCGACGCAAAAATTCCGGTTTGTTACGTTTAAACATGGCCAAACACTGCTCAGAATCATCAACACGTTCTTGTTTTTAATCAACAGTGAGCAAACGCGGCACCCACTTTGAACAGAGCTTTCTCATAGTCAAATGCTCATGCAGTATAAAGCCAACACGTTCTTTTGATATCTTTACGATGTCAGCTAACTCACGCAACTTCACTTTTCGATCATTCAAAACGATTTTATGGATTTTTTTGATGTTTTCTGGTGTTACCGCCTCATTTGGACGTCCACTGCGTTCTGCATCATCGGTGTCTCTACGACCACGTTTGAAGTCAGCAAACCAACGTTTTATTGTTGTTTCTGATGGAGCGGAGTCCCCATAACACTTTTCAAGCCATTGCTTCGCTTGAACGGTATTTTTTCCCATCAAGAAGCAGTGTAAAATTAAAACACGAAATTGTTTTTGATCCATTGTTTTGAAAATAACAAAAGTAGCGTCACTCTTAGCACAATAACTCACAAACTAATGAATAGAATATCATGAAATTTTAACAGCTGTCTTTTGAAGGTTAGTATTAACTGAAAAAAAGGTGACTGCAATAAAACTAGCGCCATCTATGTGTTAGGCCCGGGACTTTTCAGCCCATGTGTTATATATATATATATATATATATATATATATATATATATATATATATACATAAAATATGTATATATATATATATATATATATATATATATATATATATATATATATATATATATATATATATATATACGAGGCTTTGAAAAGTCCGTGCAAAAATAAAAACTACTTATGTGTTTGGGGTAAACCTTTTTTATTTTTCGACATAGTCTCCTTTTAGGCTTATACACTTCGTCCAACGATGTTCTAGTTTGTTGATCCCTTCCGAATAATAGGATTTGTCCAAGTCTGCAAAATATCCATTAGTGTCTGCAATCACCTCCTCGTTTGAATAAAATCTTTGTCCCGCCAGCCATTTCTTCAAATTGGGGAACAAATAGTAGTCCGAGGGAGCCAAGTCTGGAGAATAGGGGGGATGTGAAACGAGTTGGAATCCTATTTCCATTAATTTTGCGACCACAACTGCTGAGGTGTGTGCTGGTGCGTTGTCGTGATGGAAAAGGACTTTCTTGTGGGCCAATCGCGGGCGTTTTTCTTGCAGCTCGGTTTTCAAACGTCCTCCGGATTCTTCTGGAACAGCTGCAAACCATCCTTGCAACTCTTGCGGATAGCTTTCTTATGTCCAAATGTTTATGCAAAATATTATGTACCCGTTCAGTCGAGATGCCCACAGCACTAGCAATCTCACGCACCTTAACTCTTCTATAATCCATCACCATATCATGGATTTGATCAATGTGCCCATATGGCCAGTCCGAAAATTTTGAAACCACTTATAAACTGTTCTAATCGAAGGTGCAGAGTCACCATCATGTTTATCAAGCTTCTCTTTAGTCTTCTGAGGCGTTTTGCCTTTCATAAAGTAATGTTTAATCACCACACGAAATTCTTTTTCGTCCATTTCTTGAAAATCACTCGACTTCCTTGATCCACACGAATGCCAAACACAAAGAAATAGACCAATATGGCTGAAACTTGGTGTGCGTTCATTCAAGAGATGCTACTAACTAAACATGACCTCGATATGCGCCGGTGGTGCCATCTCTCGGACTTTGCACGGACTCCATTCTGTGATTTTCTTAATCCACCTTCTGTCGTCGCTTCTCCTTACGTGACCATACCATTTCAATCGTTTTTCTTCTATGGCATGTACTGCGTCTTTTGTTATTCCCATTCGCGCTCTTATTTCCTCGTTTCTAATCCTATCAGTCCGGGTCACCTTACAACACCTTCTCCAACATTCCATCTCTACCACGTTTATTTTTAATTTATATTTCTTGTTAATGGTGCATGTTTCTGACCCGTATGTCAATGATTGTTCTGTATATTCGGACTTTGTTTGCTTTCGTTATGTGCTTATCCCATAATATTGAGTTTAACTGTCTGATGCAGGTTCTCGTTTGTCCCAGTCTCGATTTCATTTCTTCTTCGGATGTTGCTTCTCTTGTTATTATGGTGCCCGGGTATTAAATTTTCTAGTTCCTTTAATTATTACGTTCTCTTCAATTTCTAGATCTCCCATTTCTCGTCTTTTAGTTGTTAGGTATTCCGTCTTATTAAAGTTTATCTCTAGCCCAGCTTTGTCATACTCTTCCTTCAGTTTCCTCACCATATAGCTGAGATCTTCTTCGTCCTGTGCCATGACGACTTGGTCATCTGCGAAACTCAAGCTGTATAAGTAGTCATCTCTTATTGGGACTCCCATTTATTCTTCCAGTTTTTTAAAGTCTGTTCCAGGTAGATTTTAAACAGTGTCGGAAAGGTTGTACACCCTTGTAGTAGCCCTTTCGTTGTTCTAATTTTGGCCCCTAACTTATTACCAATTTTTACTCTGTTCTATCGCTTTTACTGCTTTTATTAGTACTTTGTCGATTCCCATGTTTGTCATTGCTTTCCAGAGGTGACTTCTAGCGACTGAATCGTAAGCTTTTTTATATCGATGAAAGCTAGGTGGATTTCTCTATTTTTGGCTAGTTTCTTTTTCATCAGTTGCTTGACTGTATATATGTGATCAATACAGGACTTCCCAGTCGTAAATCCTGCTTGGTCTGCCCCTATTTTGTCTTTTATGTTGTCTTCTATCTTATTCTTAATTATTTTCCCATACAGTCGTCCAATGCTTGAAATGATCATTTCGTACCTCCGTAATAAATTTTTTTATTATAAAAGCAATCAACGTATGGAACACTAATTGCGCAAGTCTGACTTGCACTTAGCCGGTTATTTTTATTAATATGTAACCATAAAGGTATTTCGCAAGAAAAATACTGGATAAAACATTTTACCAGTTAATAAGGTGTATAAAAAAAACAATAACTTAAGTTAAAATTTTATTTTGGTAACTTTGGTCATTTCATGTTTCGCTTATAGGATGCAAATTCATACCAGAAAGAGAAAAAACATATAGGATTTAACTAGGAGATATTTTTTTAGAGTAATTAAAATTATTGTAAATAGTTTATATAAATAAAAAAAAAATACTATCTAAAAAATAAAACCTAGCCATAGACTTGTTACAGAATAGATAAATAGGTATACATATAGGATCCATTAACGAGAGAAAAACCATTACTTATAAGTATTGTGAACTTGTTAGAAATATAAACTAGTATATCATATTTTGTAACAAAACTACATTTAATATAACAAATCTTCAATGGTATCCTATGTTCGTCTAGACAAATTACAGAAAAAAAAAAGAAAATACAGCTGTAATTTCCAATACGACACCATCAATCTAAATCAGTTTTCGTAAATTTCTCATTTTTATAATTTGTAAATTTTTGGTCACGAAATTTTTTATATAGCCTAGATTCCTTTAAAATTTCTAGACGCACCACGTATACTACTTTAAAATAAACCAATATTTTATCTATTTTCCTAAAATAATCTTTCTTGAAGCACCAAAGTTTTGTCCTGCCTGGGAAGCACCTCTGTTTGATCCAGCTTGAAGACCAATAATGGTTTCACCAGCCCTGAGTTGATCTTCAGTGAATTCACGTTTATTTTCTTCTGATGGTCTGGGTCCTAAACAATAAAATAAAAAGTGTTAAGAAAATGTAACCAAAGTGCCTAACATTACGTCTTCTCGGGTCCCGAGAGCCATTTTACAATTTTTTTTTATGGGTCTAGCACACGTGCTGCAGGGAGCTCTCTAAAGCGCTACAGGAGCGACACGTGTGCGGAAAATGCGATTTACGTTGTTCTTGAATCGCTATAAATTGTACTCGGTGGGAAACACAGTCCTGGGCAAATTATTCCAAAGGGATGATGTTCTCCATATAAAAGACTGCTTGAAAAGCGTTGTACGAGGAGTAACCTCATACGAATGTGAAGAATCAGCGCGACGTGTATTTCTGACACCTGGGAGGAATTAAACGGGCCACATCCTCCGAACACTATCCTCAGGGGCTAGGAGAATCCTAGGATTCTCCTAGTCCGGGCATTGACGATCCCGAGGTACTTGAGTCATGTTGTGTTGTCCAGATTATGTGTAACAGAAACGCAATCTTAAGGTGTTTACCGTGCCGAGAAGATGAATGGCTCAGCGTTTATGAGTCGAGAACGGTTCCTCCGGATACCGGGCGCCCTCCGGGAGTAAGTAGCCTTGCTGTGGCATCTAGGCTCTGCCGCAGTCGACCCTTCTTTCCTAGAATACTCGAGGGAACACTATGTCGAATAATAATGATTGTAATAATGATACTGGCAGGGTGTTGCGGAGGCGGACCCCTGTCGTACAAACAGCTACAGCCCCACCACAACAACAACAACCACAGACGAACCAAATAACCGCCTCAGCCGAAACTATCCCCGACAGTTTTACCAGATCCGACATTGTAGGTGATGGAAATTGCCTTTTCCGTGCAGTTAGCTTACACTTATATGGTCACCAAAACCATGATGAGAAACTCCGAGAGGTTGTTCTAAGATAAATACAGCAAAACTGGTCGGAACTGCACACATTTTCACTAATTGAAGACGACGATATGAAAGATGTCAATAACTACTATAACTATATGAGGAAAAATGGCACCTATGGAACGAGCCTAGAGATACTTGCCCTCTCGGAAATTCAAAATAGCAACTTTCATATCTTCTCAAAACAACGAAGAACAAGATATACAAAAATAACTTTTCGGGACAGACCAACAGTAATATGCACAGGAAAACACAGCGAAACTATTTACCTTCTACTAACAGGCAACCCAATGTCGGGACACTTTGAGCTTCTGACACCACAAAACACTGAAAACATCCCAAACAACAGTAGACCAATAAAAGAAGCATCGGGCGAGCGACGTAACGGTCGAGGACGTCGCGGGACACTGCAGCTCGACCAAAACGATGAAGACCGGGCAACTGAGAATGGCCCTGCCAAAAGTATTGTGCCGGCAAGTGGGCCGTCACCCGCCAAGGCGGGAAAGTCAAAGCAACGCATGAATTGCACCACAGAAATCAAATTTTTTTGTAAAATCAACTTTCGGGGGTTTAGAGATGTTATTTAAGATCAAATATGATGTTTTTCATTTTTCTAATAATATTTGTTAATTAACTATAATTCGTACACATATGTGCACATTGAGTCTGTATAACATACTGTGCACCGAAAAAGGTGTACAAAATAAACTAAAATGTTGAGTTATGAACGAATAAAAATTATCATAAAAAACATTTTAATTAAAATGGAAAAATCAATAATAATAAAATGATAGTTCAGCTTTTTTATTGTCTATGGAACTTTAACAAACAGTTTCAGTGTTTTAAGACGCACAAATAGATGCCACAGCCCACACAAAGTACCCGTGTCCTTCCAGAGCATCCAAGATTGCGGGACCTTTGAGCACTTTCTAAATCCGGTGCTTCTGGGAGATGGGGGCAATTCTACCTCTTGGTGCAGGAAGAGGTAGAGAAACTCTTCCAGGTCTTCCAGCTTCTCTTTTAAGAGGTGGTTTATGATCCTCATTATAGTCTGTGTCTGATTCAACAGGTGCGTTCTTATCAAAAATGAGGAGCTGAACAACCCGCATCTTAAAATAATGCAAGTCTATCACGTCCTGCTTTCTAACTCCTGTCTTTTCGCAGTCTTCCCTGTAAGTCAACCAACTGTTAACACAACCATGTCTACGAAGTGGTCTAAAAATCTTACAGGCCACTTGAGCGTGTTGTGATAGGATCGGTAGTCTGCTATTAATCGGTTATAAAAACCCCCCTCCCACGTTTGTATTGTACCGTTTAACAGTATTCGGTATTTGAACATCTAAATAAGCCTTGTGTGCTTTTGAATACCACTTTACTGTAGAGAATGGCAGAATGAGCCATTGAAGCCATGGTAATTATTTTATTATCAACCAATTTCAGAGCCAATAGGTTTTCATCATCCCATACCTTTTCATCATAAGCACCTCTTCCTTCTTTATTTAAACCATTATCAGATTTGAAATCGATGTTTACCAAACGATTTGTTGATGTGCTCCTAGCCTTAGAGACTTTGTAAAACACATTTTAGGAGGGAAATTCAAATTTCAATATATTCAAAACAATATAAACAAGTTTTGTACACATACGTGTATGTTGGGACAGAAGAGGACATAATACAGAATGTGAAAATCCTGGATTTCCACAACAGAAGGGAGTCAATTGTATTTCACCTTTTGAATTTCTGTTCCCATTTTTTCCCTTTTGCTCTGCCTAAGATTAACACCAACCAGCAACTATTTCTAGTGATGAGCCTTTTCTATTCTGCGTCCTTGAAGATGAGGTATAGTATTTTTATATGTATATAGTTCAGAAGGGTATTCATTACAATTATTCTAGATTAAGTAAAAGTGTTAAAAAAAATTATGGGAAGTGGTCAAAATTACAAAATTCCACCACATGAACACACACATGCTCGAAAATTGAGATTCCAATTTTCTATCTTGACCAGGCCTTAAAACCGAAATTTGGAGCGATGAAGAACATTCGCGAATTGCCTTCTAGGCACTTGTACAAGAGAAAGGATAGTAGATCACCTCTTCATGTCTTAACTCAATCGTGCGTTTCAAATCCAGTGAAAAATGTTAAGCAGTGCTTAACATTTTTCACCGGACCCAGATCGAGAAAGTTGATATTATAATCATATTCTGAACTCATACTAACCCAAAAATGGTCCTCTCCATTCAGGGTGTTTATAGCAGGTGCGTCCGATAGCAAAAATGGTGGTAGTTACTAATGCAATGTTCTTTTGGTCCCATAAGTCAGTAGTTTGGAAAAGATCTACATCGGGAACTCCATATTTTACACAGGCTTTTTGGAATCTAAAAACAGAAAAATATAATTAAAATTCTTAATGCAGTTGTATGTATGTCAAATATAGCCTAAAAACAGAGCTTTTTTTTTTATTGGAGGAAGTTTTGAAAGTTTCTTTGGGAGAAAAATCTCCACCCGGTTATTCATTTTTAGTGAATGATGTTTGAACGGGGAGTTGTAGTGTAAGAGAGTTTTTTTAAATCAAAGGCTTCGCTCCACATTGACCTTTGGAGCTCTCACCTCCTCTGCAAGCAACCCTGACTTTTATATTATCTTCTTTCCTTTAAAAAACACCCTTTGTATTTAAATTCTCGCCCTTGATCCTTGAACCCGACCACGTCACTGCTCTATATCTAATCTTTATATTAAATCTACTTTCCCTCACGGAATAATCAGACCAGCTTTTTGGAAAATTTGGATTAAAAAAATTGTCGTCTGAAGAAAATATGATTTCTATCAGTATTATCCTGTATGTATTGATTAGAGTATTATATATACAAGAGTAATACTTATTCTCAGCATTCTTACGTTTTTTTCTTGCCAGAATAATAATTAGTAAGTATATTTCAGGGTATGCATGATAAGAATGAGCGAGGATGGGTACCACTTAACAAATGACAGAAGTGGCCGTCACCTCCTCACCCCCTGTACGCCATACAACTGAATATGTATAATGTGTAAAAAGTCGTAATAAAATATAAATAAATAATAAACCTTTATTATCATAAATACTACTCGTTTTACTGGTTGCCTAATAGTCAGAACCATGTAAAAACAATAATTTCAGCAGTCATAAGGACAACCCAACAAATTCTTAAACAATACGTCGCTTCACCTTATTAGAGTTCTGTTCTCCTGCTACTTGGCTTGCCAAATGCACTAGTTGATGTTCTCCACCGCGTTATCAATCTCGTTTTCCTGGGTAAAATTGATCGAAAAAGCAGCACATCTTCTCAGAAAACTCGTTTGAACCGGCTAGGATGGCTTAAATTTTGGGGAAAACACCTAGTAATACGTTCATAAAACCTACAAGAATACCAAAGTAACAGGAGACAGCTAGTTTATCTACTAAATGTTTGAAATCGGACAAAGCAAGAAACTACTCGAACTAGCTCCAGGTCTACATCGGGGACTGAAACGAACGACGACATATGGAATGTTGGTTCGAAAAGATTGGGTTAAAGAGAAAGAGAGGCTACGGGTCAGATTCTATCTTTCTTGGTTACGTGATCATCGTGGTGGCTCGATCTCTTTCTGTAGTATTTTTAAGTGCCGTTGCAAGTAGAAAGCCACCTTATGTCAGTTATATTCTCCTAATAATACAATTTTATACCAGATGATTTATGTAGAGCAATTTAAATCAGTGCCGTAATTACAGGATCTCCGTTTATTTTGATTATTGTAATTGAAATTGATGGTGTCAAGAAATTCATTAACTTTCGTAAATGAAATCGTCAAATTATGAAAGACAATACAAACATTTCCTTTTTGTAATAGGATAGTATGAAGTTGAAGAGAGAAATAAGAGTTGTTCTGTGTGGATGCATAAGTTTTTATGTCCGTCAGGGTCAAAAACTGTTAATATATATGTTGTTTATTTTGAATAGGAATAATAAACATGGAGAATTTAGTTTTTGTTACCAGGGTTTCATTTATTGTACATCATGCTTCATATGTGTTGTGTTATATGTATTTTCAGGGTTCTTAAGAGTCAAAGAATCTGAAAATTATATTCTTTTTTTTGATTATTTTCATTTTTGTTGGTTTCGATTTTTTATTCAATTTCTGCTTTTTAACCTGAATATCTCAGAGTGTAAAATTCTGAAGCAATTCATCAATTTTAACAATAATTAGGATAATAATTATAATACATATTTATGTAATAATGGAACATTAACTAGTCGTTATTGATTATCCTCGAAATAATAAAAGTGTTGAAAATTACTATTGCTTTTCTTTGATGCCATGTACTGGCACTTTGAAACTATCGGATCGTTTGACATAGTAAAGGCAATTTATAAATGCCAATTAAATATAAAGTATAATAAAACCGGCAGGACTATTATTACTTCCATCACAATGGCATTGTTAGTTACATCTTCACAAGAAAATTTTATAAAGTTCATTTTTTTAGTGTTCCATATCAAAATTGAAAAACGATGACACACTTATGGAATCGATGGAATTCAATGTCTGTTTGTCTGCCTGTTTTTCACAAATATAGGAACTGCCGTGTAGTTTTGAAAGGTTGACTTAAGAGGTTAGTCTTGAGGGGTGAAATCAGAAGTAAAAAAAATTTCAAGGTCATTGAGTGAGGTGTCAAATGAAAGCTTGTGTAAACATGAGTTCAAAAATATATATAACATAAAATTTTGAAAAAATTCTGGAATATTCTCCACAAGTTGTAGATTGAACGAAAATTATCACGAGTGATAATTTATGTGGTATATAAAAAAAATCGGTCAAGTGCAAGTTGAACTTGCGCAATTAGTGTTCCGTACGTTGATTGCTTCTAAAATAAAAAATTTTGTTATGGAAGTATAAAATGATCAGTGACTTCACAAAACACACCCAAATGAGTTTTCAACAAAGTTTGTTTCCAATCTTTACTGAAATCTGATGACCTTGAAATTTTTGTTTTTTTTTTTATATACCAGATAAATTATTAAAGGTAACACACTCATGATAATTTTCGTTTAATCTACACCCCGTGAAGAATATTCCAAAATTTTTTCAAAATTTTTTGTAAGTACTTTTCGAGATAAGGCACAGCGATTTTTCGTGATTTTTTAAAAATAATACAAAGAAAAGTTCACGCAAGTATTACATTATATATATATTTTTTACTCGTGTTTTCACAAGCTTTCATTTGACACCACACTCGATGACCTGGTAATTTTTTTTTTTTTCACTTTCGATTTCACCCCCCAAAACTAATCCCTTAAGTCAAAATTTAATTCTCAAAACTACATGGCTCTGATGATCAATTCCTATATTATTACCAAATTTCAACTTTCTATGTGAAATAGTTTCGGAGAAAATCGGGTGTGACAGACAGACAGACAGACAGACACCAAAGTCATCTTATAAGTGTTCCGTACGGAACACTAAAAAAACAAAACTTTCAATGTCATAAGTTTTCAATAAAGAACAGCAACAAACTTTATTGAAAACTCATTTAGGGTAACAAAATTTTTTATCACCGTACGGAACACTAATTGCGCAAGTCCGACTTGCACTTGGCCGGTTTTTTTTTATTGCTATGCACGTGATACCTACCTAGAGTTACGATATGTCACGTGGTCTTTAAAATCGCAATAGAAACTGTATTAGAAACATGCGTGAGAAACTTCCATATAAGCCCACCTATCACAGTTCATTATTAGAATAAAGGAAATACAATGATTTGCAGCTGTTATGTTATGGACAGTCCTCATTTTCATCGTGAAACCGCCATTATCCTCGATGATAGAGATAATAAATAAAATAGTTGTTTAAATCAATTAATCGATGTTTATTCGGATGACACGAATAAACAAAACCTATTTCGTAATGTTTCGAAGACATAATAAAACCTCTCATAATTTTGACAAATTTTCTTCTATTTTCGATTTTTCGCATTATTGTTAGCTGCGAAACAATATATCAGGTATGTGGTTGGTGGTGAAGTACCAGAACGTTACGAACATTGTTGACAAACAAACACGAACATTAAGATACTAAGTCCAAGTCACAACTCCGTGATGTCACTATGAAACTTTGTGGAACATATGCTAACTATCAATCAAAATTAAAAGTTAAAAAAGGAATGTTGGCATAACGCAATTAGCAAAATTTCAAAGCACCAACTTTAGGTGTAACTGATATGATATAACGTAAGAGCAACCGACTTATATACGTAGTGCTGTGTCATGAACGTGAACCTACTTATATTTTTTGGCATTGGATTCATTGACGATTGAGATATGACAAATTCTATCAATGTATGCTCATCATAGTAATGCTTAAAAATAACTGCTTTTGTCAGTTTAAGAAAGTTACTTTATGTGGATTAAAAGTTCAGTATACAAAGCAGCGCATTGTTGGAATTTTTTCAATCTTATTAATACATGCCGTGATAACAAAAATCGTGTAAACTTAGTAACAAGGAAATTAGATTATTTCTGAAAGTTTTTTCGGACATTCGTTTAGAAAGTTTATTACTTTCAAATCAATTTTTTAATTTGAAAGTAAGTCTTTCTCGTACTAGTGCAGGAAATAGTTTACGTACAATTTTAGTGGGAGCATTCTTGCATACTCGTATCTGTACCAAGGAAATTTTTCGTTCTTGTCATACACACTTCCAATGCACGACACATTTCGTACGTGTCATGTGTGGAAAGTGATACTGTTTCAGCAGGACTCGACCTATAACTTTTTACCTTAATTGGTTAGTACAATTTTAAGAAGCAATCAGATTTGAGCTGGCGTCCACAGCATACGCAAGAGAGAGTAGCGTAAATGTATCTTTTTTAACACGAAGTTAAAATATGGCACAGCGAGCAAACTCTCGCTATGGCACGAGATTTGCTAAGACCCACCCTGAAATTGATTGAATTTGGTGTCGACCCATATTTTGTTCTCTTGTGTGAGACCTTAATGTGTTCCAAATATACGAGATACGAAAAAGATCAAAACTGACAGATGTAATACAACGAATATGTATATTAAGGTGGAATTGGGTGGGAAATATCGCAAGGATGAATGATAACAAATGGACACGCCGTTTGGTTTAATGGAGGCCTATAGAACATAAAAGATGCCGAGATAGATCACAGACAAGATGGATGTACGACATAAAAAGATTAGCGGGACACAATTGGATGCAAGAAGCTAACAACAGAGCTCATTGGAGACAACTTAGGAAGGCTTACATTAGACTCTGGATGGAATAAGCTAATGATGATGATTCGCAAAAACCGAGATACATATTAGTCCACGAAATAAGTCATATATATGTTTATTGTCACATCTAAGGTTTCTGCATCGCAAAAATGGCAAAAATTGTTTGCAAAAACAAGCATATATTAAAAATAGTTAGTTACTTACTGGCTGAGGTTATCCATCATTTTGTAATCACCTCCAGAAACGTTAATTTTTGGAATAATTCCAGGTTGTAATCTGTTCATCAATTTGCAGAGGATAATACCATCTCTAAGAGCCAGTTCGTAGGGAAGGGGTGGAAATCTTTCACCAATAACGACTTCGACCCATTGTTGTGCTTCACGTTCTTGTTCTGGGTCACGTTTACCAGCTACCTGAAAGAAAAACGATTTTTGTAAAAAAAACTGTCAGACATTTATGCATTAAAGGACACCTCTATGTTATATACAGTACATCATTCTTGGGCCCGTATTCAGAGTTGCTTCTGAAGACAGAAATTATTATTGGCTTATTAAGTCCCTTCTAATTTATAGTCAGTTGTAGTATTCCTATTGCAGAACTGAATAAAGTAAACGACAATGTATTTTCTGTCAATTTTGGAATTAAGTTGGGAATGTGGAATCTTTGGCACAATGATACTACTCAGTATATATCACCACTACACCAAACACTTTATTTTTGCACTCGACGCGCGTTTCGCTAACCATGTTAGCTTCATCAGGAGCGATGATTGACTAAAGCTAAACTACCAAATCTACCCTATTTATACTTAGCCTAACCCTTGAATTACTCAAGCGGAACTAATGACATAGGCAAGGCTATCAGTTCCGGTCAAGTAACCAGTAGAGGGGACTATAAGGAATAGGCCCTCTGTCTTTGTTTAAACTACTTTTACATTTTATGATTTCCATACTTTCGTATGCGTTCAACAATCTCCTATCAGATACATTTTTTATTAATCTTAGATTATCTGAAGCTGATCATACTGTAACATTAGATAATCTAAGATTAATAAAAAATGTATCTGATAGGAGATTGTTGAACGCATACGAAAGTATGGAAATCATAAAATGTAAAAGTATTTTAAACAAAGACAGAGGGCCTATTCCTTATAGTCCCCTCTACTGGTTACTTGACCGGAACTGATAGCCTTGCCTATGTCATTAGTTCCGCTTGAGTAATTCAAGGGTTAGGCTAAGTATAAATAGGGTAGATTTGGTAGTTTAGCTTTAGTCAATCATCGCTCCTGATGAAGCTAACATGGTTAGCGAAACGCGCGTCGAGCGCAAAAATAAAGTGTTTGGTGTAGTGGTGATATATACTGAGTAGAATTTTGGAATTTCTTTCCGAAACGAATTTTCAATTCAATTATAAATTAATAGTTATTATTATTATATAACAAATAAACACATTGATGTCAAACTTTTATTTTAGAAAACATGGGACCCATGTTATAAGATATTAACGAATTAAATAAATGTAACCGTCTAAGTGCAAGTCGGATTTGCGCAATTAGTGTTCCGTATGTTGATTGCTTTTAAAATAAAAATTTTTGTTACGGAGGTATAAAATGATCAAGAACTTCACAAAAAACATCCCAAATGAGTTTTCAACAAAGTTTGTTTCCGATATTTGTTAAAAACTGATGATATTGAATTTTTTTTTTTTTTTTGTATACCAGATAAATGATTAAAGATAATGCACTCGTGATAATTTTCGTTCAATCTACACATTGTGGAGAATATTCCAGAATTTGTTCAAAATTATTTGATCGGTACTTTTCGAGATAAGGGGGGGGCAGCGATTTTGGTAATTTTTTAAAAATAATACACAATTATTACATTATATATATTTTTGAATTCGTGTTTTCACAAGCTTTCATTTGACACCCCACTCGATAAGCTGGTAAAAAAAAATCACTTCCGATTTCGCCTCCCAAAACTAACCCTTTAAATCCATATTACAATACTCTGATGGGGCCATCAATTCCTGTATTAATACCAAATTTCAACTTTCGATGTCAAATAGCTTCGGAGAAAATCTGGTGTGACAGACGGACAGACAGACAAACTGGCTGATAGACACCGAAGTGATCTTATAAATGTACCGTACGGAACACTAAAAAGATATACAGATACATAGAGCACTTTGCTTCCACTATGAATATAGTTTCTTTTAAATGAAAAAACACTACTAACTAGTAAATTTATTTAAGTAAAGTTACACTGAAATTATAGTACATAATTATTACAAGATATAACGCATCTTGATTTCAACTTCTCACTTTTTGATCTAACAATACACTACAATATATAGAAATATTTTAAGTTTCCAAGTAAACCGAAATATATAGTTCAAATTATTTCAGTTTTATCGAAACCACATTGTTCTAAATATATACTTTTTTACATTAGTTCCACATGCAACATAATCCTCAGGTTTATTTAAGCCAAACTTCTTTTTAATGTTCGGTACCAAAATTGAAAAACGGAACACTTGTAAAATCACTTCGGTGTCTGTCTGTCTGTCACAGCCGATTTTTACCCCGAAACTATATATATATATATATATATATATATATATATATATATATATATATATATATATACATGTTCAAAAAAATATATATGAATAATTATTTCAAAAAAAGTGCCAAGAATCGTGTCTCCCCACCATATCTCTAAGAGTACCAATAAAAAGAGTCGAAAAAATTCTGGAATATTCTCCATAAAGTATAGATGGAATGAAAATTATCACGAGCGCATTATCTTATAATTTATCTGGTATATAAAAACAAAGATCGGAAACAAACTTTATTTGATATATGTTCGGTATTGGTTTATAAGTCCCAATTCTGTTTAATGAAAATACTATGCAATATATAGATAAAAGTATAAACACATATGCACAGCAAGAATCTAACATAATTATTGTAAAAGATTTCAACATAATTTTTTTGGAATGTGTAAATAATAGTCTATCACAAAAAAGAATCCTACATATTGATTTTTGAAAATTCATTTGGGGTGGGTTTCCTGAAGTCACTAATCATTTTCTACCTCTGTAACAAATTTTTTTATTTTAATCATGGTACGGAACTCTATTGCGCAAGACAGTAAAAAATCTTGGCCTCTTCTGCATTTGTTCGGATATGGCTTATAAAAAATTTTTTTCGGTACAATTTTTGTTTTGTGTTTGATATAAGCTACATTTCTGTAAATCTCAAAGTTTCCATTCCGAACTCAATGCTTTAAGACCTTAAACATCTACCTACTATTTTTTCGATTGGTCATATTTATACAGATTTATTATAATTTTATTATTTTTGAGGGGTTTATATCTAAAGATGAATGAAAAAAATATATAAATTGATTACATTATATTTATTAATACTTATGTTTTCTAGCTTATCGTGGGCGGCATAAAAACACAATATTTTGGCAGATGTTTTATTAGAAGTTAATGTTTTGTCTCTATATTCTAATATTAGAACTAGTTTAACTATAAATTATGAAAACTCGATTTTGCTTTTCGATCGCTTGCGAAACCACTTAATAGCGTTTGTGGTTTTTTCGAGTAATGGTCATTAATTATGCTAAATTAAAATTGCAAGATAGTAAAAAAAAACAAATTGGTCAACCACATTATTAACCACATTTTTTTTTGAATTTATTATGTTTCATATCCAGTTCACTTTACTTATAATATAATATGTAGCTATTCTTTCAATTTTCGTCTAAAGTCCGTTTGTTTGGAGTTGATATCACACAACATGGGTTATAAACAGTAAAATGTCATAAACCATAAGCGTCCGAAATTTCTCTACCAATTATTTTAATTTTTAGTTTTAATCACCTTTATTTTCTATCTCCATACAACAGTGTGGCCTTTTTCTAAAAAATAGTTACATGCCTTCTAAACTTTACAATATGCTGTATAAATTAACGCATTTCAAATTTATTTTAATGAGTAAATGATAAAACTAAAATTCTTGATTGTATGATAAAGACCTAAACAAGTACAATTAATAATTCTTAAGAACTATAAATCTAGTTATAAAGCATAATGATAATAGGTACAATGAAATTATTTGGGATTTTAACAGTTAAAGGAATATAATTAACCAAAGTATTTATCTGTAGGTAGATGGCTAAATACCTAAGTATGCAATAAAAATATTCTGTGTAAGTACAAAAATAAAGCAAAAACCTATAATATTCTTAGTTCAAATCAGAGCAGCGATGGATTCAGTTTTCAGTTTTGCCCGGTCAAACTTCGGGGAGTCTGTAAATCTGCATTTTCCCTGCGAGGAAAAACAATGATACTTAACGCCCACGATGCCCCAGTGCATCAACAGCCAACAAGCCCAGTCCGTGAAATTGTGGAAACCTGAGCCAACATGACGGGAGTTGGATCAGCAACTATTTTTAGATTTCTAAAAGAAAGAAACCGCAGTTCTTGCAACGAACATCATAATCACAAAGAAAAGGAGCCCTTAAATCTGCATTTTCCCTGCGAGGAAAAACAATGATACTTAACGTCCACGATGCCCCAGTGCATCAACAGTCAACAAGCCCAGTCTGTGAAATTGTGGAAACCTGTGCCAACATGACGGGAATTAGATCAGCAACTATTTATAGATTTCTAAAAGAAAGAAACCGCAGTCCTTGCAACGAACCTCATAATCACAAAGAAAAGGAGCCCTTAAAGATCGACGAAGACTTTAAAAACGCAATAAGAAGAAAAGTACACCATTTTTTCTATTAAGAAAGAAATACTTACACTACATAAAATTTTGCAATAAATCAGAGAAGACCAGATTTTAAAAAATGGAAATTATGGAAAATCTTTTATAACCTGAATTTTCGTTGGAAAAAACACAATAGAAAATCTGTTCTTATTGATAAAACAGAAATAATTTGTTGGAGAAGAGAATATTGATGAGCAATCAGAAAGTTTCAAGCTGAAGAAAGAAATATTTTTTATTTAGATGACACTTGGGTTAATGAGGGACACAGTGAAAAAATTCTGGAATGACAAAAACATTAAGAGTGCCAAACAAGTTAGGCTAATTATAGCACATATCAGTAGTGAAAATGGATTTCTCGACGGTGGCTTGTTACTTCCAACAAATGATTGAATGTATACCAGCAAAATCAGTTATAGTATTAGACAATGCTACATATCATTCTCGATTATTAGAACGATTCCCGACAAATTCATGGAAAAAAGCAGATATTCTTCAATGGTTAAGACACAAAAATCTCAAACATAAAGATGGTATATTAAAAGCGGAACTTCTCAAAATTGCGAAACAAAATAAGGCACAGTTCAACAAATACGCAGTCGATGAGATGGCAAAGGAACGGAATATAACAGTGCTTAAATTACCTCCATATCATTGTGAATTGTATCCATAAAGGTTTCGTTGCACGAGAAAACACCACGTTCAAATTTCAAGACGTAAGGCAATTATTACTCGCCGAAATAGAGAGGATCAAAGAGGATAATTGAAAGAATGTCATTCGACATGTTATAGAAGAAACTGTGGAAATAGAACCCTTAATTATCAATTTAAGGGAAGTCGAGTTTTCGGATTTTGAAGATGATGATTGTTTTTGTTTGTAATTAAAATACTTATATATCGTGAATTGTGAATTTGTATATATACATAAACTAGCCTAGGCTTATTTCTGCTCATCTCCCATTATTTATCCTTATCTCCAATTATTTCTCCTTATCTCCCATTATTTCTCCTTATCTCCCATTATCTAGGTTTATCTCGACTTATCTCGCAATATTTCTACTTATCTCCCATTATTTCTCCTTATCTCCCATTAGCTCACCGTAACTCCCAATATCTTATCTCTGCTTATCTCCCATCAGTTCTCCTTATCTCCCATTATTTATACTTATCTCCTATTATCTCACCTTATTTCCCATTATCTAGGCTTATATCGAATTATATAAAACATATGTCTAAATTTATAACAACACGTAAATCGGATAAGCGGTTCTCAAGTGATAAATGCACTAACGGACAGACAGACAGACAGAGAGACGTTGCATTCTATATATATTATTATCTCTACATAATTTCCATTATCTAGGCTTATCTCTGCTCATCTCCCATTATTTTTCCTTATCTCCCATTATTTCTCCTTATCTCCCATTATCTTACCTTATCTCCCATTATCTAGGTTTATCTCGACTTATCTCGCAATATTTCTCCTTATCTCCCATTATTTTTCCTTATTTCCCATTATCTCACCATAACTCCGATTATCTTATCTCTGCTTATCTCCCATTATTTATACTTATCTCCCATAATCTCACCTTATCTCCCATTATCTAGACTTATATCGACAGACAGAGAGACGTTGCATTCTATATATATTATTATCTCTACATAATTTTCATTATCTAGCCTTATCTCTGCTCATCTCCCATTATTTCTCCTTATCTCCCATTATTTCTCCTTATTTCCCATTATCTTACCATAACTCCGATTATCTTATCTCTGCTTGTCTTCCATTATTTATACTTATCTCCCACTATCTCACCTTATCTCCCATTCTCTAGGCTTATATCGAATTATATAAAACATATGTATAAATTTATAAAAACACATAAATCGGATAAGCGGTTCTCAAGTGATAAGCGCACTAACGGACAGACAGACAGACAGAGAGACGTTGCATTTATATTATATTATATTCTTCGCAACATGCTATTGTTTCATATTTAAAGGTTAAGGCAGTGTATTGCAATGCGCTAACGGTAACCTTTTTCCGACTTGATTCACTATTATCGTCACTGCTTATTCTTTATGTTCGCAATACAATATATCCTATAACCTGGCCAGAGAAAATATTTATATTTAAAAAAAAAAAAGCACGTAAATCGGATAAGTGGTTCTCCAGTGATAAGCGCACTAACGGACGGACAGACAGACATGCAGAGAGACAGGCAGACAGACAGGCAGAGAGACGTTGCATTTTATATATATTATAGATAGAAGATTATAGATAACCTGGCCAGAGAACAAATGTATGAATTAAAAAAAAAACACGTAAATCGGATAAGTGGTTCTCGAGTGATAAGCGCACTAACGGACAGACAGACAGGAATACGTTGCATTTTATATATATTATAGATGTAATAAAATATGTATCTATAATCTGGTCAGAGAACATATGTATGAATTTAAAAACTCTCGTAAATCGGATAAGTGGTTCTCGAGGGATAAGCGCACTAACGGACAGACAGACAGACAGAGAGACGTTGCATTTTATATATATATTTATTGTAGATATAGGTTATTATTATATAACCTGGCCAAAGAATATATGTATGAATTTAAAAAAAGACACGTAAATCGGATAAGTGGTTCTCGCCTGATAAACGCACTAATGGACAGACAGACAGACAAAGAGACATTGCATTTTATATATATTATAGATTATAGATTGTAGATATTCTCTGCTACATAATATTGTTTATGACTGTGTTTTGCAAGGGAACGCGCTAGTGGCAAACTTTTTTTTTTTCCGACTTCATTCACTATTATCGTCACTGCTCATTCCTTATGCTACCTATCGTAATAAAATATAGCCTATAACCTGGCAAGAGAACATATGTATGTTTTAAAAAAAAAAGTAAGTAAATCGGATAAGTGGTTTTCCAGTGATAAGCGCACTAACGGACAGACAGACAGACAGACAGACGTTGCATTTTATATATATTATAGATACATGGATTAAAAAATTTTTGGTAATAAATCTTATATTTCTGTAACTTTGTTTTTAAGATAATTTTATTTATTAAACACTAAAAGCCGGTTACGCTCGGTCGGCTATGCTACCGATGAACCCTCATTTACATTTTTTGACTCTATTGTATAGCAGAGGTTTTCTGCCTAAAATGGGGCGAACCCTTAAAAATAATTCAAAACGGGTAGCAAAATCCAGTAAAATGCATAGGAAATCTCTTTTTTCTCCTATGGAATCTGACACCCTCACCAGAAGAGAGAATGTCATATTGAGAGGAATCGCAATAGGACATACACACTTAACCCACTCTCACTTACTCAAGAACTAGTTACCACCAAAGTGTCAAGTCCGCAATCAAAGCCTAACAGTAAAACACATACTCACTGCAACATACTACCAGCCGATAAGACTAAAATATGGTATAGACAACCCACTACACCACATTCAAGCGCAGGATCAGGAACACATAAAATCACTATTTAAATACCTAAAAGATATTAACATAATACAAAACATATAACACTTTCAAAACACCATCCAGAAATACGGCGCCAAATGACCACAGACATCGACGCGCCTCTTCCTAATATTCATCTATCCATCCATCCATCTTTTTTTGGGCGCACCTCAACATGTATTTGCATCTAAAATGAGAGAATTCTGCTATCAACTCCAAACAAATGCATTATAACTAACCATAAATAAAACTGGTTTATTCAATTTAGCAAATATAAAGGTATTCGGACAGTAATACAACTTGACGCAACTATTGGCATACGCAACTTTTTAGGTATGATTTTTCACCTCTGCATGCCAATTATTGAATGAAGAAATGGATATTTAGCTGGTGTGTAATGATCATACATTTCCTTTTACTATAGCAACCTTTTAGTTTTTAGGTGTTTTTTATGTTGGCATAGGTAAAAGCCAACACTTAGAAAGTTGCACGTACAACTAGTTGCATTAATGTCCAAAGAACATAAGCTATATTTGTATTTTATCACGTCGCAGACGCCCTCTTTAGTTATCATTGGAAGTAATGAGATATTGCTTGATCGTTCGACAACTCTTGAATTCCATAATATCTAAAAATTTTGAAAATGACATAACCTCTATAGCGTAAATTTATTATCATTAATGCGAATTATTAGCAACCTCTACTGGAACCAGATGACATTTATTAAAGTAGACGGAGAGCGCCAGAAGCAATATCGATTAAGCGTGAAGTAAGGCACGGTTGTGCCTTGTCTCCACTATTGTTTAATATATACTCTGAGCAAATCTTCAGAGAGGCACTGGAAGAGGCTGATGAAGGAATACTGCTTAGTAGGGAGTGAATAAATAATATTCGTTATGCTGACGATACGGAGGTTATGGCTGATAATTTAAAGGGTCTACAATATCTTACGACGAAAATAAACGAAGTCAGTAATCGATACGGCCTCGAACTTAATATCAGCAAAACAAAGTACATGGTAATCAGCAAGTCTCCGGTTCCTGCTACCTTGTTGATAGTTAATAATCAACAATAAGAACAGTGGGATCATTCGCAGGAAAGTCGATGCCGTATCGAAAAAGCTAGAGCAGTGTTCCTCAAAATGACATCACTTTTCAAAAGCTCAGCAATAAAATTAAGCATTATAATAAGACTCCTAAGATGTTAAGTCTTCAGTATCCTTCTTTATGGTGTAAAATCTTGGGCGCTGACTGAAGCCACTTCTAAGAAACTTGAAGCATTTGAATTATGGCTGTATCGCAGAATTTTGAAAATTTCTTATACTGAGCATATTATCAACGAGGATGTTTTACGTCACTTAAACAAGAAACTGGAAAATTATGGAAGCTGTTAAACTAGGAAAATTGGAGTATTTAGGACACATAATAAGAAATTCCCCCAGATATGGATTACTACAGCAAATACTCCAAGGAAAGATTTTTGGAAAAAAGGGACCAGAACGCAAACGTTTCTCCTGGCTAAACAATCTGCGAAAATGGTTCTCACCAAATACTACCGGTCTTTTCAGAGCTGCGACGAAACCAAGGAGGTACACAATCAACGGATTAGAAACAAACTTCTCGCTTGTCCCGAAAATTCCAGGTCCTTTTGGTCGGTCGCTAAGACAGTTAGTCAAAATTTCACCAAATCCACCATACCACCACTCACACGGCCAGATAATTCTATTGCAACGACACCTGTTGAGAGAGCGAACTTGTTGGCTGAACTCTTTGCTTGTCAGGATGCCCGATGTTGTCTTCAGACAGCGTATTATAAAGCGTATACTGATGAAGCTAGACACCAAAAAGACTTCTGGCCCTGACGGAATACCTGCCATAGTTCTTAAAAACTGTGAGAGGGAACTAACACCAGTTTTCTGTAGACTTTTCAACCTATCCTACAGAAAGGGAATAGTTCCTTCCTGCTGGAAATGTGCTTCAGTTCAGCCGATACCTAAAAAAGGCAAGAAGACCTTGCCAAATAACTACCGGCCAATCGCAATGTTTTCAATAATATCGAAAGTCATGGAAAAGGCTATCAATCAGCATCTTCTAAAATATCTTGAAGGATTCAACATTATTAGCGATCACCAATATGGCTTTCGTAAAAATAGATCAACAGGAGATCTTCTGACTTATGTAACACATGTCTGGAACAACGCAATTGAACACTTTGGAGAATCTCGAGCGGTTGCTCTTGACATACCCAGGGCTTTCGACCGTGTTTGGCACGATGGGCTGTTGGCTAAGCTACGTTCCTATGGTATGTTTGAAAGGTTCTGTTTGTGGCTCTCATGTTTCCTCAAAGAGTGGTCTTTACGAGTGGCAGTCGACAGATTTCTTTCTAACACCTTCACTATCAACGCAGGTATACCCCAAGGCTCCATACTGTCTCCTATTCTCTTTCTCATTTACATTGACGATCTGCTGGAAAAGACCGAGAATCCAATCTACAGCTTTGCAGATGACAGTACACTTATCTCTTCATTCACTTTGAACGCTCGGACATCGGCTACTCAGACGAATATCCGCAGACAGAAGGAAGTCATTCAACTTAACAAAGACCTGAAAGAAATTCTATCTTGGGATGACAGTAACCAAGTGGAATTTAACGCTACAAAAACCCCGGCGGCAGTTTTCTCTAAAAAAGTTAACGTTGCTGAACCCGACATAGTTATGTCGGGACACTCCATCCCTCTAACATCATCACTCAATTTGTTGGGCGTTAATTTGGGAACAAATATGTCCTGGCATGAACATGTTGCAGGCATAGCAAGGAGAGCTTCTCAATAGTTGGGAATATTATTTCGAACCAGAAAGCTTTACACTCCACAGCAACTGTTAATTCTTTACAAAGCTCAAATTCGACCAACTATGGAATACTGCTCCCATGTTTGGAGCACCGCTCCCAAACATACACTGCATTTGTTGGATTCTATTTCAGAGAAGAGCTGTTCGTCTGATTGGAGACCCGGAACTGACCGACCGCCTTGATTCGCTGGAACATCGAAGAACGGTTGGCGACTTGAGTCTATTCTACAAGTACTTTCATGGAAAGTGTTCGAAGGATGTGGCCCGCTTAATTCCTCCCAGAGCGGTGCATGTTAGAAGTACACGTCCCGCTAATTCTTTACATCCGTATGAGGTTCAGTACAACGCTCTTCAAGCATTATCTCTTTGGAATATTTTGTCCAGGACTGTGTTTCCCACCGAGTACAATCTACAGCGATTCAAGAACAACGTGAATCGCTTTCTCCGCACACGTGTCGCTCCTGTAGCGCTTTAGGGACTTTCCTGTAGCACGTGTGCTAGACCCATAAAAAAAAATTAACAATAGCCAGAATAATTGCCAACATTCGAACCGAACAGCCACTTTAAGAAAAAAGAAGAATGTTCAGAAAATTGAAAATTAACTTTCCTGAAACCTGACAAAATATTTAAACTCTTACCTTTTTGTACCCCACAGGTGTAGAGGAAAGTGAGTAGGATACACGTCTCTTTTTCCCCTAAAAAACTATCTATTTGCCCCCTTCCCATTCCTGGTTGTGCTACTGCTCTTTTACTCTCTTCACCCATAGCGACGATGAAGATATTTTAATTAATATTTCTTTAAGTTTCAGTTATAAGATTGAAAAAGAGCAGCCGAAAGAAGTTATTGTCAATGTTAGATCTTTAAAATTAATTTCTTTAACTTCGTTTGGACCGTACTGTATAAACTTAGTAATAAAATCTATAATATAGACCATAGCAATGCTTATATCTCATAACTTCAAAATTTCGTGAAAGGGCCCATTATCATGTTGATAATCTTAATATAAATACCAACTTATCCTTTTTTCAAAATGATTTCAATCCTTGGTATCAACAAAAACATTATTTCTTTACATAATATTTAAAAGCCAATTAAAAATATTTATAGGTCCACATTTAGAAAAAAAAAACGATTTTTAAAAAATTCTGAAATTGTCTTAGAAAGAAAAAATATAATACACAAAAAGTGAATTTTCAAGTAAAAGATTGTTTCTGAAAAAAACGGAAAAAAATAATAATTTTTAATTTAAGATGTATTTGATGACTCTTTTTGTGTTTGAAACAGAGAACTTTTACAACTATGCGTTAATATTTCCCGGGTTATCCATAGTAACCAATTTAACTCTCCGGAAAAACTTCCTTCTAATATTCTCCTGAATGACATGATAATATGTAAACAATAAAGAAACATGACAGAATATTTGTTATTCTTTTTTACATTTCCTAATTCTTAAAAACACTTTTAAATAACGAAATCACATTGGGTAGAATTTTCCAATAAATTTTTCCCAAGTTTCTAAAATAAGAAATATCCCTTATAGACAAAACACTAGAGATACTCGTATGTACATGTTCATAATTTTCAAAAAATTATCATTGATATCCGCAATTCAAAATAGTTAAACACCTATTTTTAGTGTTCTGTACGGAACACTTATAAGATCACTTAGGTGTCTGTCTGTCCGTCCATCTGTCCGTCTGTTATACCCGATTTTCTCCGAAACTATTTGACATTGGAAGTTAAAATTTGGGACTAACATAAAAATTGCTGGCCTCATTAGAGCCGTGTAGTTTTGAAAGTTATATTTTGACTCAAGATGTTAGTTTTGGGGGGGTGAAATCGGAAGTGAAAAAAAAATGGGGTGTCAAATGAAGGCTTGTAGAAACAGTTCAAAAATATATATAAAATAATACTTGCGCACACTTTTCTTTGTATTATTTTTAAAAAATTGCGAAAAATCGCTGTCTTATCTGCAAAAATACTGATCAAAAAATTTTGAAAAAATTCTGGAATATTCTCCACAGGGTGTAGATTGAACGAAAATTATCAATTACCGTTAATAATTTATGCAGTATAAAAAAAAAAATTTCAAGGTCATCAATTTTCAGTAAAGATCGGAAAAAACTTTGTGAAAAACTCATTTGGGGTGTTTTGTGAAGTCATTGATCATTTTATACCTCAGTAACAAAAATTTTTATTTTAAAAGCCATCACGGAGCACTGATTGCGCAAGTCCGATTTGCATTTGGCCGGTTCTTTTAATATTAAATAACTTTTCATATTTCAAGAAAACTTAATTTTTAAAACATCAGAGTCGAAATAAACAACAAATAAATCAATATTTTTTCTAAGGCGACTCAGTACTATAACTTTCCAGAAGAAACCTCTTTTAAAAAAACAAGTATGCATGCAAGCATGTTTCTACGCCCCCGCCAAACTTTCTCATAAAGACGAACTGACTTAAACCGACGCCTCAGTTTGCACCGTCGCGACGCCACAGTAAAACCTCTCCTATCTTAAAAATGTCTGTAAGTATCCTATGTGTTTTTTTAATGTATTTTATCTTTATTTCGATTGACTTGCCTTGTACAGTAGTTACCCTTATATTTTAAACTTTATTAAAAATATAAATTAATTTAGCTCTAAAAAATCGTATTTGAAAAATAATTAAAAAAAACATTAAAATTAAATGTTTCCCACCTGACCCTTCCAAAGCTATTTTTAAAAATTACACCTATGAAACACCTGTATGGAATCTATTCTAGAATTTAATGTTCTTGCCAAAAAGTTGTACTTTGTTAGCGCAGGTTAATTTTGTTTATAATAACAAATATTTCCACTGTACTTTTTTTACGTAATTTCAAAAATAGCCGGGATATTTTCAGAAATGACATGGAAGAGCATCTTTCAGGATATAATTATATTCATATTTCAGACTTAGAGCAAAGTCTGCTTTCAGGAGCTAATTTTGGAGATTAATATTTTCTGGTTTTTCGTCGGATAAGAAAATTTATGTGAATGATGATAATATTTTTGAGTTTAGATTACATTTTTAAAAATAAACATTTTTTCAAGGTTCTTATTAAATTTATTGCAGCTTTTAATGAAATTATAGACACATTTTTAAAAGTCAGAATACTGTTTTTTGGAATATCATTTGAAAAATATTAAAGATATACAATAATAACAACGAAAATAAAAATAACAATAAGAAATGCTATTATTTCGGATTAAAAAAAAGAGATTTTATATATAAATCATATTAAATACATACAGACTTCACTTACTCGTGTATGCATCTACTCTTTATTTTTTGTAATTATAGACCTACTTAAGTAATCATGTCACAATTAAGACGATTTATAGTGATTTTGGAAACAACTATTGGTAAATTGTTTTAAAAGTACAAATAGTCCAAGAAAATTGACATTTCTGGGCTTGATGATTACGAAAACGCTAATCCAGGACTTGTTACGCTCAGATCGGAACTCGTCGCCTAGATACAGGTGAAAGGATGGTATTGGGAGCAAATATGTCTTAGCATAAATATGTTGAGTGCATAGTAAAAAGAGCTTTTCAAAAAATGGGAATATTATTTCGAACTAAAAAACTTTACACTTTACAACAACTGATGATTCTGGACAAAGCTCAAATTTAACCAACGATAGAAGATCGCGAGATAGGGGATCTGTTCCCAAACATTCACCACATTTGTTGGATTCTATTCAGAAGAAAGCTGTTCCCCTGACTGGAAACTGAGAACTCACCAGCAACCTTGATTCGTTGGAGCAACGAAGAACCATTAGCGACTTGAGTATATTCTACAAATATTTTCATGGAAAGTGTTCCGTAAATGTATCCCGCTTAATTCCTCCCAGAACGGTGCATGCTAGGAATACCTGTTGCGCTAATACTTCACATCGTTCTGAAGTTCAGATTGTCACTGCTCATACAACCCTTTTCAAGTAGTCTTTTATATGGAGAACCTCATCCCTTTGAAATTATTTGCTCAGGACTGTGTTTCCCGCACAATTTATAGCGATTCAAGACCAACTTAAATCGCCTTTTCCGCACACGCGTCGCTCCAGTAGCGCTTTAGGGATCTCCCTACAGCACGTGTGCGCCTAATTTACGATTTTTCCGTCCAATTCCATCAGACAGTAAAGTCGAAAGAGATATAAGTACAAATATACTAAAAAGTGAATATTAAGTTGATAAATTGAAATATCTTATATCTGATATGCAATTCATATAATAATGATGTAATATCCTGCCTTAAATTTTCCGAAACTGTAATAATAAAATTAAATCAATTCTAAAAATGAATCTGGAAAATTGGAGATTTTGGATCCGGTCCAGCAAAGTGTAATTTACGAATTAAATCTAGCTAAAAATTTTGGAAACATTCGACAAACTTGAGCAACCATATGGAAACAAAATATCTATTTTTCAATTTTATATTGAAATTCCATGATGTGAATTCGTGATCAATATTAACTAAACATTTTTAGAGAGAATTGTTTTAACATCGAACTACTATCACGTCATAGTGGAAATTTAGGTTGAGCTGAGGAAAATACAGAAGAATAACAGCTCTGTTTATTTACGTATATATTAATCTACCAATAACTATTGAATTATAATTATTCTCATTGGTTAAAACTTTTAAGTTAAAGGTTTTAACCAATGAAAATGATTTTTTTAGGTCCCATGTTTCTTATTCTATTTTCTGTTTCGCTACTGTAGATGAATATTAGAAAAAGGGTAAATCTTTAATACAAAGTACTAGATAAAATAAAAATTACTGACATCATTAAATGATTGGGGTCCTTTTATCGGTATCGGTATTATGAAATATTTGTTTCCGTGCCAAGACCAAAGAGCTGTTGCCCACTTTCCGGTCATAACGGGTACAAAATTTTTATGCTTTGCTATTAATTAGTAGGTATAAAAATAAGAAAAATAATTATTTTTATGCCAAAATGTTGACAAACAGGTTGTTGTCATAGTAACACTACGCAAGGATTGCTACCTTAGAAGACGCTTTTAATGGATTTTTATACTGTCATCGCCTTTCGGAATTGTTGTAAGAAGTATTGACACCCCCTAGTCCTGTACAAGGACTAGTTGTTCGATTATAAAATTTATCTGACACGTAGGGCTAGAGTTTTGGCAGGTGAAAGCGAAACATTCAGTTTTTTATAGAATATCTTAGAATTCTGAGGCTCGTATTGACTGATACAAAATTTAACAACATTTATAAACCTATTATGAACTGAAATATGTAACAATATTCCGAAATTTGTTCACAAAATCGTGAGCAGTTATGGTTATCGGTGAGCTTTTGCTATAAGTTAGTGATCAAAAGTAAACATTTTTGTACCACCTGAAATTACAAACATGTCTTTTACTTTCCTTATTAAGGGGAGTATTGCAATCGTGGAAAAACAATCTTCTGAGATTTTTGCATTTCTTCATGTTTCGGGATCCCCACATCAAGAAAAATATAGTTTCCCGTTTCGGTCAGTCTGTCTGTCTGACGGTTGCCACGATAAGTTTCAGACGAAATGAAATTCTGTACATGTAAAATCCTTGAGGTAGGACAGGGTTCTATAGTTTTCGAGCGATATTGCTTCGTGGAAGGAGGCTAAAAGGTGTGGGAGTGGTTATATTTTATACGGTTTCTATAATACTATGAGAATATTTCCCGACTTTTTGTGGGATATTGAAAAATTTTTAAACATAATTATTTAAAGTCAAATATGTATGGGGTGAAAGGGGTGGGGAAGAGGGATTAATTTTGAATATATCGTCCTATACTTCCATTTCAGGGTTGTTGGTTTCAAGGAATTTAAAATAACTTTATTTTTTCACTATTTCAAATTTGAACAAAAATGTCCGATTTCAGTTTTAAATCTCCTTCTCTGAACAACTTCTTTTTGAGATTAATATCTCACCGTAAAGCATTTATCATTTAAAATATAATGTTTGGATTAAATTGTTTGAAGAAGTCAAATTCGGTGGCGACAAATGTATGAAAGAAGAACCGGATGAACATTTTGCCGAGTTTTATTTTTATGGGCCCAAATTTCCCAATATTTGCGCTAACTAGTAGCAAAAATTCAGTATCATCTGAATCTATGAGGTCAGTTATATTTCCTTAATTAATTATTTAATATTTTATTTAGAAACGTAACAAGGAAGTAGAGGCCGAAGTTCTCGATTGGATCTCCAAGGTCCTAGGGGAACCGCTACCAAAAGGGGATTTTGAAGACATTCTTAAGGATGGAGTGATTTTATGCAACCTCATAAACAAACTGGCACCTGGCTCAGTAAAGAAAATCGCAACCAAAGGCACAAACTTTCAGCTTATGGAAAATATCCAGAGGTTCCAAGCTGGCATGAAAGCGTACGGCGTACCACAAGAAGAAATTTTCCAGACTGCTGATTTGTTTGAAAAGAGGAATGTTGCACAGGTATATAATAACAAAAACAGTTTTTAATATACATAAACAGTACTTATAAACTTGATTTTAACTTGAATGTGAATTTACAGCGATTCAAGACCAACGTAAATCACTTTTTCTACATACATATGCATCGCTCTTATAGCGTTTTACAAAGATTCCTGGAGCACAAAAAAGTATTTTTTAACCAGGATTTCCTAAAGCAAAGCGTATGCTGGATTTATTTTTTTGAAAAATGGAATTCCCAGTGTCTTAACATATATATATATATATATATATATATATATATATATATATATATATATATATATATATAAAACTGACTCGGCCGTTACTTGATGAAAATTCATATTCAATGAAAATAAAACACTAAATTTTTAGTAAAATTTCCACTTTCATTGATTTTTATACTTGACACGTGATTCGCTAAAATATTAGCTTTATCAAAAGTATGGGTATAGAATGAAATAAACATTTTTCGATGGTTTTATAAGTAAAACTTTACAGGTGGGTTGTAACTACAAGACGACAACAAAACTTAATAATTATACAAATTATCTATTCATTAAATAAATTCAACAAAGGAGCATTTCCGAGGTCCAGTTGGTCATTTAACAGTGTGTTTATACTCTTTCTTTTATTGATCTCGAGGGTCTCAAATAAATTTAATTTATGCGATTTGTTCTGAACTTGTAAAATATGGAAATTATTATCAAATACATGATTCTCTTCTATTAAATGTTTGGAATATGAAGAATCAGTTTCTCTTAAAAAAAAATAAAAGTTTTAAACCTACTAGCCTATAACAATGATTTCAGAATAAATACTGACCGATCTTGATCTGATTTAGAATATTTTCGTTTAAAAAAATAAAATTTTCGGTTGGCCAAGATATCAAATATGTTTTTAATTACTTTTAGGTAGCCCTATCCTTGTTCTCCCTGGGCCGTTTGACTCAGAAACACCCAGAATGGAATGGACCCACTCTAGGACCCAAGATGGCCGAAAAGAATGAAAGAACCTTCACTGACGAACAACTGAGGTCGAGTGAGGGCCTCCTTAACCTTCAAATGGGTTACAACAAAGGTGCTTCTCAATCGGGCCATGGTGGTTTCGGCAACACCCGTCATATGTAATTTTTTTTATACTGTTTTATTGTTTTAATCTATTTTTTTTTTTATATTTATTGATGTTATAATTTATCGATTATTAATGATAATAAATATTTTTGTAAGCTTATTGTTCGTTTTGTACACACTAAATGTACACATTGTGGTGTATTCAAGGGTAATGTTCTTTTTGCGAAATTTAAATACGATATAAAACACTCGTAAAATAGCATTCGTGACCTGTATAGTGAATGCAGGATAATTAAGTTAGGACTATAATTAATGGTAATTTTGCAATTTATAGTTGTGTTCAGTCACTTGGTAATTGGTTTTTTAAATTAATTTTATCATTCAGAGCGAAATAAATTTTAAACTAAAAAAAATAATCTATTTTGACATTTTATTTGCAGAAAATTAAAATTTAAAAATTTTAATATCTTAATTTTAAAATTTTGGTTAATTCACCCTATGTGTCTATATATGTAAGTAAAAATAATAGATTTTTGGGATGAAAAATACACTATCTAGGTGATTTATATTTACGATGTGTTGGCCTTAAATTTTTATTAATAGAGAGATTTTAAAAACGCTTATTTTGGCATTTGAAATGTGCAATAGTAAAGGGAAGAAATTATATAATCGTTATTTGAAACATGCTCCCACCGTTTGGAGCTTGCGCAGTATTCAAACAAAATAAGAGAAGCTTTTCTTAAGGATAACGATTTTTTCTTGAATTAAGAACTTATAAGAGAGGTTATTTGAAGTTCGTTATTCTTATAGCTGTTATGGTAGGGCCTGTTTTTTTTTTTCTACTTAGCTTTACAGCAGACATTAGCGGGTCGTGTGGTGAATGCAAAAAAAATCCCTTGAGTGTATAGAAGATGAATATTAAGAGAACCTTACTTTTACTTTTTTTTATCGCAATTGTGCCGTAGTGTAAAAGTGTAATTCCTTCGCGTACATACTGCGCATGCTTAAGATAACGATAAGGATAGAAGAATGTGAAAAATAAGCGTTCCCAAATCTCTCTAATATATGCTTTTAAAAGCAACCCTAATAAATTAGCCTGAAAAAAAAATGATGAAGAAATACTATTTTTTTTAAAATTCATTACAATATTTTTTCTAAGATCATTTTATATACGTGTCTATGCAAGTACAAGTCGGACTTGCACAATTAGTGTTCCGTACGTTGATTGCTTTTAAAATAAACATTTTTGTTACGGAGGTATAAAATGATCAATGATTTCACAAAATACATCCTAAATGAGTTTTCAACAAAGTTTTTTTTCCAATCTTTACTGAAAACTGGTTTTTGATGAATTTTTATTTTTTTTATATACCAAATAAATTATTGGAAGTAATGCACTCGTGATAATTTTCATTTAATCTACACCCTGTAGAGGATATTCTAGAATTTTTTCAAAATTTTTTGTTCAGTAGTTTTCAAGATTATGGAGGACAACGATTTTTCGCATTTTTTAAAAAATATTATAAAAAAAAGTGTGGGCAAGTATTACATTATATATGTTTTTGAACTTATGTTTTTACAGGCTTTCATTTGAAATTCCACTCGATGACCTACAGTATTTACTTTAATAATTTTATCATGAGTTAATAACTACAGAAAATTGACTTAAAAAACCGGTAAAGTCATTTACCCATTACTTTCCTTGCAACACATAGTTCTAAAATAAGTATTTGACTTTCTTACACTAAAAAATCACTGAATCCAAACACTATAAGTCGTACTTGCGCAATTAGTGTTCCTTACGTTGATTGTTTTTAAAATAAAAACTTTTGTTTCGGAGGTATAAATGATCAGTGACTTCACAAAACCCACCCCAAATGAGTTTTCCAACAAAGTTTTTTTTCGATCTTTACTGAAAATCGATGACCTTAAAATTTTTTTTTTTTTTTTTTATATACCTGAAGGTAATGCACTCGTGATAATTTTCGTTCAATCTACACCCTGTGAAGAATATTCTAGAATTTTTTCAAAATTTTTTTATCAGTACTTTTCGAGATAAGGGGGGACAGCAAGTTTTCGAAATTTTTTAAAAATAATACAAAGAAAAGAGTGCGCAAGTGTTACATTATATATATTTTTGAACTTTTTGACAAGCTGTCATTTGACACCCACTCGATGACCAGGTAAAATTTTTTTTTCACTTCCGATCTCACCCCCCAAAACTAACTCCTTAAGATAAAATTTAACTTTCAAAACTACACGGCTCTGATGAAGCCATCAATTTCTATATTATTGCCAAATTTCAACTTTCTGTTATGCTGGGAATTTGGAATCTTTGGCACAATGACACTACTTAGTATATATCACCACTACACCAAACCCTTTATTTTTGGCTCGACGCGCGTTTTGCCAATCATGTAAGCTTCATCAGGAGCGATGATTTGGTGGTGATATATCTTAAGTAGTGTCAACTTTCTATGTCAAATAGTTTCGGAGAAAATCGGGTGTGACAGACGGACAGACGCCAAAGTGATCTTATAAGTGTTCTGTACGGAACACTAATTAAGCAGTGAAAGAGTTTCATAAATATTTACAACTTATATCTGCTACTTTTCTCTTTATACTATTTCTGGGAAAATTCCAAATAAAACCCTTTTCAGATTCCCCATAAAAAGGACATCTCATATTATGATGTATACGAAGTAACGACCTCGCTTACCTTATTAGGATCCTTTATGATTGATAAATTAAAAATTACAAAAAGAAACACAATTTTCAGATTCCTTGTCTTCAAGAGCCTTAAAAAAGACGTATAAAGCGATATTTACGGAGTAACCCCACCAACATCCTTCTACACGACTTTAACTCCTTATATGTTTAACTATAAATAATGATGCTTAAAATTTGTACATTATATCAACCATAAGCCATGATGAAAATAAACAGAATTTATCCACACCTGCCTCCTTCACACCCTACCCCTTTGACAATGTCGCCCAAATACTATAGGTTCCATCACTACTTTAAGTATTATTTGTAGAGCAAAATAACAATCGATATTTCATTTCGTTCTAGAGATATTATCTCAATAGACCGGCCGATAAACTGACGAAAATGGGGAATTATTCGTGACCTAGGGACCCGAAAATATGTGAAAATACAAAAACCACAAAGGGTGATTTTTTTCTGAATACAATACTACCCTTGCAAAAAAAGTTATAAAGTTAGTATTTTTTAAGTTGAATAAATAGCGCTAGTCTAAATATCTCATTAGATATATCGTGGTTACGTCTGGCTATCAAATCTATTGCTGTTAGCTGTTTGTCTTGTAGGTTGCTCCATGTTGGTATACAATAGCATCTCAATCGTATCCAACTAGCGGCTAGGTAATCTTCCGCGTCGCCTCCTTCCATTTGGTTTGTCCTGCACCACAAGGTTCTCCCTATTATCAGCACGTGTAGTGCGACCAAAATATTTTAGGATGCTTGTATAGACTGTGGTGAAAAGTCTCTGTTTCTGTTTGATCTCTTTATGTACTGCAGCTTTTGTTCACCGAGCTGTCCATGGAATCCTCAGCATCCCTCGCCTGTACCATATTTCAAATGAGTCTATACGGTGTTGGATATCTTGCTATTTATATGACAATGTTCAGCTTACTTGACTTCAAGAACCTTGAAAATTATATATAATACGATATATTCGGAGAAAATCCTCTCTTTCCCTCTTCAACCCATTTGATTATAAATAATATTGTTTTATTGGTTATGTATATAAAATGTATCAACTAACACCGAAAGCTATATCGCTCAGAACTTATAGGTTCCATTCCTTCTTTAAGCAGATATGTACCAAATTGTAGATTGAGATCTAAAGACACTGAAACGTGGACAAATGCAAAAATCCTGCTTTTGTGTTACTACTTTTAGCAAGTGGAGTAAAAAAAGTTTAGGAGATTAAGACAAATTAACGAAAACACTACTCATTCATATTAGTGTTACGTTATCTGACGTCATAATGCTACAAATGTTACATCTACCTACTCCAGATTTGGCTTGCAATACTGTACTTCACAAAATTCACGTTTTTTTCGAGAATCGTCATTTTTGGCAA
The DNA here is from genome assembly GCA_019049505.1 of Pachyrhynchus sulphureomaculatus. Lineage (NCBI taxonomy): Eukaryota > Metazoa > Arthropoda > Insecta > Coleoptera > Curculionidae > Pachyrhynchus > Pachyrhynchus sulphureomaculatus. Next base: position 158,725,537 of record CM032454.1, on the reverse strand, counting down.
ATTTCAGTATTGACATAAACAAACTGAATGCGTTATTTTTAAACCAACAGCTGTTTCCAAAAATATAATTTGATGTGTTACAACAGGCGATAATTTGTGTATTTCCAGAAAACACTCTACGTCCAAAAATAACAATAGTTTTTATAACTATTTCTATAGTTTTAGATTAACTGCCATTTTATATTTATTCAATGCCTTGTTTATTTTTTTTCTTCGAATACATTGTTGCTCTTCCTCCGTTTTTTGAATAGTTAACAAAATATTTCGAAGATTCTCAAGCACTACTTTAATATTTAAACAAGACGAATCACATAACAGTAACAAAAGACAATGTTATGAAGTTGTCCATAATTTCAGAATGTGCAACATTCGCTACATAGCCTAGTCGCCAGCGGTTTTGAGCTTTCATTAAATGTTAACAGATTGCATTTTGGCATACAGGTAGTTTTTTGGACGTAGCATACGATAAAAAAAAGTTTGCTAATGTCTGATGTACGCTAAGCCCACAAAATCCAAAATAAAATCAAAAATTTAAATTTGGTTTTTGAGAAATATCTCGAAAACTAAAAAAAAAAAAACATCGAAAAACTAGTAGCACCATTTGAAAGACCGGGATACTTTACAAAAAAAATAGTATATAGATATTTTTTTCAGATTTTTTTATTAGCTTGAGAATTTATTAAAAATTCGGATATAGTATTGAAAAAAAAAACAGTACGAAATGACCAAAAAAAGTCGGACAATTTTTTTTTTACAGTTACAGTTTTGTGTAATTTTGCTCTTAAAAAGTGTACTGGATAAACGTCTTTTTGCTTATTATTAATCGTACAACTTAAACTTAAAATAAAAAAAATGTATTTAAAGGTGCGAAATACAAGATAAAAGTTTAAGCTTTATGTATAAAGTATTTATATTTCATTTAACCATCCAGGTACAAAGAAAAACAGTTATTGAAAACATAAAAATTTTAAACTACTCGAAGAAATTAAATGAATTACGTACTCTCTGGCCGCCATATTGGATCTGCCATTTTGAATTTTTCGAATCTATCATCGGATTCTTAATCAGCACCACTAGAAACCCCTTAATAGCTAGTTTCAAAATATTTAGTGGCATACAGGGACGTTAATTTAATCATAAATGAGGTTGGAAGTATGATTCCCACTACAACTGAAGGAGTTAAACCAGCCATTTTATTTTAAATAATTTTTTTTTAATTGCGGTAAAACTAAAAAAAATAATTTATATACTATTTTCTTGTAAAATTTCCTGTTCTTTCACATGGTGCTATTAGTTTTTCGATATGTTTTTTTATTTTTCGAGATATTTGCGAAAAACCGAATTTTTTATTTTATTTTCGATTTTATAAGCCTGTTAACATTTAATGAGAGCTTTTCATTAAAATTTGCCTATGACAACTGGGTTAACAAAAAAATCCCTAAATCATTACAGTACCACCTAGTGTGCTAAATTAACTATTTAAATCAGTTTTCAATAGCTACTGAGTGTATTCCGTGGGGGGAGACAGCTCGTAGCTGAATGTCATATGGATGTGCTGTATTATCCTGTTCTTTCCTGGCATACACACCTCTAGGAGGAATCATGCGGGCTGCATAAATAGGACACGTCAATTCTCGAACGAAATGGGAACGATTTCAAAATATATAACTATTGAATTGGAAATAAACATTATTGTTTTTGAGCAATATAGCTTTATAGTGTAGTAAAAAAAGCATTTGAAATTGCACAGATACAGTAATTTGATTAATAAACAAAAAAACAGTTAAAATTATACAAAAAAAAAAATTAATGCCCTCGGAAAGCTGATGTCGAGACCTAAATTTTGAAAAAAAAAAATGATCCATTTTGGACTAAACGGCATAAAATCGCGGGCAATTCAAATTTTAAATAACAAATTTAATTGTGCCCACTGGGTTCAATATTTTTGTGCCAAAATTGCAGAGTATTTTTGCTATAACAAAAAACATATTTTCTAGAAGTTTCAAGTCGATCGGTTCCCTTAGTCGACACCTGTACAATAAAATGAAAGAAAAAACAGATTTTTGCTATTTTTTCAATTTTATAGGTTATGTACACGTTTGAGCGATTTAAAACCAACGAGAATTTGTTGGAAATTTCATTACGAAGGGTTTAGGTGTTTGTTTGTCTCGATCCGACTTATATAACCGGAGTTATTCACATTTTAAGCTCAAAAAAAAAAATGCGTTTTATAAACTTAAATTGTTTATAAACAAAAGAGCACAAGTTTTTCGAGGTCCAAAACTCAGGACAATTCTCCTGATGATATCCCAGAGAGGATAAAATCATAATAATGCTATATCTAACTATGCCTATCGCATCAGTATTTTGATCTTTTTTTACTGCACTGTTAAGAGAAGGGGTGAAGGTCAATTTATTTCGTATATTATTATATGATTTTTTCCTGATTTTGGATTAAGATAAGATAAATGTTAAGCAAAATTATTTGCAGTATATAAGAGGTTAATGGAGGTAAGGAAGGGGTTTAAAAGGGCTGCTTCGTACATATCGTATTTCGTAATTTCAATTATTTGTCGTCAAATATATCAAGGGTTGAAGGAATGGGAAAGAAAGTCAGAGGGGTTGGTCCATATATATCCTACCTTTTTATTTTTAACTCCTTTCAATTACTTACAGTCCATTGTATGGATGATGTAAAGGATTACACGAGAAGCTAGATAAATAGGTTGGATGGATTTCTTAATACATATCGTGTCATATATCCTTCTTGAGGTTCTTAGAATCGATGAATCCAAAAACTCTGTTACTGTTTCGTTATTTTCAGCGATTTATAGTCAAATATAAGGAATTAAAGAGGTAGACGAAAAGGGGTTGCTTTGTATATATTGTGGCATACGACCTTTTCGGCGTTATCGGAATCGAGAATCTGAGAATAGTGTGTTTTTATAAATATTTTCAGTTATTTAGTATCAAGCATATAAAGAAGTGAGGAATGAAATTACTACATTAACTTCTCCGTATATATCATTTTCTAAATCCTTCGGTGTTGGCTTGCAGAATTTAAAAATTGTGTTAGGGAATTCGACGAAATCGGCTGTTTAGGTAATTCTGGAGAAAATATTTTAATGCAAATGATTGTTTAAATATAAAGTGGCTTATCCTATTTCCATTCTTAAGCTGTTAATTCTTAAGGTATAAATTTACTTTATCTTTGAATCCTTGTATGTCCAGAATTAGTCTCACTGTCATAATTTTAAGAATGCTAATTAATTTTTAAATTAGAACAAATTTTGAATATAAAAGTTTTTTTGGAATATTCTTCGATTAGTTCCTTGAGCGCTTCTAAATCCTTAACTATAATCGTTGTTGAAATTGTAAAATTTTGATGTCTTCAAAATTAATTCGATGTGTCAAAGACATAATCAAAACGGAATTATTTTAAATTACATGTGCAATAAATATCTGAATATTTCAGTCGGTGGGGGTTAAATTTAAAGTTGTTTAACTATTTTCGTTAAAGGATTATAGCTAAATATTTTATCATGTATTATGGGATAATATGCTGTTGTTTTAGCTGAAATTTTTTCCTTTGTTTCGAAATGAATCCTTAAAGTTACTGGACCATTCTGCAGTAAATCTCTTTGATGGATGATAGGAGCATTTTGTTTAAATTCTAATGAAAAATTGGTTCTATGGGCAAATTATAATATAATTGACGAAATTCAGAAAACATTTCATATAATGTAGCAAACTTGTTACTATTAAAATCAAGTTGTAAATCATTATAAAGATATCTTTCTGAATTTAAAAACACATTTATATTTCTTACTTCACAATGAACAAATTTACTCATATCCGATTTTATGTTTCCCCGTATATGACATGACGTGGTATGTCAACCTTAGTGAAGTATTTAGAGGCGAGTTGTGTCTAGATGAAGTTAAATAAATTATTATTTTTTTTTATTGTTCACCTCCCCGCCTGAGTAGGTATTTTACCCTTTAACATATCGTGAGGATACCGGCGGGGATGTCGTAATACCCGTCAAAGTTGTCCAAGTGTTGAAACATACATTTTGTATTTCACAGCATCTTTTAGACAACGCGGTAGTGCTGCAACAGACGTTATAGTATTTCTGCAAACCACTACTACCTATGTACGTGGCCAGGCCAAATAAATAATAAATAAAATATACCGACCTGCCGGGATTAGAACCCGAGATCTTCTGAACCAAGTTACTACGCCACAGAGCCATGGGCCGCCACTATCTACATATATTGTGTTATACGTCCTTTTCAGCTTTCTTAGAGTTAAGGAAAATTAAATACTGTGTTATTTGTTTACTATTTTTAATTATTTAAAATCGAATAAATTAATAGGGTTAAAGATATGGAGAGAGTTAAAGGGGTTGATCAGTATATCTTGTATTAGACTTACTTCTTTAGGTTCTTATATTCGAGGAATATAAAATATAACAAAAATAGTATGTAGAGAAGACAGATATTATTGTGAATCACCTTAAAATTTTTACCCACTTTTTACTTGCTTTTGTTTAGAAAGAACAACTAATTTTAAATTTAATCATAAGCTTTTATGGAAAGTTTTAGTGTTTTGGCATTTTTTTTAATTATCGAGTAGCATTAATTAATATTTAATGTGAGAAAGTCAAATTCCGCATTTATTTTACAATTTGTATTGGCAAAGAAAGTACTCAGCAATTATATATACAAATTCATCAAGACGATAACCCTGCAAATAACTGAACTTCATTTACTAACTAGGATTTTCAAGACGATAGTTTTAGCTGTAGTATTATTGTCAATTTCCGGCAAATTATCAATAAAATTATTGAAACCTGAAACCCTAAAAAAATCGAACAATTTCACATTTTATTAATGTATTTTGTATTTATTTTTACTTAACTTTGTTCTTAAATTGCAATTTTTGTTTTTAAATATTGTTTTAGTTAAAATTTATAGGTTGTTGCCGATTTAATTCTAAGAAGATTCAGTCGCTCGTCGTTAGATAGTGAGAATAGACCGCCAAACTTTTAAATCGTAACACGTGTAGAAGTATGATCTATTTTCGATAGATCCGTGTATAAAAATGGGATAAAATGAAGACATCTAAATACCCTAATATTGGCAACACATTGTCATAATTCTTCGAATTACCCTTAAACTATCAAGGAAAAAAGAGTTTTAAGACAATTTGTTAACATTACCGAATACGAAATTCTAATTTATCATTTTTTCTCTTTTTGGTGAATTACCAGTAATATTTGAATGTAAACGATAATTTTACAATTCTACTTCTGACACAGTTTGAAGTAATAATTCTTAAGAGATTAGTTGGAAAAATTTTAGATGAAATAACCAGCCAAGTGTAAGTCGGACTTAACGCAATTATTGTTCCGTACGTTGATTGCTTTTAAAATACAAATTTTTGTTACGGAGGTATAAAATGATTAATGACTTCACAAAACACAGCCCAAATGAGATCTTTACTGAAAACTGATGACTTTTTTTTATATACCAGATAAATTATTTAAGGCAATGTACTCGTAACAATTTTCGTTCAATCTACACCGTATGGAGAATATTCCAGAGTTTTTTCAAAATTTTTTTGTCAATACTTTTCGAGATAAGAGGGAAGGACTTCGATTTTTTCAATTAACACAAAGAAAAAGGTGTGCAAGTATTACATCATATATATTTTTGAACTCGGGTTTTCACAAGTTTTCATTTGACACCTCAGTCGATGGCCTGATAATTGTTACTTTCACTTCTGATTTCACCCCCCAAAACTAACCCCTTAAGTCAAAATATGACACGGCTCTGATGAGGCCATCAATTCCTATATTAATGCAAAATTTCAACTTTTTATGTCAAATAGTTTCGGAGAAAATCGGGTGAGACAGACAGACACAGAAACGATCTTATAAGTGTTCCGTACGGAACACGAAAAACAATCCTATTCTACTAAGTTGGGAATGTGGAATCTTTGGCACAATGACACTACTCAGTATATATCACCACTACACCAAACACTTTATTTTTTCACTAGACGCGCGTTTCGCTAACCATGTTAGCTTCATCAGGAGCGATGATTGACTAAAGCTAAACTACAAATCTACCCTATTTATACTTAGCCTAACCCTTGAATTACTCAAGCGGAACTAATGACATACGCAAGGCCCTCAGTTCCGGTCAAGTAACCAGTAGAGGGGACTATAAGGAATAGGCCCTCTGTCTTTATTTAAACTACTTTTACATTTTATGATTTCCATACTTTCGTATGCGTTCAACAATCTCCTATCAGATACATTTTTTATTAACCTTAGATTATCTAATGTTACAGTATGATCAGCTTCAAGGGCATGTTAGGCAATGCTAGACTTTTCTGTTCTATTGTATCTTAAGTGTGCTAAATGTTCTTTAAATCGTGTTTTAATTGACCTTTTAGTTTGCCCAACATACTTTCTGTCACAATCATTACAACTAATTTCATAAATTCCACTTTTCTCACAATTAGGAATCTTATCTTTGGGATTTCCTAAGATATTCCTCTGATTGTCTGATGACTTATAGACTAAGGTGAGGCCTACCTTATTAAATACCTTATTGAGTCCCTTGCTATATTTCGGATTATATGGTATGGAGACATATTTGGTGTTATTTTCTTCGCGTGTAAAAAAGGTGGAATTCTGAATATTAAACCTAAATTTATGTTTATTTATTAGCTGATTTACTAAGTCATCGTCGTAACCATTAACTCTAGTTAGACAGAAAAGTCTAGCATTGCCGAACATGCCCTTGAAGCTGATCATACTGTAACATTAGATAATCTAAGGTTAATAAAAAATGTATCTGATAGGAGATTGTTGAACGCATACGAAAGTATGGAAATCATAAAATGTAAAAGTAGTTTAAATAAAGACAGAGGGCCTATTCCTTATAGTCCCCTCTACTGGTTACTTGACCGGAACTGAGGGCCTTGCCTATGTCATTAGTTCCGCTTGAGTAATTCAAGGGTTAGGCTAAGTATAAATAGGGTAGATTTGTAGTTTAGCTTTAGTCAATCATCGCTCCTGATGAAGCTAACATGGTTAGCGAAACGCGCGTCTAGTGAAAAAATAAAGTGTTTGGTGTAGTGGTGATATATACTGAGTAGTAATCCTATTCTAACTTGAGCACAGCAAATTCGTTATTATATCATACTTATTCAGCCTTTTGCCCAATACTATACCCGAAAGAAATTTAGACAACTTATATTTTTGTTATTACAAATAAATTATATAACAAAATATTTTCGGTATAATTGGTAAGAGCGTGCAACATTTAAAAGTTCATGTAGGTCAAGAGCAAGCTACTAATGAAATAGTGAAATGACAAATTGTTATTTAATTCCTGTTTTGGTTATTAAGATTCCGCTTTTTCTAAATTTCACCGGTTAGAAACCGGCCTTGTTTTGAAGGTGACAACTGTTTAAACCGGTGCATCCACCAGTTTAGTTTATGAAATGCTCAAGATGGAGGGCTGAAAAGTTTTGTTAAAAGGTACAAGTTTCTTCTAATTTCTTATTTACAGTCCGTCAAGTAAAAACCTGACGCGCATTGTTCATTAAAAAATGTATTTATTTAAAAGACTTTTACATCATTCAACAGTAAAGGATTGCCATTAAAATGCTAATGATTCAGTAATAGTTCGTCCAGTCCCCATCAGCGTCGATGATCGCCTGGTATCTTCGGGGCATACTTTCACCGAGATTTGCCGCATATTCTTGAGGTAAAGATTTCCAAATTGCCCGAATTTGCCGTGACAGCCGCTTCACTGTGGAGACCTTTTTACTACGAAGCTTCTGCTGGATGTCTGACAACACGCTCTCAATTGGGTTTGCATCGGGAGATTGAGATGGCTAATCTAGTGTGACGATGCCGGATTCCCTTTTCCACTGTTTTGTTGTTTTGTTTCGGGTCGTTATCCTCTCGAAGAAACCATTCTTTATTTTTATCGACAAATTACCCTTTGGTAATCGGTATCAATGCCTTTTTGAAAATCTGAAGCATTTTTTCAGCGTGCTAACTGTAGATAAAGATGAAGAGTGTCCCAAAAGTTTTTTTCCGAAAGGCATTCCCAAACATGGATATTGTTTCACGGTGTCTAACGGTGCACTAAATCAAACTGTTAGTGGAAATTGGCCAGACAGGTGGGGTGATAACATGGTTGATACCGAGTTGCGGTAAGAGTCGGTGAAAGGCAATAAAAAGTTCCGAGTTGCGGTACAGGCCTTTTTCAAGCTCAAAATGGACGGCCGAGTTGCAATCCGTCACAGGCAGGTATAGAGCTATAAGTATGCAAGTTATGCATACTTATTGCAAAATACTTATTTCAGCAATTAGTATATTTGTAACACATGCATTTGACAAACGTTACAGCATCAATTTCTTTATGTACATATTAAATTATCTTATTTTCTAAAAATGCTGAATTGTACCTATTGATCGAAAACTTTGGAGCACTGGTTTGTACAGCGTTAATTTTCGCGTACGTTTCAGTATGGAAACCTTTGATGACCTTTAAAAATTCATGAAAATTCGGATGAGGCGAAACGACTATCCTTTGCAAATTTTGAATGAAAAGCCTCATTCCCGTTAATAGTTCTCCAAACGCTGGCGTCGAGCGCGACCCAAAGGGTTGTAGGGAAAGGAGCACTATCATCGATGTAGTTTTCAACTATGTAGTCAGCAAACAATGTTACTTGTGGGTGGACTGGCTGATTTTCTAATAATTGAACGAAATCATCTCCCACGTGATCGGCAGGGAGAATAGTTAGGCGAACATGGGTGAAGTCATTTTCCAATGAGAGAATTTTTATCTTTGTATTCTCTAGTTAATCCTAGATTCCGAATTTTTCTCTATCAGGATTGTCCTAAATGGAATGTGCATCCCACAAACGTTGTCAATGTAAATTCGGTTGAAACTGCACCGTGAACTGTATCTTTTAGTCACATCAAAAAGTTACGTCGGTGTCCCAATAAACGCAACATTTGAAGAAAACATTTACATAGAATAATTTAATGGAAATTTCTTCAAGGACGCACTGGTTAATTAAAGGTTTTCTTGTAGTAAATTTTACACCCACTTTTATGGATTTTATAGCAATTTTTTTATGCATACATAGTATGTCATAATCTCCGTTAATCTTAATATTGCATACACACGTTCTTGCAACACTGCAATTATAGTTTTATGGTTTTACTATCACGAAATTTCAAAAATATTAGTAAATAATATTATATTATTGGAGTAGAACAAAAATAATATAGGAAACTGGATGTCAATTTAAATATTGTTGCAATGTAAATATTAATAAAACAATGTACGTTTATTACACTGCACCACCAAAAATAATAAGGCATAATTATACAATATCGATAAAATGAATAATAACATATTATAATAAAAACGAAGATAATATCACCGTCGCTGTTGGGTATATTTTGCAATCTTCATAATATGGGTTTCTAAGTTTTTCTATAAACGCAGATCTTTTTTTACAAGAATCCAAATATATACAGATGATGCAGTAAAGGTAAATATTTCATATGCATAAAATATCTTGAAGGATTCAACATTATTAGTGATCATCAATATGGCTTTCGTAAAAATAGATCAACAGGAGATCTTCTGATTTACGTAACACATGTTTGGAACAACGCAATTGAAACTTTAGAGAATCTCGAGCGGTTGCTCTTGACATATCCAAGGCATTCGACCGTGTTTGGCACGATGGGCTGTTGGCTAAACTACGTTCTTATGGTATGTCTGAATAGTTCTATTTGTGGCTGTCATGTTTCCTCAGAGAGCTTTCTTTACGAGTGGCAGTCGACGAATTTCTTTCTAACACCTTCACTATCAACGCCGGTGTACCGCAAGGCGCCATACTGTCTCCTACTTTCTTTCTCATTTATATTAATGATCTGCTAGAAAAGACCGAGAATCCAATCTACAGCTTTGCAGATGACAGTACACTTATCTCTTCATTCACTTTGAACGCTCGGACATCGGCTACTCAACTTAACAAAGAGCTGGAAGAAATACTATCTTGGGTTACAGTAACCAAGTGGAATTTAACGCTACAAAAATCCAGGCGGCGGTTTTTTCTAAAAAAGTTAACATTGCTGAACCCGACATACTTATGTCGTGGCACTCCATTCCTCTAACATCGTCACTCAATTTGTTGGGCGTTAATTTGGGAGCAAATATGTCCTGGCATGAACATGTTGCAGGCATAGCAAGGAGAGCTTCTCAAAAATTAGGAATATTATTTCGAACCAGAAAGCTTTACATTCCACAACAACTGTTAATTTTTTACAAAGCTCAAATTCGACCAACTATGGAATACTACTCCCATGTTTGGAGCTGCGCCCCCAAATATACACTGCATTTGTTGGATTCTATTCAGAGAAAGGCTGTTGGTCTGATTGGAGACCCGGAACTGACCGGCAGCCTTGATTCGCTGGAACATCGAAGAACGGTTGGCGAATTGAGCCTATTCTACAAGTATTTTCATGGAAAGTGTTCGAAGGATGTGGCCCGCTTAATTTCTTCCAGAGCGGTGCATGTTAGAAGTACACGTCGTGCTAATACTTCACATCCGTATGAGGTTCAGCTTGTTACTCCTCGTACAACGCTTTTATATGGAGAACATCATCCCTTTCGAATAATTTGCCCAGGACTGTGTTTCCCACGGAGCACAATTTACAGCGATTCAAGAACAACGTGAATCGCTTTCTCCGCACACGCGTCGCTCTCGTACGGCTTTAGAGACTTCCCTGTAGCACGTGTGCTAGACCCATAAAAAAAATAAATGCTTTTCAGTAGATTGGTAAATATTCAATATTGAACTAAACGAAACTGTATATTTGTTTTCATTACTTCCACTTTTCCGATAATTCCTGTTTTTCCATGCGACTAACCAAATATACAATTATTTTGCCATGATGACTTGTTATTAATTGATAAAGTGATAAGAACGTTTTAAAAGTAGTTATGTCAATACTTACTTTTCATGTCCGAAACCTCATCTTAGGCTGTTGTTATCTGTGGTAGTAAAAGTTTTCAACGAAGACATTCCATTTTTTAAGATTTACCTACCAGCGCACATCAGTTCAAAATCTCCTCAGGTGCCTGGTCAAGAATGACCTAATAGTAGCTCCTCCTTCAATTCAGTTCAACGTGACTCTGATGATGTACCCCCCGGCAAAGTAAACGGAGGCGGGTATTTTCTCTTGTAACAAATTTTCTGAGTACAGGAATCTCCTTTCTTTTTTCCAGTTTCATAGCTATCTTATGCCTTATATTAGGAAGTCCAGTGCCAACTAGAAGATAGATATTTACTATTAAGGTGAGAATATTTGGCCTGTCATGAAGGGTACTACCTACCCGTCTAGCAATCACTTCGAACTGGTGTAGCATATTCTCTAGCAGAGAAGTATATAGCGCGGAAAGAAAATAAGATACCATTTCTGATAGAGACTCAGAGCTGATAGTCTCATGTGGTGTCTGATACATAGTCAATGGTCAAGTATGACACCAAGATAGTTAGGGAAATTCCATGAGTCAGGTGCGTGGCCCCACAAACGATATTTAGCTTTTTTCTGGTATTCTTATTCCTTAACTGGAATCTTAACCGGATTTAGTTTCAAGTGATTTGTATTTTAATATAATGATAGGTCTTCAAGTACCTATGTAAGTTTTCTTTCCATTTTTTTCAGGAGTCCTTATTGGATTGCCACAGCTGTACAATCAGCATATACAAAACTGTTTAAGGATAGATGGACTGATCATTGATGTAAATATTATATGTCAATGAAATAAACAGACTGGCCTATAGCGGAAAGTTTTTTTTGATATCTCCAACTGTCTGTTTAGCTGAATAACTCTAACAAGAGATTCCAACAGAAAATCCCTTGTTGTCTGTTATATTTTGTTAATAAACTTTTGACTGTTCACGGTATCATAAGCTGTTGTAATATCTATGAAAGCAACGTCTATAATATATGTGATTCTTCAGAGATAGTCAGAATTATCTGAGGATGGCCTCACGAATGATTTGTTGTCTCACTACGTGGTCAGAAAGGTTTCTTATTATTGTAGATACTCTATAATCCTTATCAAGAGCAAGACCCACATCCTATGTTAGCTTGCTATGTAGGTGTTTTAAAAAACCACAATCAAGTAACCGAATAGCTTGTAATAGCAATAAAACAGCAATTCTCAATGAAAATCACTGGTTCAAATTATAAAATCACCGGCCAAGTGCAAGTCGGACTTGCGCTTGCGTTGATTGCTTTTAAAATAAAAATTTTTGTTACGGAGGTATAAAATAATCAATGACTTCACAACACACATCCCACATGAGTTTTCAACAAAGTTTTTTTGCCGATCTTTACTGAAAACTGATGACTTTGATTTTTTTTTATATATATATACCAAATAAATTATTAAAGGTAATGCACTCGTGATAATTTTCGTTCAATCTACACCCTATACAGAATATTCCAGAATTTTTTCAAAATTCTTTGATCAGTACTTTTTGAGATAAGGGAGGACAGCGATTTTTCGCAACTTTTTAAATATAACACAAAGAAAGGTGTGCTTAAGTATTACATTATATATATTTTTGAACTCGTGTTTTTACAAGCCTTCATTTGACATCCTACTCGATGACCAGGTAAAAAATGTGTTTTTCACTTCCGATTTCTCTCCCCAAAATTAACTCCTTAAGTTAAAATTTAACTTTCAAAACTACATGGCTCTGATGAGGCTATCAATTCCTAAATTAGTGCCAAATTTCAACTTTCGATGTCAAATAGTTTCGGAGGAAATCGGGTGTGATGGACACCGAAGTGATCTTATAAGTGTTCCGTACGGAACACTAAAAAATATTAAATTAAAACAGAAATGAAACTGATAACTACAAAGACCTTAGCAACGTCTCTTTCATAAAAAAAATAAAAGGGATTGTTCGAATGTTCAATGATTTAATGCAAAATAATTGAGAATTTGTTTCAAATAGAATTATTTATTTTTTTGTATTATTTTTGCCACCCTGTAGTTCTTGTAGACAGCAAAATCCACAACTGTGTTAATTTGCTGTATAGGTAGTCTAAAATTTCAACATTACACAATAAAATAAAGTATAGCCATAAAACAGCAATCCCCCATAGTGAAAGTGATCTGAGTATGTCTCGGTCGCTTGCAGGATTAGGCATAGGCTTAGTGTAGATATAGATTTTATAATTATTATGACATGTCTATTTGAACCGGCGTCGTGTACAGTGTAAACCAAAGAATATGGGTTGCCACGGGTTAGTGAGGTTTGGTGCTTTGTTGTGTCTCTGTATTCAGGGAGCTTGGGGAAAGATCTTGGATGTTCAACGTAAGAATTAAATTGACTTTAGTAAATTATTAGACCTTCATTTTTTTTAACTTACTTAAGTATTCAAAAAGTCTTTTATTATATATTTAAAAGATGTGTTAAAAATTCCAATTCCAATTTTAAAGGTTTATTAGATCTATGTCTTGTAGATATAAAAAATATTGTAGTAATGCTTAAAATTTTAATTTTTGTTTTTTAACAGATTTTATGATTAAAATTTGCAATATTCATGTTTGCACTGAAAGTCTAAGAAGTAATTTTTGTTGTCCATATAAGCAAAAAAAGATTTAGAAAAAAATGTGCTTTTGGAACATTGAAATGAATTAATTTATTTAGTTTCTGCCACTTTTATGTTTAACTAATTGATAGTTTGATCTTTACATAACGAAATTTTTACAATAAAACATGTTAAAAATCCATTTGTTAAGTGACATTTTCAGATTTATATTTCAAAGCTTTTGTATTAATTTTTATTAACTATGATGAGTGTGGTGTAAAACAATTTAGTTTATTTAAAAGCAGGTGTTTTCTAGTTTGTAAATAATGAGTTATACTCAGCATAAAACATACATTGTTATTTTCATTTTAAAATTCAGCTAAGCCCGTCAAAAATTTAAATTGAGTAAACAAACAAATTTATTTATATATATATATATATATATATATATATATATATATATATATATATATATATATATTTATATATATATATATATATATATATATATATATATATATATATATACATATATATATATATATATATATATATATATATATATATATATATATATATATATATATATAATTTAAAGGCTGATTTAGATAGAAGAGTCTCGTTAATTTAGTCTGCCTTCGGAAGATTACAATCCACATTTAAATTGGACATCCCAAATACAATAAAAGCCAGATTGTTCGATCAAAATGTACTGCCGGTATTAACATATGGCACTGAAACGTGGGCTTTAAATAAAAGTATAATATATAAACTCCAGGTAACCCAAAGAGCAATGGAGAGGAGAATGTTAAATATTAGACTCCAAGAGCGTATTTCTAACATCGGGATACGAAGAAGATCGATCAAAAGTGGCAGATGTAATACAACGAATATGTATATTAAGGGGGAATTGGGTTGAGCATATCGCAAGGATGAATGATAACAGATGCAGAGGCAGACCAGAGACAAGATTTAAAAAGATTAGCGGGACACGACTGGATGCAAAAGGCAAACAACAGAACTCAACAACTTGGGGGGCTTACATGCGACTATGGATGGAATAAAGTCATGATGATAATGATGATGCTATCTACGAGTATATATAGGTTTGGTAAAAAAATACGGAGAATATTCCTTTTTCTCAAAAACTATTTATTTATTCATGTATATTATTATTATTATTATTATTAAGTAGTTTCTACATTTAACCATTTTAATGCAATAAGTATTCAAACTTTAGAATTTTTAAAATTTAATATGTAAAATTTAAAAATGGCTGCTAACATTGAAAAAAAAAAATTTTTTTCTCATACCCCGAAAAAATCAGTTTTATGTGTCAATAAGACATAATTCAAATATTTCTGAAAAATTTTAAGGTTTTAAGGATGCATGCTCAATTTAAATCATTCATCAGATTTTTTTGTCTACTTAAGCAAAGTTAAAAATTTAAATTGAATATTTGAACTACGTTTTTAGTGTTCTGTACGGAACACTTATAAGATCACTTCGGTGTCTGTCTGTCTATCTGTCTGTCACACCCGATTTTCTCCGAACATATTTGACATAGAAAGTTAAAATTTGGCACTAACATTAAAATTGCTGGCCTCATCAGAGCCATGTAGTTTCAAGAGTTAAATTTTGACGTAAGGGGTTAGTTTTGAGGGGTGAAATCGGAAGTGAAAAAAAAAATTTTACTAGGTCATCGAGTGTGGTGTCAAATGAAAGCTTGTGAAAAACAAGAGTAAAAAATATATATACGAGGCTGGTTTGAAAAGTCCGTGCAAAGTCCGAGAGATGGCACCACCGGCGCGTATCGAGGTCATGTTTAGTTAGTAGCATCTCTTGAATGAACGCACACCAAGTTTCAGCCATATTGGTCTATTTCTTTGTGTTTGGCATTCGTGTGAATCAAGGAAGTCGAGTGATTTTCAAGAAATAGACGAAAAAGAATTTCGTGTGGTGATTAAACATTACTTTATGAAAGTCAAAACGCCTCAGAAGACTAAAGAGAAGCTTGATAAACATTATGGTGACTCTGCACCTTCGATTAGAACAGTTTATAAGTGGTTTCAAAATTTTCGGACTGGCCATATGGGCACAAGTGACGCTGAACGTTCTGGACGGCCTGTGGAGGTTACGACTCCAGAAATCATTGATCAAATCCATGATATGGTGATGGATGACAGAAGAGTTAAGGTGCGTGAGATTGCTAGTGCTGTGGGCATCTCGACTGAACGGGTACATAATATTTTGCATAAACATTTGGACATGAGAAAGCTATCCGCAAGATGGGTGCCACGATTGCTCACGCTTGACCAAAAACGGAATCGTGTGAAGTGTTGCAAGGATGGTTTGCAGCTGTTCCAGAAGAATCCGGAGGACTTTAAGCGTCGTTTCGTCACTGTGGATGAAACGTGGATACATTACTATACTCCTGAGACCAAACAACAATCTAAACAATGGGTTACCAAGGGGGAATCTGCACCAAAAAAGGCGAAGACCGTTCCTTCGGCCGGAAAGGTTATGGCGACTGTCTTTTGGGATTCGCAAGGGATAATCCTCATCGACTATCTGGAAAAGGGTAAAACTATTACAGGTGAATATTATTCATCGTTATTGGACCGTTTGAAAACCGAGCTACAAGAAAAACGCCCGCGATTGGCCCAAAAGAAAGTCCTTTTCCATTACGACAACGCACCAGCACACACCTCAGCAGTTGTGGTCGCAAAATTAATGGACTAGAACATCGTTGGACGAAGTGTATAAGCCTAAAAGGAGACTATGTCGAAAAATAAAAAAGGTTTACCCCAAACACATAAGTAGTTTTTATTTTTGCACGGACTTTTCAAACCAGCCTCGTATAATGTAATACTTGCGCGCACTTTTCTTTGAATTATTTTTAAAAAATCGCGAAAAGTCGCTGTCCTCGAAAAGTACTTATCAAAAAATTTTGAAAAAATTCTGGAATATTCTTCACGGGGTGTAGATTGAACGAAAATTATCACGAGCGCATTACCTTTAATAATTTATCTGGTATTTAAAAAAAATAAAAAAAACAAAAATTTCAAAGTCATCAGATTTCAGTAAAGATTGAAAACAAACTTTGTTGAAAATTCATTTGGGGTGTGTTTTGTGAAGTCGCTGATCATTTTATACCTCTGTAACAATTTTTTTTATTTTAAAAGCAATCAACGTACGGAACACTAATTGCGCAAGACTTTTCGGAGTATGAAAATTTTTTTTCACTCTACCTTTTATATATATATATATATATATATATATATATATATATATATATATATATATATATATATATATTTTTATTTTTATTTTTCAATTTTCTTGGGTTTGGAGGTCAATTATAGAATGAAACATCCTAAATTTTATTGTGATCCTTTCCTTTTATTGACGTTTCAGCACAGTTTGCCTTTCTCAAAATTTTTTATATTTTTTTTTTTTATCTGGTTTGGCTTGAACGTGGATGTTTAGGTTAATATTTATCTTTGCCCATTTCACTGAATCACAACGTACTCTTTTTTCATTTTTCGTTACACGAACCATATGTTAATTAGTTTTCATTGTCATTTATTTTATTTTAATTTAAAAATTGGGACGAACGCAACATGTAGACTGCATTTATAGTCCCGACAAAAAAAAAATAAAAAATTTTGAGAAAGGCAAACCGTGCCGAAACGTCAATAAAAGGAAAGGATCACAATAAAATTTAGGAAGTTTCATTCTATAATTGACCTCCAAACCCAAGAAAATTGAAAAATAAAAATAAAAAAATACATACAGGGTCAAAGAAAAATAACAAAATCATATATATATATATATATATATATATATATATATATATATATATATATATATATATATATACGAGGCTGGTTTGAAAAGTCCGTGCAAAGTCCGAGAGATGGCACCACCGGCGCGTATCGAGGTCATGTTTAGTTAGTAGCATCTCTTGAATGAACGCACACCAAGTTTCAGCCATATTGGTCTATTTCTTTGTGTTTGGCATTCGTGTGAATCAAGGAAGTCGAGTGATTTTCAAGAAATGGACGAAAAAGAATTTCGTGTGGTGATTAAACATTACTTTATGAAAGGCAAAACGCCTCAGGAGACTAAAGAGAAGCTTGATAAACATTATGGTGACTCTGCACCTTCAATTAGAACAGTTTATAAGTGGTTTCAAAATTTTCGGACTGGCCATATGGGCACAAGTGACGCTGAACGTTCTGGACGGCCTGTGGAGGTTACGACTCCAGAAATCATTGATCAAATCCATGATATGGTGATGGATGACAGAAGAGTTAAGGTGCGTGAGATTGCTAGTGCTGTGGGCATCTCGACTGAACGGGTACATAATATTTTGCATAAACATTTGGACATGAGAAAGCTATCCGCAAGATGGGTGCCGCGATTGCTCACGCTTGACCAAAAACGGAATCGTGTGAAGTGTTGCAAGGATGGTTTGCAGCTGTTCCAGAAGAATCCGGAGGACTTTAAGGTCGTTTCGTCACTGTGGATAAAACATGGATACATTACTATACTCCTGAGACCAAACAACAATCTAAACAATGGGTTACCAAGGGGGAATCTGCACCAAAAAAGGCGAAGACCGTTCCTTCGGCCGGAAAGGTTATGGCGACTGTCTTTTGGGATTCGCAAGGGATAATCCTCATTGAATATCTGGAAAAGGGTAAAACTATTACAGGTCAATATTATTCATCGTTATTGGACCGTTTGAAAACGGAGCTACAAGAAAAACGCCCGCGATTGGCCCACAAGAAAGTCCTTTTCCATCACGACAACGCACCAGCACACACCTCAGCAGTTGTGGTCGCAAAATTAATGGAAATAGGATTCCAACTCGTTTCACATCCCCCCTATTCTCCCGACTTGGCTCCCTCGGACTACTATTTGTTCCCCAATTTGAAGAAATGGCTGGCGGGACAAAGATTTTATTCAAACGAGGAGGTGATTGCAGACACTAATGGATATTTTGCAGACTTGGACAAATCCTATTATTCGGAAGAGATCAACAAACTAGAACATCGTCGGACGAAGTGTATAAGCCTAAAAGGAGACTATGTCTAAAAATAAAAAAGGTTTACCCCAAACACATAAGTAGTTTTTATTTTTGCACGGACTTTTCAAACCAGCCTCGTATATAAGTATGAAACTAATAATTTAAGTTATACATTGTGTATTTTAAATTGGGTTATTATCTTTACTTGGTTATTAAATTTGTACTTAATCCGGATAAATTGCATAAAAACATCATCTCTTACTGTATGACGTTAGCATCTAGGTACCACGATATCACTATCATATTCAATTGACAATCGGTCTATATCTCTTTGTGGTTATTTTCTCTTTTACCTTCTTTCTTTCTTAAGTTTATACACTGACAGGGAAGGTGTTGTCGGGATCGAACATTCTTGGATTCAATGACCTATTAAAAATGCGGCGGTATAAATACATGTTTTTTTTGTTAATTTAGCATTTTTTCTTCAGACGGTACTTACAAAAAAAACATACCCCAAAAAATAAATTTGTAATTAAATGACTCTAAAAAAATGTAATGATCGGGCACTGATAATTAAAAATATATTTTAATCAGCCTAGGAACTGAATATCGAGTTTATATAATGATTGCATTAGAAATTTTAAATAAAAAATTTAAGATTAGTCGCCATTAATCTAGGTTAATTTTATTTTGTGGTAAATAATTATGGATTAAAATCATCAAAACTCGTTTTAATTTGCATGCAAACAGACTGTTTTAAAAAACCAATATTCGATTTGATATGCAGGTTTAATTATGTACTGTAACTTAGTCATTGCGAATTTGCGATTTTAATTAATATGGCTTGAATTGCGTATTTCGCATGGTTTATTAATTATTGCAGATTTTCACACCTGTTTCTTAATTAAAAAATTATTAAGAGAAGCAAATATACTTTTGTTGCTTTTGGAATATTGTATTTAAAATATGTTAATTATGAATAGCAATAAATAGTTCTGCAAATTGTGATGCAAAATTAGCTTCACAGGGCTAAAAAGGCGAAATTACCAACTGCTTAGATTTGTTCACATATTATTTGCTTTGTCCTAATGCTGAACCACATCTTTAGCTTGACTGGTCACACCACCCTCACGCGGGTGGATTGAAAAGTCTTGTAAAAACAAGGTAAATAACATTTTTTTGCAAAAACAAAAACTTTTTTCTCCATATATTTGGTTCAGCGGAAGTCCAATGTTTCTAACTCTGCATAATACTCGTTTACAGCTCTTCATTCGAGGAAAAT
The DNA here is from genome assembly GCA_019049505.1 of Pachyrhynchus sulphureomaculatus. Lineage (NCBI taxonomy): Eukaryota > Metazoa > Arthropoda > Insecta > Coleoptera > Curculionidae > Pachyrhynchus > Pachyrhynchus sulphureomaculatus. The sequence continues at coordinate 158,705,557 of CM032454.1, read as the reverse complement.
TTGTTCCCTTCAAGCCAATTTTTGAGGTTAGGAAACAAAGAAAAAGGCATTTGGGGCCAAATCTGGAGAATAGGGTAGGTGGGGAACTATTTCGGAGCTCAGCTCGAGCGCTTTTGCCATTGCAACGGCCGATGTGTGAGCAGACGCATTGTCATGGCGAAAACGTAATTTTTTGCGTTCTATTCTTTGTCGCTTCTGCCTCAACTCACTATAAAAACGGTCCAATAACGTTGCATAATAAAAGTTAGTCACAACTCTTGTCCAAATAGTCAATCATAATGATACCCTGTGAGTCCCAAAAAATAGTTACCGCCGATAAAACTGTTTTTTCCGCCTATAAAACTGTTTTCGCTTTTTCCGGTGCATTTTTACTTTCGCCAACCCACTGTTTTAACTACCATTTTGTTTCTAGGGTGTAATGGTGAATCCACGTTTCGTCTAGTCATAAAACGACGCCAGAAATCCTTCGGATGACGCTGCAACTTTTTCAAACACGATCTTAAAATGTCCTTTCTCGTATATTTTTGGTCTGGAGACAAACGCGTCATTCATCGAGTATTCAGCTTTTTCATTTTTAGAACTTCATGTAGGATATTATGTACACGTTCATATAAGATGCTTACTATAAATTTTATCAACTTCTTTCTTCAGAAGAAACCTTATAACCTCCTCAATCGGGACCATTTTTATAACCTCACATTGGAGCGCTATTTTGTATAACGTCTCGTTGACGGCATCATTTTTTATAACGTCTCTTTTGCGGCGCTATTTTGCCCCTTATGTATATCTTAATTTTTGAGAATGGATTGAGTGGATATCGATACCGATAGAGCAAAACTTTAGATATAAGCTAGATCGTTTTGTTTGGAAGGATTATGAGTAAGAGATAATTTTTGCACGTCTTTTGAAAATAGTCTCTCTAGCTGTTTAAAAGATTCTAAGTTCAGCTCTAAAAATGAAAAAATACTCAAGAGTTGATTAGTTGTTGAAATAAAATTCAATTGGGTACAACGGTTGCGTCCTGAAAGATAAAGCGGGTGGTTCAGTGAAACGCTAAATTTAAATATAGAAGGGTATATATCTTCTTTGAATTTCTTATGTAACTTAAGTGAGTCGTATTTCTTTTCTAATGCTTTTATTTCTGTGTATTTAGCCACATGTCTTTAGCCTCCTTTATCTTTCTTTTTATTAGATTGTGTGATTCTTTGTATTTTATATTATTGTTTTTCCTATATTTTCTTCTTACTTCCATCATATTCAATATTTCCTCCGTCATCCATGATTGTTTCTTTTTGGTTGTATTTTATTTCAGGTACTTCTCCATTACTTCTTCCAGTTTTTCTCTAATGTGGTGCCATTTTTCTTCCGGTGTCTCATGAATTCCCAGCTTGTTTGTATCCAGACTTCTACCAATCTCCTCATGAATCGTCTCCTTTATAACTTCTTCTTTGAGTTTGTCGATGTTAATACTTGTTGCTTGTTCATGTTTTAACTTTTTTAGTCTAATCTTGATAGTTGCAGCAAGCAGCAAATTATGGTCTGTAGATATATCTGCTCCAGGATAGGTTTTGGCAGATTTGATTATACTTCGTTGTCTTCTGTTGATGGTTATATAGTCTATTTAATTACGGATGACTATGTTATCTTTTCCATCTGCAGGGGCTTTCCACGTATGTAACCGTCGGGGTGACAATTTAAAATAAGTGTTCAAAATAGGGAAGTGCTTTTCTCTGCAGAACTGGAACAGTCTCTGACCTCTATCATTAGGTTTACCCCAGCCATAATTTTCCACAATATCGTCTTCTTTTTTATCTCCTGTTTTGACATTGAAATCCCCCGTTCATGTTTATCTCATTTTTCTTAGTGTGTTGTAGAGTTTCTTTAAAAAATATTTCGATTTCTTCATCAGTACTTTGTGATATTGCGTCGTAGACTTGTATGATGTTAAATTTGTGAGATTTATTTGAATCAAGATTATTCTGTCTGAGATCGGTAAAAATCCTTCAACTATTCATGTCACTTCTTCTGAGACCACCATTGCTATCGCTAGTTGAATATTTATGTATAGAACTTTTCTTTTATTCATATTTCGGAAACGAATAGAGATAATTGAGTTTTTTTTTTAAATGAACCTAAACGTTTATACTTTTCAGTTGAATTCATGGCAAATTTAATTTGTTAAAGTTATAAACAGTTATAAATTTTTTTTTAAAACAATTGCGAATTAAACCATGTTTTCGGTTTCTCCCGAAAATGAGATCGCACTCTTTTAATGCGTAAAGAGAAACTGAGTAAATTAAAAAAAAAGTTAGTAACCTATTATATTAAAAAAGGTTATTAATATTTTTCTGACGCTCACGCTCTCAAAAAACTCTTAAAACTTAGTTTTTAACGAAGCAATCATAATAGTAATATCAAGACCTTTTGCATTTATTATTTATTGAACAATTAAGTAAAAATTATGCAATACACATTAAATTATTTCAAACATTAACTGTTACTGCTTCTTCAAAACTAGAAAATGTTTTGCACATCAACTGGTTATTTTCTTTCGGTATAAATGCATGTAGTTGGCGAGTCTTAGATATGGCTTTACAAGTTTGATGCTTCGATTGATAAACGTTTTCGTGAGCCTGACATTCTTCATTTGTACAAAAATTGAAGCTTATATTTTTAAAATAATTAATTGCCCAATTAAACAAGCGTTTGGGAGATGTTATTTGATTTTCACTATTTCTCTGAAGGCTTGCAGTTCTCGCCGCACTTTTAATGCATCCACCAATCCCATCGCAAACCCCTTTTCCATGGGAAGTGGCGAAAAAATGTCACTGCACTAATACCACGTTCAGATTCATGCGAGACCTAGCTCCGTCAGAAAAATAATAAATTTTTCGAGTGGCAGAGTCGCCGAATGTAGCCGTTCAAATACCTCTATCGAATCAATACCGTTCCATGTTTAGGAATCTGCTTCTAAACCGACTTTGCATTTACTAGATGCTATCGAAAAGAGATCTATTCTCATTATAGATGACCTAGTATTTATTAAAAGTCTTAATCCTTTGAAATATTGAATAAAAGTTGGGAACTTTAGCCGTTTTTATGGTGCATGTTAGGAATAATATATTTTGGTTAGATAACACGGGCCAACGATGAAAAAACTTTTTTAATAATAATATATCGGTTTAAAACGTCTTTCATCGTTGTCCGATGCCTAACTTCCATTCTTTCCGATCCATCCATTGACCTTCTCTCAGGTCTCGAGCACTCATAACTTTATTAATGCTCTCCTTCCATGTTTTTTTAGGTCGTCCTCGTTTTTTGCGATTCGGTGGTATCCATTGCATGGCGATTTTGGGTAATCTGGTTTCTTCCATCCGTAGTACATGCCCGTACCATATCAGCTGTTTCTGTTCGATGTCTGTTATAATGGATCCATCTATCCCCATTCGCTGTCTTACTTCGTCATTTCGAATTCTATCTCTTCGTGATATACCTAATGTTCTTCTAAATACGTCCATTTCAGTTGCCTCAAGTTTCCTGCGATTCTGGTCTGATATTCTCCACGTCTCTGAGCCGTAGGTTAGACTACTTTTAATGAGAGTTTCATATATGTTATATTTGCGTCCCTTTCCGATGTTATCGCTCCATAGTATACCGTTTAGGCATCCTATTGCTCTTCTAGCTTGTGTTATTCGTTTGTTAATCTCGCTATCATCTTTGCATGACGTGTCGAATTCTATACCCAGATACGTGTATGAGAGGCAGCTGGTTATTTCTTTATAACTTTTTTAATAATTATAATAAAAATGTCGTATCACTCACCAATTTTTCACATTTTAATATTCAAAATGTGAACAGTTTATTTTTTATCATTCGAATGTTATTAGGTTAGCAATAAAATCAGAATTTTATAAGGTTGGCAGTAAAATCAAATATTATTAGGTTGGCATTTCCGATAAATTTCACAGCTGTTTGTTTTCTTCCAGTTAATATAACCTCGCATTGCAGTTTAACCCATGTGTTTTAATTCACACTCAAAGTATGGCTAATCGTGGTTGTAAAAACTCTCCCAACACTTTTTGTTATATATGTGGTGAGTTTGTAGTTAAAAAATATCAAACAAACATTACTGACTTTGTAAAAAAAGTATACTTTGCCTATTTTGGTGTAGAAATCGGTAATCAAGAAAAATGTTGGGCTCCTCACAAAGTATGTTAGGTTTGTGTCGAGGATCTTAGGAAATAGTATAAGAAAAAAAAGAAAGCTTTTAGATTTGCAGTACCTATGGTATGGAGAGTGCAAGAAAATCATTCAAATGATTGTTATTTTTGCCGCGTTGATGTTTTTGGATATAACTCCAAAAATAAGAAAGTAATTGTCTATCCTAACTTTACTTCAGCTAATGGGCCGGTAGGACATGGAGCGGGACTTCCTCTCCCTGAGCCACCTCAGTCTATTGATGACGTTTTACAGTCCAGTCCCGAATTTAATGAAAGTTGACCGGATGATGATGAGTTTCAATGTTCTATAGAAAATTTAAAACCACAGTTGTTTACACACACTGAGTTGATTTAGTGAGAGATTTGGGTTTGACTAAGGAAAAAAGCAGAATTGCTTGGTTCTAGGCTGAAAGAAAAACATTTATTGGAATCTGGAACATCTATTTACCATTATAGAACAAGAGATCAACAGTTTGCTCAGTTTTTCAAGCAGGAAGAAAATTTGGTTTACTGCCATGGTATTGGTAGTCTAATCAACGAATTTGGCATTGAGTATAAGAAGGAAGATTGGAGGCTTTTTATAAACTCATCAAAAACTAGTTTAAAAGGTGTTCTGTTACAGAACGGAAATACTTATGCTTCACTGCCTGTTGCTCATTCAGTCTATATGAAGGAAACTTACGTTTTTTATGTATCAAATTTTCCCTATTTTGAAATATAATCGATGTCATATTGTGAGAGAACTGTGGGCGATACAAAAAAACTGATACGGTTTTCAGTACCCAAAAATACATAACACTTAGATGTATTGGTTTAAAAAGTTTTTACGAATATTTTTTTGTTGGCCTGTGTAATCTAAGCCAGTCATCTCGACATGTAATACCATTTAACCAATAAGCAAGTCGACAGCAATGCAATTCCATAAATTCATTAAATTGTTGAAAATTTCATTGGCTAACAATGTGGTTTACCAAGTCAGTACTTCGAAAAAAATTTTCTTCATTTCTAGTAAATGTTGCCTCGTCGGGAATAAAAACTATTTAAAATCTCGAATAACAACTTCTTCTTAAAATTCCTATTCGGTTCGAATGTTGGCAATCATTCTGGCTATTATTACTTTATCCACTGCAGCTCTGAAAAGACCGGTAGTATTTGTTGAGAACCAATTTCGCAGAGTGTGGAGCTAGGAAATACGTCTGCGTCCTGGTCCACTTTTTCCAAATACCCTTCCTTGGAGTATTTGCTGTAGTAATCCATATCCGTAGGGATTTCTCATTATGTGTCCTAAATAGTCTAATTTTCCTACTTTAACAGTTTCCATAATTTCCAGAGTCTTCTTCATGTGACGTAAGACATCCTCGTTGGTAATATTGTGAGTATAAGAAATTTTCAAAACTCGGCGATACAGCCATAATCCAAATGCCTCAAGTTTCTTAGAAGTTGACTTCAGTCAGCGTCCAAGATCCACAACATAAGGAAGGACACTAAAGACATAACATCATAGGAGTCTCATTTTCGTGCTCAATTTTATTGCTGAGTTTTGAAAAGTGCTGTCATTTTGAGAAACACTGCTCTAGCTTTTTCGATACGGCAACAAATTTCCTGTGAATGATCCCATTCGTTTATCATGGTACCTAGATATGAATATTGTGGAGTTCTTTGTATTTGCTGATGGTTAACCATCAACAAGTTACCAGTAACCGGAGACTTGCTGATTTCCATGTATTTTATTTTGCGGATATTAAGTTTGAGACCTTATCGATTACTGACTTCCTTTATTTTTGTCACAAGATGTTGTAGACTCTTTAAGTTATCAGCCATAATTGCCGTATCGTCAGCATAACGAATGTTGTTTATTCGCTCCCCTTTAAGCAGTATTCCTTCGTCAGCCTCTTCCAGTGCCTTTCTGAAGATTTGCTTAGGGTACGTATTAAACAATAGTGGAGACAAAACACAACACTCAATAAATGCCATCTGGTTTCAATAGAGGTCTTTCAGAGTTTCGTCCATTTTGTGATGTTGGACTCTATCAAAGGCCTTTTGGTAGTCGATCAGGCACAAATATACGTCACAATTGACATCTTTACATCGCTGAATCAAAACCTGCATAGAAAACAAGGCCTCTCAGGTGCCATGGGGCATCCCGAAAACCGATTTGTGTAGCTGACATGTTTTCTTTACACAACTTGTATATTCTTCTGTGAATGATTTTCAGAAATGTTTTTAAAAGATGGCTTATGAGGCTAATTGTTCGATATTCTCCGCATTTTTTAGTGCCTGCATTTTTTGGAATCCCTATAAACTCAGACTTTAACTAGCTTTCTGGGATTCTGCCTAAATCATAGATTTTATTGTAGATCAGCGTAAGCCACTTAGTCCCATCCACATCTAAGAGCTTAAGAAACTCTCCATGAAATTCATCGGGACCGGTGGTTTTTCCATTTTTTAGTTGATTTATTGCACTTCGCACTTCATCTGTGGTAATACAGCACCCAAACAAGTCTATTGAGCATTGTGGCTGATCTGGTCTTGCATCAGAAAATAACTCTATAATATAGTCTTCCATATCTTCAGTTTCTCTTCTTTATCGATAACAACGTTTCCTTGATGATCTATTAAACGTCCATTTAATTTCGTTCTCCGTTCACCAGTTAAGTCTTTGATTTTACGATAGATATTAAAACTATCATACCTTCCCTGCAACTCTTCTATCTGTTTAAATCCTTATTAATAATAATTTAATAACAACTAGCTGTTTAAATACCATGCAAATGTTTTAACAAACGTCTTGTGAGGGAAAAGAAATAGTACCAACTGGTCATTTACCATTTAGAAAAAATAAACGTTGAATTCTACCAGCATTATTATTAATTACATGGATGGATGATTGAAATATTTCGAAAGTTCTCTTCACCGGTTTAATCAAAAAGCTACATAAATAAAACAATGAAATTTTGGAATTTTCCTTTATATTTGTAATTTTTACTTTCTATTTTTCTTTACTATCTATATGTACTTGAGCTTAAATAGAAAAAACCCATTAATCTATGTTTCACTCACATTTCGAAATTCAACCTTAGAAATTGAAAATATGCACATTAATTAGACTTAATGTTTTTAAAATTACTTCTAAATGTGGTTGCAAATATATAAGAATTAGGTAAACAGAAATTGTTGTTTCTATTTGGTTCCACTAACGAGTTTTCTCTTTTAGCCGAGTTTGTAAAAACATGCATGATTACAAAACCTAGAGATGAGTTTGTCAACTGTTCAACGCACGCGGTTCAAGTTTTATTTAATGAAATTCCAAGGGGTAACGAAGACATCGGCTTGGAAGTATTGGATCCATTAAAAGTACCGTTTGTAAAGGTACGTATAAAAGCAGAAATTTTTTGGATAAAGATGTATTTAACGCTCGTGAAAAATACACAAAAAATGTATACTGACGATGTTACTGCACTGACGAAGACCGTCAGTGCAGTGACAGTTCAAGAAGTCTAAGAATAAAGGGCAACGCGGATGTGCCGTCTATCAATAGCCTAACTAGCACGTGACACATTTTCCGTTGTGTTGCGACATGCATTCTTTCATCTTCACGTAAGCTAGCTTATCTACCAGAAGGAAATTGTTTAAAGCTGAAAAAGATAGATTTATTGGCAGGGAAATCAAAATATTTATATAATGTTTATTTATACGGAATATTGAAATACAAGGAAACTTGGTTTTAACGTCCACTGTTTATGACGAGAACTCTTTTATAACGAGCAATTTTAAAAGTCCCGTCCGTTTCTCGGGACGAGCACGGTTACAACGAGCACTCCCTAATAACGATCAATTTTTAAAGATAATTTTTATCTCTTACCAGCATACAGCGAGCATAACGTCACCACATTACTGAGAATACGCGCTTCTCTTTGTCGATATGCGATTGTCTAATTCGATAGTGGCAACAATATTTAAAAAAAGAGGTTTAATTGAGGAAGCTGCATCGGGTAAGAGAACCTCAAATGACTAAGACAGCCTATCTATTGAAATATTTTACGGTTCAGAGAAGTACAAAATACCAATCATGGTTCGATGATGCGAGAGAAGGCAGCGGGTTTAGCAAATTTTTTTAAACCGCAGGTACCAGTACAGAACTCAACAGAGGGGACGGTAATAATTCAGAGCTGTATTATATTGGGAGACCACATAAAAAATTCTTTTATCTATTTAAATTTATTTAAAATTTTTACTAGAAACTAACTTAACACTTACGAGATCACTCCGGTGACCGTCTGTCTATCTGTCTGTCTGAAATTTAGCACAATTCCTGATTGATGGCCCAATCAGTGCCGTGTAGTTATAAAAGTTAAATTTTGCCTTATGGGGTTAGTTCAGGTTAGTTTTTTTACCAGGTCATCGAGTGGAGTGCCAAATGAAAACTTGTGAAAACACGAGTTAAAAAATATATATATGATATAATTCTTACGCACAATATTGTTTGTACTATTTTTTAAAAAATGGCCAAAAATCCCCCACCTATCTCAAAACGTACTGATCAAAAAATTTTGACAAAATACTGGAATGGTCTTCATAAAGTGTAGGTTGAACAAAAATGATCACGAGTACAATACGTTTGATAATTTATCTGATATAAAAAAAAACTATATGCCTGGACAACGTGGTGGAGGTTTTTTAATATACTTTTCAGTACATTACTGCCACCGAATCGCGCGTCGCTCCTGTACTGAGACAAAACAATTTAATTTTATTTGCTTATAATTAAACAAATAATTAGGTAGTCAATATCTGTTGTACACTTTTATTACTAGATTCTAGATTAAGCTAAATTAATTTATTGGCTTTATTAGGTAGCTAAGATGCTATAACTATTATACATTATTGATTAAGAAAAAACGTGAAAATACATATTGGATCTTAAGATATATATATATATATATATATATATATATATATATATATATATATATATATATATATATATATATATATGTCAGGGACGTAATTAACTTAGTCTAGGTAAGGATTTTATTTCATTTTAAAATCAACCACCGTACGGAACAATAATTGCGCAAGTCCGACTTGCTTTTATGTTATATTCGAAAAATTTATTTCCCATAATTGATATTCTTAAGTCATAAGTCATCACGGGTCATTAAATATCATTATTATTTATGTCAGGTAACTATACAAAGATATTCCTTGGCCCATATTTCAGGAACTTAATGCAGAAAAAGACCTTGAAGTAAAAATGCGTTTTACCTTAAATATAATTTGGCTAATATTACAGATATGTGACAACATATACAACTACGAATTATTAGCAAAAGTCATTATAAAAGTGGTTTTAAGAATGTTAAATAATTATTTGTTAACAAACGTTCTAATAAAGGTTACACTGAGAATTTCATCAGTGAAATTGCCTTTGATTCGGTCTAATTACCTTAATTTCCAAAATCTTCCTTAAAGATAGAACTCGGTAAATCGTTTTTAAAAATAATGATTGTGATTTTATTTCCGAGAAATTATCAATAATATAGCTTGGCGTTCAATAGGAAAGTATTCTAAGCAATGCTTTTTCATTATTTATTTAAATGATTTACCAATGGTTATTTTTAATACATTGACTACTTTGTAAATTATGTTGGCGACACAAATATTTTAATTAAACATGGAAATAATAACTCCCTATTAAAAGATGTAAAAGTTTTTAAAATTAAAAAAAATATATATAGTTTAGTGAATCTCTAACATGAAAAAGGCTTGAAAAACTATTGTCCTATAACACTTCTTAACTTACTCTATAAATTCTTTATGAAAATACTAACAGATTAAGGACAAAATTAGTCGAATATAAGTGAAAAGAGCAAGGGGGCTTCAGACAAGACTTTAGTTGGAGGGTCCATCTATTGACTGTGAAAATTTTAAAAGAAATAGTGCGTTGGTTCCCAACCGATCAATTTTAAAAACCAAGACTGAAGAATCGGAGACGGGAATTGTGGTAATCTAAGGAAGAAAATTAATAACCACCTTCAAGACCTTGAATCTGAAATATAACATTATTTTCCGGAGTTCTCTGAACAAGAAGCTGCATTAGTACGAAACCCATTGCATGTATCTTTTGGATGTTACCGACATTCTCGATAAAGTGCAGGATGAATTTTTGAAGCTGCGAAATAACTTCTCATCACGTAATTTATTTCAGGAAAAATTGTTACCTCAATTTTGGTGTGCTATCCGTCATTTGTATACAAAAGTTTCCATGCTTTCTTTTCAAACATTAGTGCCATTTAGTCTACTTATCTCTGCGAAAGTGGATTTTCTTCTGCAGATTAAAATAAAAGCCAGGAATAAGCTGGATGTTCAACATGACATGAGATTGGCCTTGACAAAAACTCAACCAAGAATTAAAACACTTTTTAAGCAGATGCAAACTCAATCATTACATTAATCATTAATACTTAATAATTAATACTTTAGAAAAAATATCACTGTTAAGCCCTAAAATATATTTTTTCTAACCCTTAATTTTTAGTTTTATTGATCTAATATAGCGAATTGAAAAGGGGGGTCGCGAACATTTTTAAAAAATTTGAAAAGGTTGACAACCACTGAACTAGTGAATGAATACCACAGACAGCTCATTGTGACTTTTGTTGATGTCGAGCAAGTATTCGATTGCGTCTAATACTGGGCTATAAAGAACTCCTTGCAAAACACTGTCCCTGAGACAAAGTGTTAGCGGAAGAGACACAATATCATGAAATTTTTCAAAGGAAGATATCTTTGAGCTAACGGGCTAGAAAAATATACCTTAATATAAACTGAATATAATGACGAGTACTATACAGATGAAGGTACTCCCATTACAAGGCAAAATAAATGATAAGTACAAGTCAATAGAGATCTCTTTTAAATCAAAGTTGCTGTTCAGCCTCTAAATATTGAATAGTCCTCGTATATTCTGTCTTTTAATGTTTATTATGTTTATTTTAGATTCTGCAAGGTGGTGGTGGACCTGTTACAGTTAATGCCTCACTAACAAACGTCACCGTACTTGGTTTCGGCAACACCAACATTCTCTTTAACAGTGTAAATCCAGAAACTTACGATTTCTACACTAAATTACATTTACCTAGAATGAGAATTGATGGAAACTATGAACTATTAGGAAGAATTTTAGTTATACCATTGAGAGGAAAAGGAACTTGCTGGTTTGATGCAAGTATGTAAAATCTTTGTATATATATTATACAATAATAAATATACAACGGTAAAATTCTCTTTATGAAAAAAGTAACTGTACGTTTATAACTTCAGCTTTGTGAGATAAGTTAAGTTTGTTATATTTCATTTAAAATATCGGCTCCCTCTACTAAGTGTTAAGAAAAACAAATATTTTTAAAAATAGTTTTCTGATTTTCATATTTTCTCGTAAACGAAAAGATGGTGCTTTTTATGTTTGATCTTCTGCCAGTTATTTCAGTTATTTTCAGAATTTAACGACTCCGCAAACATAACGAAACTATGGAATAATTTCGCTATACCCTCGATTAACTTTGACTTGTTTGCATTTTAAAATCGGATTTAACATGTAAATATGCTGTTATGACAACAGTTTAGAAAGTTTGTTCCCAATTTGTATAATCCAATTATTTTTAGAATTTACGATTTTTTTTAAAACTTAGTTGTCAGCGGCGTGTGGAGAAAAATCAATTTGAAAAAAAATGTATATTAAATATCCAATTGAAATTTCCAAGGGCGTACAATACAGTGCGGAGCTTAGTTTGCTTATGTTCCAGCGAGGCTATAAGTAGCAACCCCACCACAACTATGGAAATAATTCTAGGACTGATACCTCTAGATATATACCTAAAAAGTGAGGCTACCAATGGCGCCTATCAAATGATGGCAAATGGGGAATGGAAACAACAACAAACTTTTCAATATGCAATCTGACTGTACGACAACGTCGTATAATTTCGTAAAACCATATAAAATTGGGTGCGATCCAAATCTATGGATTGAAGACAACGGGTCTGGTCTATTACACAAATGGATTAAAAATTTCGAGCAGAGTATGCTGGCATATAAGCAGAAAAGTCCAAGTGGAGTTTTAACAGTTCACTAGGGATAAGTGCAACAATATTCTAGGTAGGAATTCATGCAATATAAACATGTATTCACGAGAATATTACACGAGACTACCGCATCCAAGAAATATAGATTCTTTTAGCCTATCAAGCTGTTCTAAAGGCTTTAAATGATTATCAGGTCGACTCTAAGATCACAATACCTGTTAGAACTATTCTCCAGGAACAATGAGGTTGAACTACTGTGGGTTCCAGGACATTCGGGAATGAAACGTAATGAATGAACCAGCAAACGAATTAGCAAGATTTAGGGCTACAAAACCATACAGGAGTCCAGAACCAGCCTTTGGTATACCAAAACAGGTGGTACAAATGATAATCAACAGATGGACATGTCAGTAATATCTAGATCGTTGGTTCGCAATATCTGCCCAAAGACATGCGAGGGACGTAATTGGCTGCCCCTCAAAGAAGCTTAGAATTGACGTCCTTTGTTTAACAAGGACCCAGACCAAATTGGTGCAGTGCACAACCAGGTACAATCGCCTACTCCTACAACCAACCAACCAAGTGCTGCGTAGCCCTTTTGGGAACCTATACATTAAACAGTAGGTTTCTGAGATAAAAAATATACTACAAAACATCAAATACCTATACAGCCAGTCAAGTAAAAAGGATTGCCATTAAAATGTTAATGATTCAGTAGTTTGTCCAGCCTCCATCAAGGACGATGAGAACCTGGCATCTTGGGGGCATACTTTCGACGAGATTTTCCGCGTATTCTTGGAGCAAAGATTTGAAAATTACTCGAATTTGCCGTGACAGCTGCTTCACTGTGTACACCCTTTTACTACAAAACTAGATGTATGATCACATGTTATCGATTGGGTTTGTCAATCTAATGTGACGATACCGGATTCCCCTTTCCAGTGGTGATTCTATGTACTCCGATTTAGGGGTCGTTACCCTCTTGAAGAAACCACTCCTCATTTTTACCGACAAATCACCCTTTGGCAGTCGGTACAAATGCCTTCTTGTAGCATTTTTCCAGCGTTTAAATTTTTTGTAAAAATGAAAAGTCCCCCAAAACTTTACCGACTACAAGTTATAGGCGACACTTTTTTACTTGACCGACCGCAAATGTGGGACACTATAGCCTTGTTAGCCATTAAGTCCCCTAAAAATTACGGTTGATGTACTTTTTCCAGAGTTTCTTTATTTTCGCTTCACTTTCTTAAATTAGGACTATCACAGTCATTTTAAATTTAGGTTTTGGATTTAGTGTTTTAATAGGCTTTAAAAAAAATATATTAATTTTTAAATAATCAGACAAAAATTTGAAATTTACAAGAGTTATATGATAAAGTGACTTGAAATTTTGATAAGATTCTTGTGAATGGTTATGTTTACGAAAAATATAATTTTTTTTGAAATAGTAGTAGCGCCATCTCTAGCCAAGGCCAGATACTTATCATAGAACCCTCGTATATTAAATGTATGGGAAATGGTTAAAAATGGTGATACTTTTCGTATTCCAGCAACTATCCTTAGCGCAAGGGAAGGCGTGTTCTTTATCTGCTCCATTAGCTGGTTTTGACGTCTATATTTAGTAACTTGACTAAACAACAATAACGTTAAATAAACCTAAAAAAGTACCACACTGACCGATATAGAAAACAGGTATTTTGGATGTAACAATAAATTTCAAAAAACTTTAGCTAAAATACCAATACATGCCTGTAAAATAATTTAACAAAATCTTAACACTTCAGTTAAACTCGAACAGGTGAGTTTAGATGGTATTATTGGACTATGCAACCGGCTTTTATCTAACTCCCTTAAATGACTCATGGCAGTTTTCCTTGCTCTTTTTTGGCTGTGTCATAAAATAAGTCAAATGTTAAGTACACGTTTTTCTTTTTTCAGAGGATCTTGAAATCATTGTCAAGTCTGATGTTATTATGCAACAGCATGATGGTTTTGACTTTTTCCATGTTCATGCTGCGCATGTAAAATTTACCATTGGAGGCCTGAAATTGCATATGGGAAATTTATTCGAAGGAATCAAAGCATTAGGTAAGAATCTAATATTAAATAGGTTCTAGAAGAGATATTATATATAAGAGGTGAAAAGTCCCAATACTTTTAAAGAAAAATAACCGGTCAAGGGCAAGTTGAACTTGCGTAATTAGTGTTCCGTACGTTGATTGCTTTTAACTTAAAAAATTTTGTTACGGTGGTATAAAATGATCAGTGATTTCACAAAACACACCCCAAATGAGTTTTCAACAAAGTTTGTTTCCAATCTTTAATGAAAACTTATGACCTTGAAATGTGTGTGATAATTTTCGTTCAATCTACACCCCGTGGAGAATATTCAAGAATTTTTTCAAAATTTTTTGATAAGTACTTTTCGAGATAAGGTGGGGGACAGCGATTTTTCGCGATTTTTTAAAAATAATACAAAGAAAAGTGCGCCCAAGTATTACATTATATATATATTTTTTTCTCGTGTTTTCACAAGCTTTCATTTGACACCACACTCGATGACCTAGTAAAAAAAATTTTTTTTCACTTCCGATTTCACCCCCCAAAACTAACCCCTTGGGTCAAAATTTAACTTTCAAAACTACATGGCTCTGATGAGGCCATGAATTCCTATATTAGTACCAAATTTCAACTTTCTATGTCAAATAGTTTCGGAGAAAATCGTGTGTGACAGACAGACAGACAGACACCGAAGTGATCTTATAAGTGTGCCGTACGGCACACTAAAAACAATGTTTTTGCCAAAAATCGATTTTATTCTTCAACATATTCTTATTCAAGAGCGTTCCGCTTATTCGAGCGATCTACCAACATTTGGATACCTTTCATATGGTGGCGATCTACCAACATTTGTCAAGCTCTCTTAAATTTCCTACTCGATTTTCTCATTTAAGCCAAATATCTTTCTCTGTAGCAACCTTTTCAAATTTGGAAAGAAGTAATAGGCAGATAAGGAAGCAATTCACGGCCCAATTGGTCCAATTTCACCATCGATTTTATGAAGTTGTGAGCTGGTACACTATCTTAGTGAAATAACACTTTTTCTTCGCTAAATGCGGCTCTTTTTTCTTGATTTCACCATTCAAATGGTCCAATAAACCTACATAATAGCCTCCGGTAATCGTTCGCCCCTTCTCAAGATAGTCAATCAGTATTATTCCATGCACATCCCAAAAAATACTTTCCAAAAGCTTTCCAACTGATGTTTGTGTTTTTGGACGCTCTGATCGGCTTTCATGCGATTCCAGCCACTCTACGGACTGCCTGTTGGACTCAGGCGTGTAGTACGCAAAAATTCCTTTAGATTACGCCAAAACAGTGCCAAACAGCCTCCTGAATCTTTGACACGTTGCAGTTTTTGATCAATCGTGAGGGTGTGCGGCACACATCCAGCACATAGCATTTTCATATGCAAATATTCATGCCAAATATGCCTCACGCATTTTACTGATATCTTCACGATGTCAGCTATATTTCTTACTTTCACTTTGCGGTCATCCATAACAATATGGTGGATTTTTTTGTGTTTTTTGGAGTGACTGCTCCATTTGGACGTTCGGAACGGTTCATATAGGACCACATTTAGGTTCACTAAACCATCGACCTATAGTCGTTTTTTTTTTCCCATCAAAAATCAATGTTTAATCAACTCACCAAAAACTTTTTGTTTCATCGTTTTGCAAAAATCCAAAGTAGCGTCACTTAAACTACTGTCACTCGCAAACTAATAGACAATGTCACCAAGATTTTATACAAATCCTCTGAAGGTTGACACTAACTGAAAATGATATGGACTTTTTTTGTTTGTACTGTCATCTCTCGAAAAGTGTCGAGACCTGTTACTCCGTGAAAAGTGTAGTAGTTACAAGAATTTAAATAAAAGGTTTTCCTACATTTTTCGAAATTGGGAAATTTATCTGCGGTTACCAAGCCGATACGCTTTTTGCGAACGTTATACAGTAAAGTTAAAAAGTTTTAATGCAAAAAATTGTTTTTAGAGGACTCAACTAACGCATACCTCAACGCAAATTGGAGACCTGTAGCCGAATCTCTAACCCCTGTTCTGTCAAAAACTATTGAAGATATCATGCTGGAGATTTTACAAAAAGTATTCGATAATGTTCCTGCTAACTTTTTCTTAGGTGATATTGCGGAAAATAATAAAAGATTAGAAGCAAATAAGCAAGAGAGACAAATATAAGTACTAAGATTTCTATTGAAAATGTGTGATTATTTTAAGAAGAATTTTAATTAAGTACAAATATGGTGTGTATGCTATTTGGTAAAAATTAAATGACTTAAATATACCTTTAACAATCATGATAATTTTAATAAAAATTGACCAAATTTATGGATATTCGACAGACCGGCCTTTTTCGCAAGCAATTAGTTGTCATCCTAAAAAAACAAATATCTCATTTTGTTGTTTTACCAACCATATGAAAAAACCTATTGTCTGAAATAAATGCATATTTGCAAATATTTGTTTTCAGATGAAATCTAAATCGAAAATGCCAAAATCTTACTTAAAAAAATTACAGGTAGGAATTCGTACCGTTTTCTTTTTTTTTACATGTTTGGCAACATGGGAAAATGACGTATTTTAAAAAAAAATAGGTTAGCAGCATATCACCTGAAGTGGCTGATTGATCTGTTAACATATATCATTTGGCTTGGAGCATCGGTACAAGAGCTATACCGTAAAGAACAATTTTTTTACACTATACAATATTTATCTAGTAAGAGTAGTATGACTAATCATTTTTTCCCAAGTTATTCTTTTTTTCTGGACCAAGTCTACTGTATTAAAAAGATAAGAAAAGAAATTCTGGGTATTAATACTGCAATAATCATCAGACATCTTGATTTTTTGCTAGCAATTTAAAATTTGCTTCGGATTGCTATTATATATATATATATATATATATATATATATATATATATATATATATATAAATATGTATATATATATATATATATATATATATATATATATATATATATATATATATATATAAATATGTATATATATATATATATATATATATATATATATATATATATATATATATATATATATACGAGGCTCGTTTTTAAAGTAGGTATCGTTTTGATATTAAAAAAAAAACAAGGGATTTTCAATGACCTGAGGCATTTTAAACATGCACAAACACACATAAACTAGAACGAATACTTCCGTAATAGCGTCTGTGGCTCAGCGTGCATATACGGAACAGCGACCGCAACGCTGCAGCGGCGGTGTCTCAAAACCGTATTTACTTAAAAAACGCACCTCGTATATATATATATATATATATATATATATATATATATATATATATATATATATATATGTATATATATATATATATATATATATATATATATATATATATATATATATATATATATATCTATAGGGTGCTTCAAAAACCAACGTATTCCCTTCGAGGTCTGATAGGCCATAACTCACCAGAATATATAAATATGGCCTTAGTGAAAAATCATTAGATTTTTAGAGTATTAAGGGTAAAAGTTAGGTAATTAAAATGTTTTTACTCATAATATTTGCAAAAATACTTTTTCCTCACAGGCTGAGCACAATTAGCTTAATTTTAAACTGTGATCAACAGAAGAATATTCAAGATTACGTAACAGTAATTAGAATCTACGAAGAAAATACGAAAATTTGTAGTCCTGGCACTCAGTAAACTGACATAAGGTGCAGATTTTCACGAAATTCATAAAAGTGCCAATATTTCCAAAACTAACGATTTTTCGCTAAGGTCATATTTTTACATATCCTGGTGAGTTATGAGCTGGCTATATATATATATATATATATATATATATATATATATATATATATATATATATATATATATATATATACTCTGCAAAACTGCAGACTAACACAAATTGCAGGACTGCATATGGAAAATTGAACAAAATTAGTCACATCTTTGGCCCTATATCTATTATAGTGCATAAATTTTTAAAGGAAAAAATATTAAAATATACACTTTAACTTCAAATTATCTATATAACCCATTTCAAAAAGCGTCTAACCCACTTTTCCAAAAATATACTCACGAATATGCTAATATATATAGTGAGAGGGTCATGGATTTTCAAACACAGACATACTGAAAACACATTACGAAGAGAGACTCTAAAAATACCGATGCACAAACACAAATAATCAAACTCATTTTCAAAAAGAAAAAATAATGGCATACTTAAAGACTTTTGAAAGTACTTATGTAAACAGAGAAACATGTGTCTATGACTCAAGGTATTCTATTTTAAAGTGTAGTTATATTTATGCAGTTATTAAAATATGTTGTTCTTTACTGTTTGTAGATATTTTAATTTGCTAGTTTAACACAGTTTATTACACATTCATTATTTAGTAACTTTTATTTCTATTTCACAACTCATTCTTAGGTTTAAACAACATTAAGGACGTTCCCAAGAAAAAAATGTTATTACGATTATCTAGAAAATTTGAATATACATATTTATTAGTGTCCTTTATACGTAGAAAAAATTTCAGTACTCCTTACGGCATTAAATTTGTAAATATTGGCTGGTAAATTTACATTTTTAAATACGAACCCTACCCCGACCTCTCTGTTGAAACGGATTTTTTATTATGTGGTCATGTATGTATGTATGGTAATTTTCTTAAGATTATTTTGGAAAACTTAAAGTCATTAATTAAAAATATAACGAATATCTTTCTGTAAAGAAAATTATAGCAAGCGGTATTCGTTTTTTCACAAAAAAATGTTGAAAGAGCTATTTTGAATCGTTTTCGGTTTTCCTCGCATGACTTGATAAATAAAAGTTCGCGACTTGGCAACGTCACACTGCGCAGGATGTTTGAAATACCGTCAACGCACAGCTGATTTTAATAAATGTGTGTAGCTCACAGATATAGAAAAATATGGGTTATCGTAAATAAAAAGTCAATATTTATAAAAAATCAAATATTTATTAGTATTCAACATAAAATAAGTAGCATATCAATTAATATCAGAGACTTGGTTTTTTATCACCCCAGTATTTACTAAATTTCATTTAGTACAGTTGTCACATTTTATTTTGAACTTTGAATGAAGCCCTTCCCTTTTGAAATCACTCAATTTTTTCATATCTAAAAGTCTTCTTGCAGCCGATGCATTTCAGATTTTTGGCTAACTCTCTCAATGAAACTATACTGTTCTCATCAGGAATTTTAGATTAAATTATTTCATTGACTGTTGTTTGAATTTCCTGTTTTTTTTTGCATCAGACGTACTTGCTAATGCTATATTTATTTTTTCAGCAGTTCTTTTTTAACAAATCTGCCATTCTTTAATCGCAAAGTTATGCACTATTAAAAATCTCCAATATTAACTTAACCTCGAAAAATACTTCTGAACATTAAAACCCAACATAAACAATTCGTGCCTCTATCAGAGTAAGAATGTGACGTTGCCAGATCCGAAAAATGACGCAGTGAGATTATTTTTGTATTTCTGCGCATATGGGACGGGGCGATAGAGCGCACTGCGCCTCAACTATTTTACATAGGAGAGATCTTTCCGTAAGTTGAGCACGACTGCTCCTTTGGAACGTCCTTAACAGTTGATGTCACTAACAAACTAGAGCTATAGGCAATTTAAAATAAGATTACCTGCAAGAATTGCATGCCTACCTAAATTTTATAGAACAATCGGCTTTAAGATAGTTGTTGAAATATATGAGGAGTAAATTAGTGATACACATAAATGTAAAACCTATACTAATGTCAAAGTAAGCTGAGAACAAATATTAAAAAGAAAAAATCTATTTGGGTAAACCATTTTCAGTTAAAAATTTAATCCAAAGCAAGTTTTAACTTCAAAAATTTTAATGAATGATTTTTCTTCTTTTGCTTGAGCCGCCATTTTTCTCGATTTAGTTTTAAATTGATATATTTAGTAATCGTAAAATCTTCTTGTATAAATTTTGATGTTCTGTGATTTTTTTTCGTTTATTCTGTATCTATTTAGTATTTTGAATTATATTTTAAATATTTAACCATATTGTTTTATTGTCCAACGTCTAATGGTCTGCTGGAAAGGAAAATGAATTCAACCTACAGTTTCGCCGATGACAGAGTGCTTGTTTCTCCATTTACCTTGAAAACTCAATAATTAGCTACCCATTCAAATAACTGTAGACAGCGGAAAGCGAAATATATAGCGAAAAGAGCCTCTCAAAAGCTGGGCATATTATTTCGTACTCAAAAGCTACAATAATTTCTAATCCTTTACAAAGGTCAAATTCGACCTACGCCGCAATACTGCTCCGACAATTGGGGCGCTGCCCTAAAACACAGGCTGCATTTATTAGATTCTATTTGCGTAGTTGGAGACCCATAACTCACCAGCAATCAAAGGAAAGATATCCCTTTTTTTCGTAACGAATGTCATTCAGTAAATGAGTTCGATTATCAGCGGCTAAGCCGAGGCCGAATTTAAAAGAGGCAAGTCACATGCCACTTTATCATTTATCTTTATCTTTTATACGTTGAAATAGTTTTTACTTTTTGTAGAAAGAATGTAACCTCAATCAAAACTAAGCTGTATACGAACCAGCTTTTTTGAATGTTTGGTATTTTGCGATCTAGCCAGTATTTATTTTGTTATTACTTTTAATTTTCTCTCTCCCTTTTAGAAAATTATATATTAAAACTATACATGTATATCAGTAATGAGCACCCCCAGTCGAGTCTACGGAAAAATTTTAATAAATTTAATTGAAGATGAATATGGTCCTCAAGAGATTGAACAACAATCTGGTTTTATAGCTGATAGACGATATATCTAGTGTAATTTACTTAAACGAAAGACATCAATGATCAGAGAGCTCCATCTACTCTTTGTAGACCTGACCAAAGCGTATGATACCGTCTCAGTGAATAAACTATGGCAAATATTAGAACGATCAACCATAAACAGTACAGCAATCACCGCAGTAAAACAGCTGTACGATAAGTTACATTCCCGAATAAAGTTGGGAAACATTCTCTCCGAGAATTTTTCCGTAACAAAGGGTGTTAGATAAGGCTGCTGTGTGTCTCCTATATTATTCAAAATGTATCTGAATGAGACGTTAGAGAGATGGCGAAGAGCACGTGGAGGAATGGGAATACAGCTGACCGAGAAAACAACGTTGTACACTCTACATTTTGCCGACGATCAGGTGATTATTGCTCAGAATAAAGAAGACCTTGAATTTATGACAAGAAAACTGTTTGAAGATTATAAAAAACTGGGGTTTAACAGTTAATTGCAAGAAAACCAAATATTTGTGTATAGAAGGAAAACAGGAAAGCCTTACTCTAAATACGACTGAGGTCATTGATGCTCGTGAAGAGTATATATATCTCGGAACTAACATAAGTAAAGACGATAGAATGGAAAAAGAAGTGGAGAGTAGGATAAGTAAAGAAAAGTCAGTCATAAGATACCTAAACTCTGTTTTGTGAGCGAAAAACATAACATCTCAGCGAAAGCACCTTATTTATATTGCAGTATTTAAGAGCATCATGTTATGCGGTTGTGAAACTTAGTAATTGACGAAACTATTGGACCAGAAACTAATGGCACTCGAAATATATCACTAGCGAAGATCGGCAGGAGTGTCAAGAATGGATAGAGTTAGAAATGAAAGAATAAGGGATGTAATAAAAGTCAAAGCACGATTACTGAGGAAATTCAACAACGGCAACTTATACGGTACGGACACGTGGCAAGAATGGAAGAACACCGAATACAAAAAATCATTCTAAAGTGGGTACCAAGCAAAAAGGGGAGAAGAGGGAGACCAAGAGCGACATGGTTTGGAGGTGTTCAGAGGGCAATGTCGGAGAGAAATCTAAAAGCCGGAGATTGAGAAGATCGAAGAGGAAGGAGACTGGGAACTGGAAAATGAAGAAATCTATAAAAAAACCGGATTGATGAAGATGATTCTTAATTTTTACATTAAAAAAAAAATATAAAAAATAAATTACAGTACTGAAAAAACACACAGAAAAGCCCTGTACAGAAAACATGACTCAGGCTAACACACTATACTGTTTGGGTAAATAAAATAGCCAGCCAATATTTTCAAAATCGACAATTGAAAATGTTTCTAATTTGCATACAGATTTGGGCCCAGCCGAATTATAACGACACGGAAAAGAAGATTTTATGGAATATTACATTTCAAATAGAAAAGGAATTCGTCTCTTCCCCTTACCTTTTCCGTTTTTTCTTTATCTTTGTTACAGAGTCCCAGCCCAGAACTATATTTCCTACCGAGTACAATTTACAGGGATTCAAGACCAACGTAAAACTCTTGATCCAGATACGTGTCGCTCATGTAACGTTTTAATGAATTGCGTGCTGCACGTGTAGGGTGCCCATGAAAAAAAAAACAGTAAATGACGAGGGAAAAATAACTCAGTTTTTGTCGAATTTAAAGTAAACATGAACAGCTAGATTCATTAAATAGATCTGACAGTTACACCCGTTCTAGTTGCGATGGAATCTAGAACCTTTGTTGTCTTGTGGACTTTTGTTTTTGACAAGGTAATATTTCGTATCTTAAATATCATCACATAAACATTTTATGAGACAATTTATTAAAATTGATAACTAAGGTAAATTTTGCAACGCTTATTTTTCACGTGCCATTGTCCTTATCGTTATCTCAAGCATGCGCAGTATTAACGCTAAGGAATTGTAAGGTTAGGTTAGTATTCATCTTCTATAAATCTACGGGATTTTTTTTCCATTCATTTCATGGTTAAGCACACCGGTTATTAGTATTTGATGGATCAACAAGTTTCTAAATTAATCATTCAATTCAAATTCAATATTTCCAAGATAACACAAATGTGCGATAAATAAAATGTGATTTGAAGTTAGCACCACACACACTGTGATGTCATTGTGCCAAAGACTGAAAAATCTCAATATAATCTGAACACTAACTAACTGTTGTCAGTGTTATTTGCAATAAAAGATTATTTCAATTTTACTGTATTTTTTTAGTGGTTTGTATACCTAAGTAGGAAAAAAAACAGGCCCTGCTATAATAGTGATAAGAATAACGAACTTCAAATAACCTCTCTTATAATTTTCGAAATAAGGAAAACCGTTATCCTTAATAAAGGTTTCTCTAATTTTGTTTCAATACTGCGCAAGCTCCAAATGGTGGGCGCATGCTTCAAATAACCATAACAGCTGAGTCTCTTGTATTTAATTTCTTCCCTTTACTATTGCGCAAGCTCCAAACGGTGGGCGCATACTTCAAATAAAGATAAAGACAGTGGCCTACCAAAATAAGCGTTGCAAAATCTCTCTGTTTAGACGATGACTGCCTGATTTATTAAACAAACTTAACTAGTCCAATCTGGCATATCAAGTTAATCATAGCACAAGTAAACCAAATATAGTTATGATGGTATGCAATGTAAAAGCAGAAAATTCCTTTTTGACTATAAATAAACCGATAAAAAAAATTTCAAAATGGTAAAACTATTAATTATTTTACCTGTGTCAAGGTACTACTAATTTTTTAAAAATCTTCCTATGAAAACTTTTTTTTGGTGACATTGAAAATACCTATAAAACTGTCAAAAACAAGTCAACATAGAAAACACAACTAGAACTTCTCAATTTCATGACTGGACAGGTAAGTAAGTAAAAAAACAACACAAATTCAACTTAATACGTTTCACTTGTAGGCCAATAAGAATATGATACATCAAAAACAATTTTGCCAATTCTAATCATTATTTATACATTTTTCGGTAATTTAAACCCTAAAAATACCATCATCAGGCGCTTAGATTGTGATTCTGGGATATTTTTGGACAGTAATAAAGCGTCTGACTCACTGAAAAATGACTTGTAAACGCTGTTTATTTTATTTTAGTTTATTTTTGGTTAATAACTTGGCAAAAAGTACGGATTTTTAAGAAAAAATAGATTGTCCCAGGTAAACAAAGTAATTAGTAACAAAAAAAATCTGGAAAAGGTGAAGAAATTTGCCACGTGCTGTTTAGATTACTGTTAAAAAGTAATTAGTAAAATTTCGGCTTTCTTTTCATTTTTTTGGGGGAAGCCATTTCTCAAAAATGGGTCTAAATGGCTTTTTCGCAAATATGTAACATATCTATGTCATTTTTTTAGAAATGCATTGTAATAATCATTAGTAAATCGTAACATTAGTGAATATAGTAATATTATCAGCGCCGCATTGTTTGTTACCAATCTGCTTAAACTTAAATTTGAAGTTGGTGCTTTAATTTCTGCTTATGATGATTGTAGAATAGAATAGAATAGAATAGAATAGAATATTTAAAAATAACATATAACCATATTCTTGATATAAAGCTTATTCCAGTTAATAAGTAATCAAGACCAATTAAGTTGCAGTAAACTATTGATTTCATTTCACCTATCAAATCGGTGCTAACCGGCTTGAAACTACTGCACAAACACATGTTATTTTCTGTATGTGTCAAAGAAACATGATACGTAGATTTTAAAAATTCTTGTATCGTAGAATATTTTCTGCTTTAGTGGTGATAGAAATTCCACAGAAATACCTGCATATATTGATTTAAAAGCCACGAATCAATAACCAAATGATTTCATGTTTTTCTGATAAACACAAAATGAAGAACATTGTTATATGTCTACTTTATTTTATTGAATAATGAACACGAGGAAATAGCCCGGCAAAAATCATTATGAGCTCGAATAACTCTTCTTGAAGAGAGTAATCAGTGAAAAAAAATGACATTACATTAGCCAAAATACTAATTCACTTTTCTAAATATTACGGACTTAATCACTTTTAATTTTAAGTTGAAACTAAAACAATAAATTAAAGAGAGATGATGAAATATAACAAAATACAACGATAATAATAAATGATACCATTAACAATAAAATCACATCATTAATTAAACAACACTACAACTAAGTTATACAAACAATATATTTTTGTGCATTCGTTCTAACCCATTTTTGAATTAAAACTATATTCTATGGTCGACTAGTGAGGAAATAATTTTCTTGATACGATTTCGGCGTATCACGAGACTAGAAATGCTAATAAAAATAAAGTATGAATTAAAATAGTTTTCCTTAAGTTGCGTTGCCTAGGAAACAAAGTATTTTGTCAGAATTTTGTATTTTTTAAAACTCTTAAAGCAATTATGTATTTATTTTGTTTTTTTTTTCATTTGAAAGCACAAAATGTTTGATAAGCCTCAAGTTCGAAAAATGGTAAAATTGTAGGACTATCCCTTCAGGATTTTGACTGCAACGTCATCCTATACCACTCTTATACGTACCGCAAAATACGATATTATGATTCTGATACGTAAATAACAATTTTTACTTAATTTGAGTACTTAGACAAAAGAAAATGTTATTCTTGTCATAAAAAAAGACTTTTTATTTTAGTCAAATTAAAATACAATTTATATAAAAAAATGTAAATTTAAAAAATTTAAAATGAAAACATGCCGTTGTAATCATTCAAAACAAACATTACTTACTTGCCAAAGTGGTCTAGATGGTCCAGGCATTTTGTATTTGTTTCTAAGGAGTTAATAAGGCTTGAGGGTGAGCTTAGGACTTGAACTTGCACTCGTTATCACTAAGATCACTTGTGAGAGGACCGAAGATTAACTACTTTAAATTCCGAACGTTTCTCTCTTATAGCGTCCCATTTTTACAGTGGCGTCGGTGCCGCCCACGCTAAACATTTTCAAAAGTTTATTAAGAGGGATAACTGCATTTTTTCGAGATTTGTAAGGTGATAAAAAAAATAAAAAGTCACTTTTTTAAATAAATAAGAGTAAATATGTCGAGAATAAAAAAGAAAAGAATGTCAAGGCAATTAGGATTATGAAACAAAGTGTCAATATTGCAGGATAATATTTAGTTAATATTTATATATTATCGGTATGCCTTTTTAAGAGTCATTTACAATTACGTGATGATGGTTATTTACGTTGACCTTGGGAAAGTACACTAAAAGACAGATACGTTTATTTACTCTAGGATAGACCTGTGACCTTGTTGGCTTGTTCTACACGTTTAATATTGCAAAAACAAAAATGGAAGTAATTGTAGGCGACACTGCAATATACCTTTTGACATCATCAGGGTAATTATCGAACACCCTCTCTATATTTCTCTCACCATCCAGCTTCCATCGTTCATGATGAACATACGCCCACTACATTTCTTTCTGTTCGTTTCTGCCCTGTGTTTTACGGTTATTCGGCCTCTACCTGCCACTTTCCCTACCCGTCTTGTTCTTTTCGTTCTTATTGGTATTATGTGTTCTTCCATTTTTGTACGTTCTCTATTCCCTCGTATACATTTCTTGTCCTTTAGCATAATATTTTGAATTACTCTCTTCATGTAACGCTGTATAGTTTTCATCTTACTCATTGTTTTCTTTGCGATTGCCTTTATATACGAGAGCTACCTACCTAAGTTTTTATAAAAATAATGAAAGAAAAAAAACTTTGGTACGAATTGTTTTATTGTTTATCGAAATATTCGCCTTTAAGATTTATACACTTTGCATGCGTTCGAACTAATTCTAATTTTCCACTTTGAAGTTGGTACCTCAAAAACTTGGTTTTGAAAGGATTTAAGAGCTTCTTCTCTACTTTCATCCTTTAAGTTGTATATTGTCTAGGTTTTGTCGTTGTGCTTTCATGTTTTTGTTCGGTTCTTCATTTTTTTCTATCTTTGTCTCTAACTGTTGTCTTTTATCCTTTTTAATGGACTTAAAAAGTCATCTCGTTAGTTTCTACAAACGGAATAGCATTTCTCTTTCCGTGGGTTAACAGTTTACGTCTTTCTTTAAACAGTTCTTCCGTTTTTATGCTCCATATTTTTGTTTTGTTATTCTTCTTTCTAGCTATTTGCTCTCCTGTTTTCACCAAGTTATTCGTCAGTGTTTCATTAATTTAGTTTAATTGATTCTTTTCTTATTTCTTTTTGATATTCTGCTTTCTTTACTCTCCCAATATGGAAGCAGTATTCCATCGTTGGTCGAATTCGAGCTTTGTACAGGGTTAAACGGTTATAATAGAGTGTAAAGCTCTCTAGTACGAAATAGTAATCCCAAGTCTTGAGAAGCTTCCTTCGCTACGCATCCAATATGCTCATGGTAACACATATGTGTCCTCAAGTTAACACTCATCAAGTTGCGTGAGAATGCTGAAGGAATGGAGTGTCCTGACATAACTACGTCGAGCTCTTTGACGTTAAATTTTTTAGAGAAAATTACCCCCTGGCTTGTTGCAAAATTAAATCTACTTGGTTACTGTCACCCCAAAATAGAATTTCTTCCGGATTTTTGTTAAGTTGAACAACTTCCTGCTGTCTGCGGATATTTGCATGGGTAGCTAATGTTCCAGCATACAAAAGAAAGAAACCGGAGTACTGTCATTAGCAAACCTGAAGATTTAATTCATGTTTTTTCTTAAATACTGGTCTGTCGATAAGTTTTGAAAGTGGAAATGAAACAAGATGAATTAATGAGTCGAAATACATTTATTTTTTAATATAATCTCCCTTAAGCCCAATACATTTTTTCCAGCGATTTTTCAATTCATTTACCCCATCTCTAAAGTGATTTTCCAGAAAATAGTCGAAATACCCATCTACGAATGCTATCACCTCATCATTTGTTGAAAAAACGCTTCCCAGGTAGAAATCTTTTGAGGTTGGGAACAAATGGAAGTTAGATGACGCCAGAGCTGGTGAATAGGACTGATGTTCCAACAATTCGTACTTTAAACCGACTAGTTTTGCTATTGCTAAAACACCTCTGTGAGCAGGTGCATTGTAATGATAAAAGATGATTTTTTTCTTCTGCAAACCGGACCTTTTCTCACGAATTTTCTTATTCAGCTGGTCCAAAGGGTTGCAATAATACTCTCCTGAGGTCGTTTTACTAGTTTCAAGGTAATCAATTAACAAAATTCTGTTTGCATCCCAGAAAACTGATGCCATAATTTTTTTGGATGACTATGACTGCTTTGGAGCTAAACAACCGGGTTCAGTCCACTGTACTGTTTGTTGTCACAGTTCAAGATCATACTCTCATATGGCTCTTTATAGAGAATAAAATGTGGAGTTCCTCAGGGGTCCATCCTGGGGCCTTTGCTGTTCCTGAACTATGTGAATTCCATTAGTAAACTATCTCTTAAAGGAACAGTGAAACTATACGCTGATGACACAACATTACTCTACTCTAACAAAAATGTTGATATAATAAATTCTGATTTTGGCAGTGACTTAAAAATTGTAAGCTTATGCTTGAAATCTCACAAATTGAGTGCAAATATTGGCAAATCTTCATATATGTTTTTAAGCCATAGAAATCTTAATAAAAACAATCCACAGATCGTATTTTAGGATCAACCGTTACAAAATCTATCTGTAATTAAATATTTAGTGCTTTATATAGACAGTCAATTATTATGAACTTAACATATAGAACATGTAAGAAAAAAAATTGCACCATTTGTGGGAGTGTTGTACAAAGTTGGTTACTTGTTAAAACATGGATTGCGTAAGCAGCCTTACTATGCACATATTTATAGTCACCTCCATTACTTAGTATCTGTTTGGGGGACTGCTACCACCTCATTGCTAAAACCATTAAAAACTCTTCAGAATAGGGCTCTAAAAAATCTTTTCAGGTTGCCCCTGAGGTATCCCACTAAGCAATTGTATTCATCTAGTGGCTTTCTTAGCTTAACAAATATTTGTGGGTATAAGATATTGTTGTATGTACACTATATAAAGGGTAAGGAAAAGAAATCAAATATAAATTTTTGTCATCTTGGAAATATACATAGCCATTCAATGCGTCAACAGAACAATATATATCTACCACAAATAAAGACAAATATGGGCCGTAATTCAATTTTTCATCAAGGTTGTAAATTATACAATAATTTAGCTGAGGTCCTAAAACAAAGTAAAAATGAAAAACAGTCTAAGGTTAAATTAAAACAATTTATTCTCAGTCAATTATGAGTTCTATCGCCTATTATATATGTATTTTTTCTTTTTTGTATTATGACTGTATCATTAAGTATGGTAGTGCCGTTGTATAGGATTTCTTAACTTGTGTTGTGCTTTTGGTTGTCTTGCTTTCTTTCTTTTTCTTTATATTGCATATATTATTGTACCGTTATGTTGACCGCGCCAGAACCTATAAGTTTTAATTTGTTAAAAAAGGGAAAGAAAAAAAAAGAAATAACAATTTTTGAATTTGAATTTCTGTTTTATGTTTTAGGTTTGTATTTTGGTTTTTTTTTTCTTCTTTTTCTATTTTGTGTCTTTCTGTAATAGTGCTTATATATTAGAATAAGCTGACTCCTAGTATAGATTTATTTTTTTTTGTATGTCTCTTAGAGTAAATAAAGCTTTTTTATTATTAAAAATACTGGTAAAGCCAAGTCTCATCCATAATTATAAATAGACGCACAAAATCAGTTTTATTCTTTGTGAAATGGGCCAAATGTTGTTTAGAAAGTTTGTCTCGAAGTACGTTTTTGTTCCAATGTAAGCAAATGCGGCACCCATCTTGTAAATAGTTTTCTCATTCCCAAAACATTAGTTAAGATATCATGTACTGATCCATGTGAGATGCCTATAGCATCAGCTTCCACAGTTAATCGACAGTGTTCCATTACCATATCTTGTACTTGCCTAACAGTTGTTGCAGTTTTTGGACGTCCTGAACGTGGATCATCATTGATAGATTTACGACCACGTTTAAACTCGAGCACATCTATGAACAGTTACAATGAAGGAGCAGACTCTTTGAACACTCACACTAACTTTGCATGGATTTCAATTGTCGATAAACCTTCCAAAACAAGGAATTTTATCACTGTACATATTCGATTTTTTTCCATTTTTAAAAAATACTGAAACACGTCTACTTTGAGCAGATGATAAATAATGAATGACTTGAGATCGACTTGAAATTTAGGATGTGTTCATATGACAAATGAAGCATCAAAATGGTGTTCAATATTTGGTTCCAGTGATGCTCTATAGGTGTCGCTCTCAAAACTTATTGGCTGACCTGTACATAGATCCGAATTGTAAATATAACCCTCGAACCTACTATAATGCTGCTACGGCACTGACTCCGGTATCTAGTGTTATTCCAAAAATAACAAATTTTCAACTTGCACTATTTGGAAAATAAACGGCTCATATACAGTTTCATGAAAGGATATTATCGTAATTTGTGACATAATTAATTTTAGAGATAAATGAGACAGAGAGTGTAGAATCAACCTGTGGATTCAACCTAAGGAAACGTCATGTATGAAAAACTCATTTTTTGGGACTCTTAAGGAAATACCTTTTCGCGGGGTATGTGATTCATATTTTGACGTACGGAATGGAATCGCTTGACATGAAAAAGTCATTGTTTTATGATTTTCGTTATTTTTAATTTTATTAGTCAGATATTATTTGGATGTTTCGGGTTATGTTTTTTTCTAAAATATTTCGAAATTTTTTTTGAATGAAATCCAGACAAACTCTAAAGTTGACTTTAAAAAAGTGGCCAAAAATGTTTACGAGAAAAAATAAGATTTATGAAGGTATGTAGCAGCTTGATGATTGATAATCATTATTTGTTAGTATTGACAAATTCTTCAAACTGAGATAAATGAGTGAAAAGGTATAGATACTTTTCCTGCAGCTAGCGAATATTGATTTTTTCTTTTTTTTTATGTGGATAGCATATATGTTGTAGGGAAATCTCTAAAGTGCTACAGGAGGACGCGTGTGCGAGAAAAAAAGCGATTTACTCCAGTCAGAATACGATTTTGAGGTGAAATCGTCGGATATTGCTACTTTTTTTTTTAAAAAAAATATTTATCTCGACGAGTATAATAAGGAAAAAATATTGCGATTGCTGAAAAATTGGAGCAACACCCTCAAAAATGGGAGAATTTGGCCCATTTTTGGGTTTTTTTTTTTTAGGGTATTTTTGCAATTTTATCATAAATTTATGGAAGATAAACTAAAAATTCTGACAGATTTTGATTCTATATAAAAAAACGAAAAAATTAAAGGGCTATGTTTGTCATTTGAATCTTTCTGTCGTTTTTTTTTTGTTATTTTTTATCATTAACTAGATGTACTTGCAAACTGTAAGCTATTTTTTTTAGTTAACTCTGGAAATATGTTCCATGGACATTACTTTTATTGTTCCAAACATAATGTTAGCCATTTTTTACATATTAGATATATTTTTCACTCCTCATAATATTGATAAATTTTACCGATTTACGTTTTTTTCGTAAAATTACGTTTTTTTCGTAAAATTACGTTTTTTCGTAAAAATCGGAGTGTTCTTTAGTCCCTAAGCTTTCATTTGAGGTACTTGAGAACTTATTTAAATAATTTAGGCCCGAGAAATTGGTCATTTTAGTCTCAAATTTAACTTTTTTTAAAGCAAATTTACGATTTCTTAAAATTATTTTTTCTTAAGTTTTATAGCATTTTCGGTAACCAAAGTTATTTTTAATTATTATACACGGGTTACTGTACATGTTGAATGGCTGAGGAAGTCATTTGGTCCATTTAGGATGAAAAAACTAGCTATTTTCCTTTTAATTTTATGCTTTTTTTGTTTCAAATTTAGAGTTACTTTAAAAAAAATAATTTTTCTTGAATTTTATTATATTTACCATAACGAAGATCATTGTTATCAGTTATAAATTAATTACCATATGTCTTACAAGGAGAGGCCAGAGTATTTAGGTCACCGATTTGGATGAAACTTGGTTGAGAGTCAGGGCTCACCGATATATTAAGAACGCCGTTTTATGTTTTTTCTTATAGGATTTTTTTTTAAATTAATTTTATTTGGCTTCATAATGTTTTGAAAAAGTAGTAATATTTCTATTAAATAAAAAATGCATTGCTACAACAATTTAAATGTAACTTATTATTTAGTTTAACTAGTTAAATTCGTATCCTTAAAATTATTATTTTGTGCAGTAACTTTATCATTTTTATTAATTTAATTATTATATCTTCATATAAAATCTACATTTATAGTTAATTTAAAAGTTTTTCTACTTAACAAAAAGAGAAAATGAATTTTTTGTTCACAAAATCGGACTGTTAGAAAAGAACTATTTTTTGCTTGATTTTTTGAAAAACGTCACTACTATACTATAGTGTATTATTAGTATGTATTATGTAGTCAGTACGGTTTTAAAAACACTAGAATTATATCTAGTTATATATCTAATGCCACCGTTTCTGGTTGGATGAATATTGCTAGGTAACTAGACGTATAAGTAAAATAAGAGCAATAGCATTAAAAAATCTTGTTACAAAGCAACATTATACTAGTTAATTTACTTTAAAGATTTAAAAACAAAATTTATTAAAATAAACCGGGGGAATAATTATGTTTTCATTGCCCATGATCAACCGTATGTAGAGATTTTGTGTCATTAGTCGACTAGTGTAAGGAGCACCTTTGGCATCGAAATTTCCAGAACGAAAGAGACTGAACCATCTTTTGATTATTGATTTTGATAATGTATCTTAACCATAAACAGCACAATTTTTTTATGACTCTTCCAGAAATTTGATTTTGTTTTCAAGGCATTTTAAATTAAGTCTGAATAAACAAATTCCAATAGTTTTTACACGTCTACTATTGTCAAATGCCAGCTTTCAATAGATGCTAAATATGACGCTATGCGACTTATACGAATATTACCTAAAACTAAAGCTATCTAACCAGAAAATAGCTCAATACTTTTTCCATAATCCTTTTTATATATATATATATATATATATATATATATATATATATATATATATATATATATATATATATATATATATATATATATATAGTATACGTATAGTATAGTATAGTATGTATTATATATATATATATATATAATACATACTATACTATACTATACGTATACTATACATATATATATATATATATATATATATATATATATATATATATATATATATATATATATATATATATAAAGGATTATGGAAAAAGTATTGAGCTATTTTCTGGTTAGATAGCTTTAGTTTTAGGTAATATTCGTATAAGTCGCATAGCGTCATATTTAGCATCTATTGAAAGCTGGCATTTGACAATAGTAGACTGTAAAAACTATTGGAATTTGTTTATTCAGACTTAATTTAAAATGCCTTGAAAACAAAATCAAATTTCTGGAAGAGTCATAAAAAAATTGTGCTGTTTATGGTTAAGATACATTATCAAAATCAATAATCAAAAGATGGTTCAGTCTCTTTCGTTCTGGAAATTTCGATGCCAAAGGTGCTCCTTACATTAGTCGACTAATGACACAAAATCTCTACATACGGTTGATCATGGGCAATGAAAACATAATTATTCCCCCCGGTTTATTTTAATAAATTTTGTTTTTAAATCTTTAAAGTAAAGTAACTAGTATAATGTTGCTTTGTAACAAGATTTTTTAATGCTATTGCTCTTATTTTACTTATACGTCTAGTTACCTAGCAATATTCATCCAACCAGAAACGGTGGCATTAGATATATAACTAGATATAATTCTAGTGTTTTTAAAACCGTACTGACTACATAATACATACTAATAATACACTATAGTATAGTAGTGACGTTTTTCGAAAAATCAAGCAAAAAATAGTTCTTTTCTAACAGTCCGATTTTGTGAACAAAAAATTTCTTTTTCTCTTTTTGTAAGTAGAAAAACTTTTAAATTAACTATAAATGTAGATTTTATATGAAGATATAATAATTAAATTAATAAAAATGATAAAGTTACTGCACAAAATAATAATTTTAAGAATACGAATTTAACTAGTTAAACTAAATAATAAGTTACATTTAAATTGTTGTAGCAATGCATTTTTTATTTAATAGAAATATTACTACTTTTTCAAAACATTATGAAGCCAAATAAAATTAATTAAAAAAAAAAATCCTATAAGAAAAAACATAAAACGGCGTTCTTAATAT
Organism: Pachyrhynchus sulphureomaculatus; assembly: GCA_019049505.1. Taxonomy (NCBI): domain Eukaryota; kingdom Metazoa; phylum Arthropoda; class Insecta; order Coleoptera; family Curculionidae; genus Pachyrhynchus; species Pachyrhynchus sulphureomaculatus. The sequence continues at coordinate 158,671,077 of CM032454.1, read as the reverse complement.
ATCGGTGAGCCCTGACTCTCAACCAAGTTTCATCCAAATCGGTGACCTAAATACTCTGGCCTCTCCTTGTAAGACATATGGTAATTAATTTATACCTGATAAAAATGATCTTCGTTATGGTAAATATAATAAAATTCAAGAAAAATTATTTTTTTTTTTAAAAGTAACTCTAAATTTGAAACAAAAAAAGCATAAAATTAAAAGGAAAATAGCTAGTTTTTTCATCCTAAATGGACCAAATGACTTCCTCATTCAACATGTACAGTAACCCGTGTATAATAATTAAAAATAACTTTGGTTACCGAAAATGCTATAAAACTTAAGAAAAAATGATTTTAAGAAATCGTAAATTTGCTTTAAAAAAATTTAAATTTGAGACTAAAATGACCAATTTCTCGGGCCTAAATTATCTAAATCAGTTCTCAAGTACCTCAAATGAAAGCTTAGGGACTAAAGAACACTCCGATTTTTACGAAAAAACGTAATTTTACGAAAAAAACGTAATTTTACGAAAAAAACATAAATCGGTAAAATTTATCAATATTATGAGGAGTGAAAAATATATCTAATATGTAAAAAATGGCTAACATTATGTTTGGAACAATAAAAGTAATATCCATGGAACATATTTCCAGAGTTAACTAAAAAAAATAGCTTACAGTTTGCAAGTACATCTAGTTAATGATAAAAAATAACAAAAAAAAAACGACAGAAAGATTCAAATGACAAACATAGCCCTTTATTTTTTTCGTTTTTTTATATAGAATCAAAATCTGTCAGAATTTTTAGTTTATCTTCCATAAATTTATGATAAAATTGCAAAAATACCCTAAAAAAACCAAAAAATGGGCTAATTCTCCCATTTTTGAGGGTTTTGCTCCAATTTTTCAGCAATCGCAATATTTTTTCCTTATTATACTCGTCGAGATAAATATTTTTTTTTAAAAAAAAGTAGCAATATCCGACGATTTCACCTCAAAATCGTATTCTGACTGGAGTAAATCGCTTTTTTTCTCGCACACGCGTCCTCCTGTAGCACTTTAGAGATTTCCCTACAACATATATGCTATCCACATAAAAAAAAGAAAAAAATCAATATTCGCTAGCTGCAGGAAAAAGTATCTATACCGTTTCACTCATTTATCTCAGTTTGAAGAATTTGTCAATACTAACAAATAATGATTATCAATCATCAAGCTGCTACATACCTTCATAAATCTTATTTTTTCTCGTAAACATTTTTGGCTACTTTTTTAAAGACAACTTTAGAGTTTGTCTGGATTTCATTCAAAAAAAATTTCGAAATATTTTAGAAAAAAACATAACCCGAAACATCCAAATAATATCTGACTAATAAAATTAAAAATAACGAAAATCATAAAACAATGACTTTTTCATGTCAAGCGATTCCACTCCGTACGTCAAAATATGAATCACATACCCCGCGAAAAGGTATTTCCTTAAGAGTCCTAAAAATGAATTTTTCATACATGACGTTTCCATAGGTTGAATCCACAGGTTGATTCTACACTTTCTGTCTCATTTATCTCGAAAATTAATTATGTCACAAATTACGATAATATTCTTTCATGAAACTGTATATGAGCCGTTTATTTTCCAAATAGTGCAAGTTGAAAATTTGTTATTTTTGGAATAACACTAGATACCGGAGTCAGTGCCGTAGCAGCATTATAGTAGGTTCGAGGGTTATATTTACAATTCGGATCTATGTACAGGTCAGCCAATAAGTTTTGAGAGCGACACCTATAGAGCATCACTGGAACCAAATATTGAACACCATTTTGATGCTTCATTTGTCATATGAACACATCCTAAATTTCAAGTCGATCTCAAGTCATTCATTATTTATCATCTGCTCAAAGTAGACGTGTTTCAGTATTTTTTAAAAATGGAAAAAAATCGAATATGTACAGTGATAAAATTCCTTGTTTTGGAAGGTTTATCGGCAATTGAAATCCATGCAAAGTTAGTGTAAGTGTTCAAAGAGTCTGCTCCTTCATTACAACTGTTCATAGATGTGCTCGAGTTTAAACGTGGTCGTAAATCTATCAATGATGATCCACGTTTAGGACGTCCAAAAACTGCAACAACTGTTATGCAAGTACAAGATATGGTAATGGAACACCGTCGATTAACTGTGGAAGCTGATGCTATAGGCATCTCACATGGATCAGTACATGAGATCTTAACTAATGTTTTGGGAATGAGAATGCTATTTACAAGATGGGTGCCGCATTTGCTTACATTGGAACAAAAACGCACTCGAGACAAACTTTCTAAACAACATTTGGCCCATTTCACAAAGAATAAAACTGCTTTATTTACTCCAAGAGACATACAAAAAAAAAATAAATCTATACTAGGAGTCAGCTTATTCTAATATATAAGCACTATTACAGAAAGACACAAAATAGAAAAAGAAGAAAAAAAAAACCAAAATACAAACCTAAAACATCAAAACAGAAATTCAAATTCAAAAATTGTTATTTCTTTTTTTTTCTTTCCCTTTTTTAACAAATTTAAACTTATAGGTTCTGGCGCGGTCAACATAACGGTACAATAATATATGTAATATAAAGAAAAAGAAAGAAAGCAAGACAACCAAAAGCACAACACAAGTTAAGAAATCCTATACAATGGCACTACCATACTTAATGATACAGTCATAATACAAAAAAGAAAAAATACATATATAATAGGCGATAGAACTCATAATTGACTGAGAATAAATTGTTTTAATTTAACCTTAGACTGTTTTTCATTTTTACTTTGTTTTAGGGTGCCAGCTTTCAATAGATGCTAAATATGACGCTATGCGACTTATACGAATATTACCTAAAACTAAAGCTATCTAACCAGAAAATAGCTCAATACTTTTTCCATAATCCTTTATATATATATATATATATATATATATATATATATATATATATATATATATATATAGTATAGTATACGTATAGTATAGTATAGTATGTATTATATATATATATATATACATAACATAATTTTAAGGTTGAGGCATTGTAACATATCTTCCAGGCTTTAGGTGCCGCAGTGAGATACGAATTCCAAATGGAAACTGTACAATTAAGATTTGGCCAAATATAAGTCTTATATACTGAGGTATGTAAATTATCGAATTAGTTTTCTTAATAATAATCTCAATCGGTAATAATAACATCCAGATACTTTTATTATTTTATTGGATGTTGGGAATTTGGAATCTTTGGCACAATGACACTACTCAGTATATATGACCGCTAGACCAAACATTTAACTTTTTGCACTCAACGCTCGTTTCGCCAACCATGTTAACTTGTTAGTGATTGACAGTCAATCATCGCTCCTGATGCAGCTAACATGGTTAGCGAAACGAGCATCGAGTGCAAAAAATAAAATGTTTGGTATAGTGGTGGTATATACTGCGTAGTTGTTTTAGTGTCATTAAATCTTTATTCTCAGGCCGCTCCCTGATTTGTCGGTGCGGTATCATTTTTCTCGGGGTGCTCAGTACCGTTTCGGTAACGAAAACATGCCGAATGCTTATATTTCAATGACTTGACTCGCTCCGCACCCGCACATCCCGCGCAGGTCAGGCATACTGAGAAAAACGACAAATCATGTAAATTAAAAAAAAAATATATTTTAAAGTTTATTAAGTGAATAATACTAAAGAATGGCGATTATATACCGGCAGGAAAACTTCACAGAAAATAATGCAATCTGCAAAAATAAAAATTAATCTTGTAAAATAATGTAGTAGTTAAAAATTGTCGAAGGTTTTTTTTTCAAAAATAACAAATATACAAACTTTAGTATGCAATTTTCGATCAAAAAATTTATTTTTAATTAATTATCTACTAGAAAAACTAAAAAAACCTCTCGACATTTTGTAGAAAAAGTAATTATTAAGATTCTGTGTCTGAAAACAGGTAGCGGTCCCATCAGACGCCAGGTCATATTTAATGCTATAATTTTTTAATGAAATGGAATTTTCTTAAAAAAAAAATTTGAATAATTCTTGGAAGTACAGAAACTAAAAATTCGTAAAAAAAAATCGATTTTTTGAAAATTCGAGGTGTATGTAACCCCTTAATAAAGAAACTGATTAGGATTATTTGTTCTCTGACTTAAAACAGGATATTTGTCAGTACTTAGTTCCAGAAGCCATATGTCACACTCACGGGCAATATTTGAGTCATTTAGCAACATAATGGAGTTGGAGTATCGCAAACATATACATTACATAGAATGGGCTCAAGAACAGATCCTGACATATACCACTCAATGCTTTATATTGACAGGATATACCCCTTTTTATGTTCACTACTGTTGTTCTTTCAGTTAAGAAATCCTCAAAAGATTTCCATAATTTGCCTCTAATGTCGAACCCTTGAAAATTGAGTTAATAAAAAATTTCCATTCATTAAAGATTACATAACGAAAAAGTTTAAAAAACAGTCAAAGTTTGCGGATTTTACTAACCATTAGAATTTCATATTAGTTATTTGTTTATTTATTAAGTTATTTTTGGCAGTACTACGTACAAAGATGAGAGGTATTTCTAAGTTTATGTTACAAAGTTTGAGTAGGGCTTGAATAGCATTGGAGATTATTTTAAAATACAAAAATTAGCTAGATACATACAGGCGAATCAAAAGTTTAATGAGCGTCTCTTATCTCGGAAATGGTTTGACTGTTGAAAATTGAGGAATTTTAACAAACTTTTATTGAATGATGTTTTTAGTGTTCCGTATGGAACACTTATAAGATCGCTTCGGTGTCTATCTGTCGGTCTGTCTGTCCGTCTGTTACACCCGATTTTCTCCGAAATTATTTAACATAGAAAGTTGATATTTAGCGCTAATATAGGAATTGATGGCCTCATCAGAGCTGGGTAGTTTTGAATGTTACATTTATGCTTAAGAGATTAGTTTTGGGGGTGAAATCGGTTATAAAAAAAAAATCCAAGTCATCGAATGGAGTGTCAAATGAAAACTTGTGAAAACACGAGTTCAAAAATATATATAATGTAATACTTGCGCACACTTTTCTTTGTATTATTTTTAAAAAACTGCGAAAAATCGCTGTCTCCCCCTCCTTATCCCGAAAAGAACGGATCAAAAAATTTTGGAAAAATTGTGGAATATTCTCCACGGGGTGTAGATTGAACGAAAATTATCACGAGTGCATTGCCTTTAATAATTTATCTGGCATATAAAAAAAAAAAAAAAAATTTCAAGGTCATCAGTTTTCAGCAAAGGTCGGAAAAAACTTTGTTGAAAACTCATTTGGGGTGTGTTTGGTAAAGTTTCTGATCAACAAACATTTTTATTTTAAAAGCAATTAACGTACGGAACACTAATTACGCAAGTCCGACTTGCACTTGGTCGGTTATTTAGTTCTAGGCATCTTCATAATCTTTTAGATGATGAGGCCAATAAACCGTTTTTGAAATATTAACTTCTGAAAATAGCTAGCTTTTAACTTTGTTGCCATTTTTTCTCTCTCGTAACGACGGTATTAAACAAGGTAGGGCTTATTTTTCAAAAGAATAAAATATAAAGCCAAAGTAATATCAATGTAGTGTCAAAAAACTAGCAAAATGGCACTAGCTCATTGGTTTAACGTCTATTCGCTTGCCTTTTCTATTGTACTCCAAGATAATAGACTGGCTCTGTCCAGGACAGTAGCTAAAAGACGAAACCTCTGTGTGCAAGTGTCTGCAATTACAAAGCGAAATGGAACAATATGTCCTAAAATATATATTATTTGTTCTTCACGTCCATTATATAATATTTATCTATAAAGGTTTACGTTGGGATCTTGGACTTATGTAATTTTACGGTTGTTAATTGGTCAGATTTGATAATAAACGTCTCTATTTTCTTGGATTTTCTATTCTATTATAAGCAAGAATCCAGTTTCGGAAGACAGGAACTTGTTTCATAGGTCGAATAGGGCGAGTACTTAGATATATCAGCGTGTGATAAGCATTTGATAAAAGTTATAAAATTTAATATATTTTATTTAACCTAGTCTCTTAATGGAGGCTCTGCTCAGAATACAAAACAGTACAGAATTGAAATTAATTAATGAATTAATAATCGTTTTACTGTAATCCGTTGAGAAATTTTCATCACGTTCATCTATACTGAAAAGGGAAATTAACTCGAATATGCCAGTTAAATTTAAGGAATATATGGTTTGTTAAAACCCATTAAATATTAATGAATCATGACCTAATTTGAAACGAAAAAATCAGTTAACAAGGTTAAATGCTTAAATCATGTCATTGCATAACAATTTTGAATCATACCCATACTGTAAGTATCTATATCTATTTTTATATTTAAGCTGAGAAAATATTTTGTTTCCAGATACCAAACCAAAAATAGCCAGAGATATAGATACACTCCTATAATGATGAAAGTTGATGCAAGCACAAAAAAGTAAGAGGCATAAGTAACAACGTTATTTTTTATTGACTATGGGCTGACATTTTTTTCTTTATTTAATTGGAGCAGTCAAGGTTACTTTGGTTGTTAATTACACTATGCCACAAAAAATTTTTACAGTATGAAATACTGATTTCTCACCGTCAACTCAATTAAAATTAATTAACAAAATAGTCACATCACGCCAGGTTTCATAGAGAAAGGCTTTTATTGGTTTATTCAAAAATACGCTAAATTAGTGACAAAAAAATTATTTTTCATAAAAAAAATTATATTTTTTTGATCTACTGGGTTTTCTCTTGTCGTCAGTTCTCGCAATATCCCTGTGAAAACACCAACAGAAGTATGCAAGCATGGTTGGTTCCCATTTAACTTGATAACGCTTCTCAAACTAACTCGGCTCATGTTTTCCGGAAGGAAACTCAAATGGGAGCGTAGAAAATGGATTTTTAATGACATATTGCACCCTAGTTCATAATAGGCATCCAACATTAATTTTATTTTTTCATCATCAGTCGAGAAAATTTTTCCTGACATCAATAAAAGCCAACCATGCCTTTGTTTCTGTAGAATTTAGACTGGATAGAAAAAAGGGTTCATCAATTAATTTTCCTTCTATTATTTCAGCATCATTGAGCTCAAGAAATTTATTTTTGAGAAACTGAAATCCAGGTCGGTTCTTATGTAACGCTATGACAAAATTTTTGATTAAACCAAGTTTAATGTAATAAAATGAATTTCTCAGGTGATACTAACGGATCATTTTTAATATTTTTACCCACTTCTTAAAGGCCAGTTTTGTTTTACCTAATGTTCTGAACTCTGCTATCTCATTCACATAAGAAACAACAATATTTCGTATAGCTAGTTTGCAATCCTAAAATTAAAGCCACTACTTTTAAATCTGCACATATTTATCATTTGAACGTTGTGTATTTGATTTTTTCTAAAATAAGTTTTAAAATGTCATAGGTTTCTTTTAAATGAGCACCGTACGCTACAGGCAAAGATGAAAATATGTTGCCGTTATGGAGTAAAACTACCTTTAGACTTTGTTTTGATCCGTCAATAAATAGTCTCCATTCTTCTGGCGAATGATGATGGCCTGGTGCCGACATTAAACCATCAATATCATTACAAAAAACTAAACTATCCTCTTTTGAATAAAAAGTAGTTAAGTGTAATTTTAACGTCAGTCTATAAAAGATTCCACTGTTTTAATCTCGTTCCTAATATTTCAGATTTTTGTTTAACCAATTCTAAATCTCTAACAAGGTCGTTTAGTTCTGATTGACTAATGAAATGTGGTTCTAATGCAACAGTTGGATTTTGAAATAGCTCTCCACTAGAAGGTATGGGTTCGCTTTTTTCTTCTATAGAATTCAATGAATTTGATGGGCTTAAAGTTCCTTTCGGTACAAGAATTTTAGGAGAATGAGGTAGCGGTGTTGACACTGATGTTACGTTAACATATTTCACGAAACTTTTTTTTTAGAAAATCCCTTCACACTTGTCAAACAAGTAACAATCGTCGTGTGTGGTTCTTCGGTTCACACCACTGCATTTGCACGCCAAAAGGCATTTCTTTTATAGTACCATTGTACCAACTCGTTAAATATTTATAACATTTCAAACAATACACTCGGAGCACCCACGATTTACCTTAATTTTCAATTGCAGTCTTAAAATAAGCTTCATAACAGTTTTCAAGCACCGGGGAAATTGGTTTTTTTTTTGTCACTTTTAGGGGTAAATTTACCACAAAATTAACAAAACATACTAGGCGAATTAACACAAACGCGTGGCATTTTGTATATTTAACAAGTAAACTGAATAGTTTTTGGTCTAGTTACTTAAAACATTTTTCTTTTTTGCAAAATTCGACTTTGTTCATCAACATAGTCTCCTTCAAGAGCGATACAATACTTTTCTAATATTTCTATACCTTTCTTGTAGAAGGATTTGTCTTTGTCTTCAAAATAGGCCACAGTTTCGGCGATAACTTCTTCATTGAAGCCAAATCTTTTTCCCGCGAGCATTTTTTTTGAGGTCTGCAAATAAATAATAGTCGCTGGGGGCCAAATCTGGAGAATACGGTGGATGAGGAATTTGAACTTCAATTCATGCAATTTTACCATAGTAATCATTGACTTGTGACACGGTGCAGTGTCTTAATGAAAAAGCACTTCTTTCTTGTGTATTACGCACACACCAACTTTGATTCCGATGTGTAGTGGTGGATCAATGTTTCATCCATTGTCACAAAAAGCCTATTTAAGCGCAATAGAAAAACCCTTTTTATAGCGCTTAAACAGGCTCAAACAGCGCTCACAGTCATCAACACGTTGTTTTTGGTCCACTGTGAGCAAATGCGGTACCCTTTTCGAATGGAGCTTTCTCATGCTCAAATGTTCATGCAAAATATAACCAACACGTTTTTTTGATATCTTTAGGGTGTTAGCTATCTCACGCAATTTCACTTTACGGTCAGCCAAAACAATGGTGTGGATTTTTTTATGTTTCCCGGTGTAACAACCTTATTTGGGCGTCTAGAGCGTTCAGCATCATTTGTATCTGTACGATCGCGTTTAAATTCAGCATACCAGTAAATGATGAGTGATTTTCCAGGGGCAGAGCCCCCGTAACACTTATCAAGCGATTGCCTTGCTTGAACGGTATTTTCTTTCCATCAAAAAACAGTGTTTAATCAACACACGAAATTCGATTTTTTCCATTGTTTTGAAAATATCAAAAAAGCGTCACTAAAACCACTGTAACTTGTAAACTAATCGCCAAAATGTCATGAAATTTTGACACGTATCGTTTGAAGGTTGGTGCTTCCTAAAAATCATATGGATTTTTTTGAAAAGGACGACATTTATGTGTCAGACCAAAAACTTTTCAGCCTACGTGTTAACACTAATATAAATGTTTTGATCACATTTATACACGAAAAAGTAATATTTTATGACTAACCTCAAATAAGTGATTCGAGGAGTAAATAAAACAAATTACTAATTTTCTAGGTTATAAGATGTAATGTCGACATAAAACCTTTTTTTTTGTATGATAGATGTACCGAACACGAATCACTATTCGTGATGGCATACAAAATTTCAGGAATGTACATACGTACATTTATGTTGAAATATCCATAAAACTGTTAGACTGATTTTATTGAAACTTTTTATATTCAATCGGATATTTTTCAACTTAGGTAGCAGTGAAAGAGTCAGTCAAGTCAATTTTGTAGTTCAAAGTTTTCTTTATAACATTAATTACTCGCCTTGTGAGAATCTTGCAATGGAACTTAATAAAGCTGTTGTAAACTGTACAAGTACGAAATAATATTCCGAGCTTACGAGAATCCTTCTTTGTTATACAAAAAGTATGACTATGCTAAAACATAGTTACTTCCAAGTTGCCAGCAGTGTTAATGACAATGCTAATGTCGGCTTCTGTAGCGCTAACTTTTTTAGAAAAGACTGCAGCCTGAGTTTTGTTAAATTATACTAAGGTAGACAGAATTTCTTCCAGAACTTTGTTAAGTTATACAACTTTCTGCTGACTGCATGTTAGCATGGATTCAAGGCAAATAAACAAGCGTCTTGTGATCAGCAAGACTCTAGATTGAATTTTGAACCATTCCAGCAAAACGGTAATATAAAGAAGAAAGAAAGTGAAGCCCTAGGGTACACCGATTTACAATTTACAAGTGGGGCTTCAGCCCTAATGGACCTCAAAAATTTCTCCGCATATTAAGGACCATTTTATATAAGAATATGCATTTTAAGATGGAGAAAGGGGTTTTTTATTTACATTTGTTCAAAAAAAATGCGATATTTTCAAAAATCCAAAAATATATTTTTATCTATAAATAAAATAGGGTATTTATCATTATTTTACATCATTATTACTATTATTTGTAAAATAATTCTTTATGGCAACAACCAATTCATGCACTCGCATGGATGATGCGGAAAATGCCGCCTGAATAGAAAATTTGTGATATATCCATCTATATGGTATCCGCGACGACTATATTTGTTTATAGTCGTTTATGTTTGGCCTATATGTATATATGCATGTATGTATGTATCGGGTCTTCCATTAAGGACTTGACAACTTTTTTTTGAAATAAAACGCAACCCATTTGAGACATTTCGAAAATTTTACTATCGGCTTGAAGTACAATCAAAACATTTATGTATGGAATTCGACTTCATTCATATGTCCACCACGTTTGCAACGGTCGATTCGTTGAACCCAATTTTCGATGACTCGGTCACACATTTCGACGGAAACGGCCGCTATCTCTCTTTCAATATTGGCTCTGAGCTCCTCTAACGACGCAGGCTTGTTAGCATAGACCAATGATTTAACGTACCCCCATAAAAAGAAGTCTAGAGGTGTTAAATCACACGATCTAGGCGGCCATTCGACGGGACCATTTCTCGATATAACACGTTCACCGAATTTAGATTGCAGTAAGTCGATTGTTACACCCGCTGTGTGGCTTGTGGCGCCGTCTTGTTGAAACCACATATCATTAATGTCTAGCCCATGCAATTGATCAAAGAAATGACGTTGCAACATGCCTCTGTAGTGATCTCCATTGACTGTAACGTGACGGTTATTTTCATCAACGAAAAAAAAAAAAAACGGCCCAATGACACCACCGGCATGAAAACCGCACCAAACAGTAATTTTTTGTGGATGAAGTGATGTTTCTTCAAGCACATGAGGGCTTTTACCTGACCAATAACGCATATTCTGTTTGTTGACGAAACCGTTTATCCAAAAATGCGCTTCATCACTAAAGATGATTTTGCGATGAAATTGGTCATCTTCTTCCATTTCTAGAGCCCAATTCGAGAACGTACGTCGCTTCATATGATCGAGTGGCTTTAGTTCTGAAGTTAACTTTAACTTATAAGGGTGCAGGCCAAGATCCTTTCGCAAAATTCGCCATAGTGTGGTCTGAGCGATGCCCAATTCTTGAGAACGCCGTGAAATCGACTGTTTTGGTTCGTTTGAGATGGACGCTTGAACGGCAGCAATATTCTGGCCACTTCGACCAACCCATTGTCTCACTGGCACGGGAACATCCAGCAGCGAATATGTTCCCTCAAATTTTTTCACTAGACTATGAATTGCTTGTCTACTGGGACGAGAATTACGACCAAAAATTTGCGTTAACGCTCTTAAAGTTGCAATCATCGACTCCAAATTTTGGTAGTAAATTTTAATTATTTGTAAACGTTGTTCGTTCGTGTACTTCGCATGATGAAAATGTTGACTTTACTGAATGTTTTGACGTTGACAGTTCGGTGATTGGCTTAAGGGTGCGTTCACAGTGAAATTTCAAAGTTGTCAAGTCCCAAATGGAAGACCCTTTATGTGAGTGATCAATTAGATGTAAATAGTTTAGGTTAGTTCATGTTAGTTTAGGTTCTATATCCATATAATTTACCTTAACGAGAAAGACAGTTATATGCGTTCCAGCAATCCGACATAATTGTCGTTCCGGATTTGGTACGCTGTTTTATCACTTCTAAAAAACTGTCAGTAAAACGTTCTGGGACAACTTCCATAAAAACGTCTTTTGTGCTTCTATCAAAGCCGCCAAAAATCCAAGCACCTTCTATAACGCGCCCACGATTGTACTTGCGCTTACCAAATTTGGTCTTATCAATTTCCACTATATAATCTGTCTCCCCCGCCTTAAAATATATGTTTGAAGTCTTAGAAAAGATCCTCATTAGGTGGAAAATTTTTTAAAGTCGATGAGGGCCCCACTTGTAAATATTTACTCAAAAAGGTAGGTGAAGTCGCTGAACTTTCTTTTGTGAATATGATATTAGATTTCACAAGAAAGAAAAAAAGTGTGGCAGCGGTGGGATTCGAACCCACGCCTCCGAAGAGACTGGTGCCTTAAACCAGCGCCTTAGACCGCTCGGCCACGCTACCGTTGATGTATTTTGATTTTATTATGTTTCATACATTTCTTTGTCCACAAAGAATTTTTAATATAGTTTATAACCAACTAGCAATATTATTTATATTTAACTCTCTACGTTAAAATAAAATACTAGATAAAATCAATGCTATTTGTAGACTAAACTTCAGTCAGGTAACCTAAGGCTATTATAGTTGTTGGCATTCGTATAAAAATTCTACTATTCACATTCACTTGGTGACAAGGGTAGCAAATAATAATGATAATGAACGTTGACTGACTGAGATTTAGAAATTATATTAACAGTTTGAACGTTCAATCTAACATCACCAAAACATTGTACCGTGATGGAATATTGACGTGTGATAACTTAATGAATTAAAGTACGCCCCCTATACTGAATTTCGTGAACTCTTTCAAATACGAAAAGAATGCGGGAAACGGTATGCATAGACTTCAACTGGCCCGCCTTGTATTAGGAGAACAGAAACTACGAAAGCTATTGAGAAAATTCACATTCCAATATGAGACATGTGGTCAGAGAACAGCGTGTCGCTTTATATCGTCAATTGAAAGACAGTTGATAGAGTAAAATATACTTGAACTATTTTTCCTCTCTGTCTCGTATACGAAATAAATCCAGTATGAACATAGAAATCACATAATTTTGGGCTCATTTTTTACATACTTATTACGTTAACGAGCCTAATACCTAATACTAATTGGTAAAAAGACGGATTTAACCATCAATTTAAAATCTTTAGTCTTTACGTATTTTTTAGCAGTGGCGTAACCAGGGGCGAGTGGACCTTTGGATACAAAGGGAGAAAAAGAAGAGAGTACTGAAGGCGGGGCTGCTTATAATAGGGGTTCGCAATCCCTAGCCAGAGGATGCAACCCCTTGATGGAACAAGAGCCTTCGATCACTGGGACTCTAAAAGTTTAGAACCCTTCCAATACAGTAAACCAAAAATCGATGACTGAGGGTGGGGATTTTTCACAAAAAAAAACAAATATATTTCTACAAAGCGATCACCTTTATCCATAGGAGTTCAAAAATATATTTTCTTAGTTTCTTCGGACCTTGAGCGGATAGTTATGCACAGTTAATTGGTACTAAAGTCTAACAATGGAATTTATTACTTTATCAAATTGTTAGATTCAACAAGCGGTTAGTTGTTCCATGGCATAAAATTTCCTTTCCCTGATAATGTCAATGTAAATATGTGAAAATATAAAGATACGAGGGCCGCCTTTTAAGTTTTTACAAACGACCACTAGATGGCGCTATTGAGATGTGACATTAACATTGTTGTAAAATTTGACATTTGTTATTGTTAAAACAGTGGAAGCCATAGAGATATTAGAATAGAGGAGGTAATTTCTCGCGAGAAGCCTGGCGTTCATAAAAAGAGGAAGAAATAATATGAGTCATTCAGTCTCTCTTACTCTGCACACGCTCACAACACTAAGTTAGAATGCATACCCGTGCGGGAATGTTATTCGTATTTCGTCCGGAGCCAACGAAAAACACGGAAAATCTTTTGTTCTTCACTCTCAGTGCGTGAAATACGAGTAAAATTCTCGTGCGGGTACGCAATCTAACTTAGTGTTGAGGGCGTGCGCCGAATAAGAAAGACAGAATGACTCATATTATTTCTTTCTCTTTTTAACCACGCTACGCTTTCGCTTACAGAAGAGTCTATACTTTGGCTCCTCTGTTCCAACATGGTGGAAGCTCAAAAATTGGCCGAGTAGTTGGTTTACAGTGACCGTTTAAATAAAACAGTTTTGTGAACAAATGAAAATTTTACGTGAAGGTTTTCGTTGGATGACTTTTTACGATTTTAGTAAAGGCCTAACTCAACAACAATGCGAATCGCTCCGTTCAACTTTTGGTAATGAATCACTATCAGAAAAGACTGTTTACAACTGGTTTGCTGGATTTCGTCATAGTCGTGCTTCCGTCGACCAAAATCGGTTGTTGTTCCAAAAAACATCGATGCTGTGCGGAACACGATTAAAGAGATCGGCATGTGACTTACCGTCTGAAAGAGGCACCCTTAGGCATATCGAAGACTGCAGTAAATTCGATTTTGCATGAACATTTAGCTGTGAACAAGATCTGTTCCCGATGGATTCCGCATAATTAGACCGAAACTCAAAAACAGGCTCGTGTCAGTTGGTGTAGAGAAATGCTCAAAAACTTCGACCGATATGCAAAATCCGTATACAACATCGTAACAAGAGACGAAAAAGATATATTCGATCGAGCCGGAAACTAAGCAACAATCCACTGTTTGGGTGTTCCAAGATGAACTGAATCCAACAAAAGTGGTTTGTTCGAAAACACTTCAAAGAAAATGATTGTTTCTTTCGTTATATTGGACATGTTGCAACCATTACTTTAGAGCAGGGGTGCTCAAACTTGAACTGCTGGCGATCTACCTCAATATTGTTAGACTACGATCGATCGACTTTGAGAGGCTGCAAGTAAGTGTGATGCAGGATTGTCGTCTAGGTAGGGTGTATCGTGGCATAGATATTAGTTTTCCGCACAATATGCATTTTTTTAGTCAAGGTAAGTGTAGGTCTGCTCTAAAATGTCAATGAAAAACTCATAATTATTCAAAATTGCGAGTTTATTGGTTCTTACAAAACAAACGAGTTCTAGTGTCTAAACTTAACTAAAGAGTGATTTTGGATGTTGAAGCATGGCACTGCATTCCTCAGCATACTTTTCATAAGATGGTACGTAATTACCGAGTGCTAATCGCAAGCATGATGACATATGTTCGTCAGTTAGTCGATTGCGATTTTGACTTAATTATCTTCATTTCAGAAAATGCGGACTCGCACAAGTAAGTTGACCCAAACAATGCCGTCAGTTGAAGGGCGATTTGCCTTAAATTCGGATATTTATCTTCAGATATAAAACACCAGGTAGCTTGTAGTTTGTTACAAAATTGAAGAAAACGTCATATATATCTTCGCCACGGGTCTTTCCTTTCAGAGGAATCATTGTCAAAAACTCTTCCTTAGCCGACATGTCATTGAATACCATTCGAATAAAAATACACAGCTGGGCAGTGTCTGTCATATCGGTGGATTCGTCGAACTGTAAAGAAAAGTATGTACATTCCATGATATGTTTTAGTTTATCTGCCATGTCCTGACTCATGACTTCAACACGCCTTGTGACAGTCGGACGAAATAACTGAAATTCTCTAATAGCAGACATAATCTTTGTTTTATTTTTAAAATCTCCATATAAAGTCTGACCCGCTTCAATAAATGCTTCCTTCACAACCAATCCATCACCTTTGGTTTTTTGTGTTTCGCCAATATATGAGATATTTTAAATGACGCGATCGTTGCGGCTTTTGATTGTCTGGCTGGTCTTGTGAACATGGTTTTTTTTTTTTTTTCAAACAAGTTATCAAATCACGTACTTTTCGTTTTCTTAATTCACTCTGTGACGGAAAATACTTTTCATAGTTTTTATGAACCGTTTTATGATGCCTCTCTAAGTTCCCACACTTAGGTGTTGCAACTGACGCACGGCAAATGAGACAAATGCACTTATCCTTTACCATACAAAAGAAAAATTCTTCCTCCCAATCGTTATTAAAATGACAAGTTTTACTTCTCTTCACCGCACTCATTTTGGACTATTTATTAATAAACTTTGTATCGATGTATCGCCTTCAAGTTACAACTCAGACTGACTCCTATTCCTGCAGGCGCAACATTTATATCGGCGCGAACGAATTCTCGAATGTTCCCGTCAAACACGCCGCTCGAAGTTTCTAGAAAAATCGGCGGGAATCAAAAACGCGGCTTTTCTTTGACAAGTACCGCGCGTTCCTTTGATAAAGCCGCCTTTTGTCGCTAACAGGGGGTTATTACGATAAAAGAAAGTGATGAGGGGGATTCTGGCCTAATTGTGGATCGAATAAATTTTAGTAGTTTATTCATTACATTTTGTTTTAGTTACCTAAAACAAAATCTGTGAATAGTTTTATATCAGATTTTTTTTCTCGAGATCGACTCAAAAAGCACTCGCGATCGACTTGTCGATCGCGATCGACCGTTTGAGCACCCTTGCTTTAGAGGATCGAAGAACAGTTAATGCTGAATAGTATATAACAATTTGTTTGCCAGAAGTCATCGATGAAATAACTGAAAACGTCGCATCATTCTTCATCATTACAATGCCAGCTCTCACACAGCACGTCAAACAATTGATTATTTGAGGGAGAAAAACTTCGAATCAATGTCTCATTGCCAGTATTCACCTGATTTATTGCCTAACGAATGTCAAAAAAATGCTTGGATAGCGGTTTTCATCACCTCAAGAAGCTATTAAATCCTTCCAAAACCATGTTTTTGAGGTACCAACTTCAAAGTGGAAAAAAAGTTTCGAAAATTGGTTAGAATGCATGCAAAACTATATAAATCTTAAACGCAAATATTTTGAGAAACAATAAAACGGTTTGTACCAATTTTTTTTTCTTTCATTTTTTTTTGTAAAAACTTAAAAGGTAGCTTAGCCCTCATATAGTTTCCACAGTATAATTTATGCCATTAATGGAAAAAAACAAAGAATTTCAATAAGCGACTAATCTCGTATCACTCGTATATTTCGAATACAGGGTTGAAAAATCGTATAAAGATTAATTTACTTCGGACTATTCGGTGTCTTCCTTAATTTTCGACTGTAACCACGTCTAAATTATGAGTATGAGTCAAATTTAAATGGTATGCACCAGCAAAGAAAAATCACGATAAATTCCTATATGTACGAATTGTTCTCAAATTTGTATTTTTCTTTGGTAATTTACACGCAATTCGAGATTTATGACAATGCATCATCATCATCATCATAAGCTTATAGTGTCCACTGCTGGACGAAAGACACCCTCAAGTCTTGTAACTTTTTTCTGTTCTGGGCCGCTTGCACCCAATTTTCAGCCACTCTTTTCAAATCATCAGTTCACCGACTTGGTAGTCTACCTCTACTCCGATAGGCTTCGGATTTTGGTCGCCACTCTATAATTCCCTTTGTCCATCGCCCATTCTTAAACCTAGCAACATGCCCAGTCCAGTTCCATTTATGATGTAGAATGAATTTGACTGCGTCTTGGATCCCCGTTCTCTTCCTGATAATGTGATTTGGGTTGTGGTCTCTAAGAATAACGCCTAACATTGACGTCTCTATCTTTTGTTGCCTGACACATATTTTATTGATGTTTTTCTTCGTCATTGTGAGAGTATCGGCTCCGTACGTAAAAAGGGGAGTATGCATTTGTCGAATACTTTTCTTTTTAAACACATAGGAAGGTCAGATTTGAGTACATAGGCCAGTTTGCCATCTGCATCCCAGGAGAGACCTATTCGCCGCTGAATTTCATGTGTTTGGTTACCTCGTCCCATGCTGATTTCATGTCCCAGGTATTTATATTCGTGTACGTTATTCAGTTTTATAGTGTGGCTTAATATCCAATTCTTGGGTCTTGGATAGATTGATTTTTAACCCAACCTTTCCTGAAGCATGTGTAGCATAGTTTGTGCTTTTTGTATTTTGTCTGTTATTAAGACAATGTCGTCGGCGAAACAGATGTGATTTAACTTTTCACCGTCAATGTTAAGTCCCATTCTTTCCCAGATTATTAATTTTAGAATACTTTCTAGAAGTGTTACGAAAAGCGTGGGTGAGACCGTATCGCCCTCTTTCGATTCGAAATTTGCTGGTGGATTGATTAGTTTGTGTTTTATCAGGAGCGGTGGCATTTTCATACATGTATTTAATTGAATTGGAATATCGATGATCAATACGACACCCAACAAGCGCTTCCAAAAGTCTCTGCTGATTTACAGAATCAAAAGCCTTTTGAAGTCCACAAATATACAAATACAGTACAAGAGGCTTATTATAATCTATACATTTTTAAAAAAGGATTTTAACTGTAAGCAGATGGTCGTTTCTCCATACCCCGAGCGGAAACCTGCCTGTTCTTTTGAAAGGAAAAACTCTAATTTATTTGCTAGACGTTTGGTAAGTATTTTCGTCAATAACTTGTATACCCCTACTGAATATGACAATGCATCACTATTGTGAGATTAAGGTGTCTGCTTGCTTCCATTTCATCCACATTTTGTACCCGAATTTACATAAAAGAGATGGGAATGAATCTTCTTACTATATAAGACCATAACTGCAATCACAACCGGAGAAGAAACCGCATGAAGTCAAAGTAGCAGATCTGAGCTAGTTAGTTTATATTATTCAATTTTTTTCGTCAACTAACCTAACCCCACGACTTAGCCAAGAGGGTACAGGGAGGGCATATACCCACTTCCTCACCGTCATCGGTATAGAAAATACGCCACTTAGAAACCGACCCTTTTGCAATAAAAATGTTTACCCTCCTCCATCATCGATTTTTAGATTGAATGCATGCTTTATAGTTGATTTTTAGTTTACTATGTTGCGGAGGTCTAACTGTCTAGTGTTCTCTTGTTTTCTTTAAAGAAACGCCCATATGCCCCCGCCCCTTGAACCTGGATACGTCAGTGCCCTAAACTAAACATGTTTTTTGAAAAAAGCTTTGTTTCTTAACTTAATTTTTAATAGTAATAGCGATGAAAACAAAGGAAGTGACTTGATGAATGCTTTGGAAGAAGATAGTGACGAGGAATGGCAACATGTAAAACGATTATGGTTATTTATGTTTCGTGACCATATTTTTTTGTACCTCAAATTTTTCTTTGTATTTGCTTTGACTTTAATTTTACATAAAGTAAAGTGTTCGAAATGAAATGTTGTATTTTCCAAAGATTTCCTTTATTAAAGTTATTTTAAATTAGACTGACTAGCCGTTTAGCCTTTGGATCTCGAATCACACGAGAATATTTTTAATTTGTAAAAATAGTCGTCAGAGGCAAATTTTGATGAAAAGCTCTTATTAAATGTTAACAGGCTGCTTTTTAAGACGTTATCGAAAAATCGAATTTTTGATTTTGTTTTAATTTTTGTGGGCTTAGCGTACATCAAACTTTAGCAAAACTTGTATTCTACTTTCAACGAACTACCTCTATGCGAAAATACAACCTGTTAACATTTAAAGAGAGCTCAAAATCCCTGGCGATTGGGCTAAAACGCGACAAGACATGTTTCATTTTGAGATAAATTTTAATTGTTTTCAATTACTGTCATTCTTGCATGCTCATATAGCTTTCTAGTGTCACCTATCTTTTTTTCCCGTAGTAATGATACCATCAGGTCAAAAGGTATTATTCAATTCTGCTAAATTATTACTTTGATAATCGACATAGATTATTACCCTGGCCTTACGTGTATTACGGGTAACCGGATTATAAATTTTAGCAAAAATAATATTTAAAAATATAAAAATTAATTAGTGGATAATTTTATTGGTAATTTTGACTAATTTTCTCAGTAATTTGCCGGAAGTGTAAAATTAGCACCTTAATGCATGGGGTGAAAAATTTCGACACTTTGCGAGGGATGGCAGTGCAAACAAACAAAAAAAATATATGATTTTCAGTTAATGTCAACTCTCCGAAGATTCCTGCCTGACGCTACTTTTGATTTTCGCAAACCGATGGAACAAAAAAAACTTTGTGTGTTGATTGTTTTTTGGTGGGAAAAGTACAGCAAGAACCCGAGAATGAAGAAGTGTTTTGGCACATCTGCTCCGCCGAAGGCAACTATATGTCGATGGTTTAGTGAACTTAAAGGCGGTCGAGCAAATACCCATGATGGAAAAACACAAACACATTCCGGAAAAACACAAAACAAATCCACCATATTGTGCTGACGTTGTGAAGATATCAACAGAACACGTGAGGAATATTTTGCATGAATATTTGCATATGAAAAAGCTATGTGCTCGGTGAGTGGCGCACACGCTCACGATTGATCAAAAATAGCAACTCGACACGAATGAGAACGCTGTTGGGCACTGTTTCTGTGTAATCCAAAGGAGTTTTTGAATCGATTCGTAACAATGAACAAAACATGGATTCACCACTACACGCCTAAGTCTAGCAGGCAGTCCGCAGAGTGGCTGGAACCGCAAGAAATCCGATCGAAGCCTGGAAAAACACAAACATCAGTTGGAAACGTTTCAGCAAGTATTTTTTGGGATGTGCATAAAATAATACAGATCGACTACTTTGAGAATGGGCAAACCATCACCGGAGATTATTACGCTGGTTTACTGGAGCGTTTGAATAGTGAAATCAAGAAAAAAAAGCCGCATTTAGCAAAGAAAAAAGTTTTGTTTCATCAAGATAATGCACCAGCTCACAACTCAATAAAATCTATGGTGAAATTGGACCAATTGGGTTATGAATAGCTTCATCATCCGCCATATTCACCAGATCTGACCCCCAGCGATTATCACCTCTTTCCAAATTTGAAACGATGGCTTCAGGAAAAGAGATTTGGCTAAAATGAAAGTCGAATGGGAAACCAAGGCTTGGTTTAGAGAACTCAACAAATCATACTATATGAAAGGTATCCAAATGTTGGAAGATTGCTGACATAAGTGTATCTCTATGTTAAACAATAAAATCGATTTTTGGCAAAAACATTGTTTTTTCTTCAGAGTCTTAGGACTTTTCACCCCATGTAAGTGTATCTCTCTATTTTTCATTTATCAAGTAAGATCAGACCGATTGTGATGCCTTATGCCATCCATCATCTTTAGCGGAGTATAACAAAGGCCTTTTTCTGTTGACTGCTGGACGATTCGAAATATTTTCGTATTATTAATTACTAGCCGTGCCCGCGGCTCCGCTCCCGTGGACTTGATTCACTACTGTCGTCACTGCTTATTCCTTATGTTACCTAACGTAATAAAATATGTGCCATTATTTCCCCTTATCTCCCATTATCTCTACATAATTTCCGTTATCTAGGCTCATCTCCGCTCATCTCCCATTATTTCTCCTTATCTCCCATTATTTCTCCTTATCTCTCTTTATCTCACCTTATCTCCCATTATCTAGGCTTATCTCGACTTATCTCCCCATATTTCTCCTCATCTCCTATTATTTCTATTTATCTCCCATTATCTCACCATAACTCCCATTATCTAGACTTATCTCTGCTTATCTCTGCATTAATTCTCCTTATCTCCCATTATTTATACTTATCTCCCAGTATCTCACCTTATCTCCCATTATCTAGGCTTATATCGAATTATATAGAACATATGTATAAATTTATAAAAACACGTCAATCGGATAAGTGGTTCTCAAGTAATAAGCGCACTAACGGACAGACAGACAGACGTTCCATTTTATATATACTATATTCTTTGCATTATATTGTTCCATATTTAATGGTTTAGGCAGTGTATTGCAAGAAAACGTAGTAACGGTAACCTTTTTTCCGACTTGATTCACTATTATCGTCACTGCTTGTTCTTTATGTTACCTAACGCAATAAAATATATCCTATAACTTGGCCAAAGAACATATGTATGTTTTAAAAAAAAAGGCGGAACGCACTAACGGACAGATAGACAGATAGACAGACAGAGAGACGTTGCATTTTATATACATTTTAGATAGATAACCTGGCCAGAGAACATATGTATGTTTTAAAAAAAAAGTACGTAAATCGGATAAGTGGTTCTCCAGTGATACTACTACTAACGGACAGACAGAGATACGTTGCATTTTATATATATTATAGATGTAATAAAATATATATCTATAACCTGGTCAGAAAACATATGTATGAATTTAAAAAATCACGTAAATCGGATAAGTGGTTCTCGAGGGATAAGCGCACTAACGGACAAACAGACAGACAGAGAGACGTTGCATTTTATATATTATTATTATATAACCTGGCCGAAGAATATATATATGAATTTAAAAAAAGACACGTAAATAGGATAAGTGGTTCTCGCGTGATAAACGCACTAATGGACAGACAGACAGACTGCGAGACATTGCATTTTATATACTATAGATTATAGATATTCTCTGCTATATAATATTGTTCCATATGTAATGGTTGAGGCTGTGTGTTGCAAGGGAACGCGCTAGCGAAAAACTTTTTTCCGACTTCATTCACTATTATCGTCACTGCTCATTCCTTATGCTACCTATCGTAATAAAATATAGCCTATAGGCTATATTTTATTACGATATATATATACATATATATATAGGCCAGAGAACATATGTATGTTTTAAAAAAAAGTACGTAAATCGGATAAGTGGTTCTCCAGTGAAAAGCGCACTAACGGACAGACAGACAGACAGATAGACAGACAGAGAGACGTTGCATTTTATATATATTATAGATGGGCACCATCGAGTGACACGGTTATTGTCATCACAAAGCTGTTTTCTACTCATCTTAGAAATTTATGTGAGCTCAAATTAGAAATATGGCATAGTTACTGAGAAATATTCATTAGTTCATATTTTTTTTTTATTTTGATGAACACAATGTAATACAAAAATAACACATAAAGTTAGTAAAAATTAACGTACACTCGTAAAGTATTCCCTGCAAAATTATTTTTCAAAAGTACTCGAGACTTTCGTTGTTACCAATTATTCTGTTCTTGTTATTTGTAATTTTCCTGAAAATACTGTACATTCAAGGAAAGTACACAGTGATTTATTTAAGAATAAAGACATATTGTAGTTTGTGCAACGATTACAAAATTTAAAGTAAAATTGAAATTTTGGGTAGGTAGGTACATTATTGTTATATTTTGGTGGCCAGCATTTTATATCAATGTTCCTTTTTTTTTGCATGTACAAAGGCCTGAATTCCAGTTCGGATTGGGATGAATTAGAATCTTGATTGGATCTCCCTTTTGGGTTTTGGCTGTTTCAAATGCTTGAAGCGTCTCTTCCAGTGTATAATGATGAGTAATTAAGGGTTTTACGTTGACTTGACCAGAGGCAACCATGGAGATAGCTATTGGATAACTGAAATAATAAAACAATACATTAATAGTGTTATTTCAAAATTTTCAGCAAATTTAATTTGTTTAATCATTCTGGTGAAAAATCTTCATGACGCAATACAACCACCTTTTTGAAACAAGGTCAGAATAAGTGAAACGGGCCACCTCACAAATTTTTTTCTCGCATTTCAAATGTAACTATGTTTTTCGATAGAGATACACGTATCTTTTTACCCCTTAATTTTTTTTTTGCGATATTTCAATTATTTTGTAAATAATCGCTAGTTGAATATTTATATATAGAATTTTCCATTATTCATATTTTGGAAACGAACAGAGATAATTGAGTAATTTTTTTTTAAACCAAGGTAAATGTTTATATCTACTTTTCAGTTGAATTTATGCGGTTGTTGTAAAAATTTAATTTGTTACAGTTATAAACAATTTGTTTAAACAATTGCGAATTCAATCATTTCACTCGAAAATGAGATCACATTCTTTTAATGCCACTTAGTAAATTTAAAAGAAATACCGGTCAAGTGCAAGTTAAACTTGCGCAATTAGTGTTCCGTACGTTGATTGCTTTTCAAATAAAAAATTTTGTTACAGAGGTATAAAATGATCACTGACTTCACAAAACATACCCCAAATGAGTTTTCAACAAAGTTTGCTTCCAATCTTTACTGAAATCTAATGACCTTGAAATTTTTGGTTTTTTTTATATACCTTATAAATTATTAAAGGTAATGCACTCGTGATAATTTTCGTTCAATCTACACTCCGTGGAGAATATTCCAGAATTTTTTCAAAATTTTTTGGTAAGTACTTTTCGAGATAAGGCGGGTGGACAGCGATTTTTCGCGATTTTTTAAAAATAATACAAAGAAAAGTGCGCGCAAGTATTACATTATATATATATATTTTTTACTCGTGTTTTCACAAGCTTTCATTTGACACCACACTCGATTACCTAGTAAAAAATTTTTTTTTTCACTTCCGATTTCACCCCCCAAACTTAAATCAAAATTTAACTTTCAAAACTACATGGCTCTGATGAGGCCATCAATTGCTATATTATTACCAAATTTCAACTTTCTATGACAAATAGTTTCGGAGAAAATCGGGTGTAACAGACGGACAGACGGACAGACAGACGGACAGACAGTCGGACAGACAGACGGACAGACACCGAAGTGATCTTATAAGTGTTCCATACGGAACATTAAAAATAACCGGTCAAGTGTAAGTTGAACTTGCACAATTAGTGTTCCGTACGTTGATTGCTTTTAAAATAAAAAAAATTGTTACGGTGGCATAAAATGATCAGTGACTTCACAAAACACACCCCAAAGGAGTTTTCAACAAAGTTTGTTTCCAATCTTTACTGAAAACTGATGATCTTGAATTTTTTGTTTTCTTTATAAACCAAATAGATTATTAAAGATAATACACTCGTGATAATTTTCGTTCAATGCCATATAGAAGAAGAAAATGAAATGTGGAAACTTGACGAATACATCGAAGAAACTGTGGAAATAGAACCCTTAATTATCAATTTAAAAGAAGTCGAGTCTTCAGATTTTGAAGATGATGATTGTTTTTGATCGTAATTAAGTACTTATATATCGTAAATTGTGAATTTGTATATATACATAGATCTATAGCAAGTCGGGAATGTGGAATCTTTGGCACAATGATACTACTCAGTATATATCACCACTACACCAAACACTTTATTTTTGCACTCGACCCACGTTTCGCTAACCATGTTAGCTTCATCAGGCGCGATGATTGACAAATCTACCCTATTTATACTTAGCCTAACCCTTGAATTACTCAAGCGGAACTAATGACATAGGCAAGGCCATCAGTTCCGGTCAAGTAATCAGTAGAGGGGACTATAAGGAATAGACCCTCTGTCTTTATTTAAACTACTTTTACATTTTATGATTTCCATACTTTCGTATGCGTTCAACAATCTCCTATCAGATACATTTTTTATTAATCTTAGACTATCTAATGTTACAGTATGATCAGCTTTAAGGGCATGTTCGGCAATACTAGACTTTTCTGTTCTATTGTATTTTAAGTGTGCTAAATGTTCTTTAAATCGTGTTTTAATTGACCTTTTAGTTTGCCCCACATACTTTTTCTTACAACTAATTTCATAAATTTCACTTTTCTCACAATTAGGAATCTTATCTTTGGGATTTCCTAAGATATTCCTCAGATTGTCTGATGACTTATAGACTAAGGTGAGGCCTATCTTATTAAATACCTTATTGAGTCCCTTGCTATATTTCGGATTATATGGTATGGAGACATACTCGGTGATATTTTCTTCGCGTGTAAAAAAGGTGGAATTCTGAATATTAAACCTAAACTTATGTCTATTTATTAGCTTATTTACTAAGTCATCGTCATAACCATTAACTCTAGTTATATTTCTAATACGATCCCTTTCTTTATTAAAGTTTACTCTGTTCATAGGGAAAGTGACCAAACGACCAACTAATGATTCATTTCATTGCAAACAACATAAATTAGCCTCATTACATTTTTTAGTTCATCAGGTTACGCTCGGACGGCTATGCTACCGATGAATCCTCATTTACATTTTATAACTTTATTGTATAGCAAAGGTTTTCTGTCTAAAATAAGGTGAACCCTTAAAGATAATTCAAAACGGGTAGCTAAATCCAGTAAAATGCCTAAGAAATCTCTTTTTTTTTGGACGCACCCCAACATGTATTTGCATCTACAATGAGAAAATTCTGCTATCAACTCCAAACAAATCTAATCTAATTTTTGGAATTCTATACAATTTTTGTTTACCATCCCCTGTGTTAAATATTAAGACTACAGCCTCTGAAAATCAGTTAATTTTTTACTTGTATTCGATTTTTCCAGACGTTTTAAGATATACCTCAAAAATATTTCCTATGTCTGATTGCAGTTCTAACAGGTTATCTAATAAAGTAATCAAAATAATTTTACAACTACTTTTAAATTTGGACTAATTTAAATTACCAAAAATCCACACTCTAAATAACTACAGGGTGTGCCGTTAAAATACGGAGGAATTGAACAATTTTATTAATGAAAAATAAAATATTACAAAAAATTATTTTATGTGGCACTCGGGGGATTCCTACAGAGCTTCAATGAGGGCCTCAATTCTCGGTCTGAATCATTTGGACGTGGGCCGTAATGGAACAGCGAATGCTGCTTCAATAGCGGTCCTTAATGACGTCACATTAGGATGCCGTGACTTATTAGAGACTAGTTCAACTACGCTCCATATACAGTAGTCTAAGGGATTCAAACTCGGGGTGTTAGAAACACAGTTACTGTAAGCAACACACTTCGTACTGGAAGCATCGGAAAGCATCTGCCGTATATTTAGTGTGTACAATTTGATTTGAAGGTCTATCTCAGCAATTCTACGTATTTTTAGCTCATTTGTAATTACAATTGACAGCAATTTTCACAATAATCACCCTGAATCCATAGAAATCAGCAATTGAGCCCTTTCAACGACTGCAAGGAGTCCTCGCTGTAATTTTTTTTTCAATCACTCTTCCTTGCTGGCATATTGGAACCTTTATTAAACTGTTTAAAACCCAGTTATTTCCGTTGCTGAGCGCTCGGCGCAAAACTTTTGATTATACTCACACTTGGTTTCAATATTGTGGCTATTTTGAGGTCATGAAGGTACATTATGGTGGGAAATTTAAATTAGTCCTGATTTTAGTAATGCAATCTGTATAATATGTATGTATGTATGCATGTATGTATGTATGTACAGTCCATGGCCAAATTATTAGACGCACTGTATTTTTTTTAGTAATTTTATGTTTCTTAAGAGTTTTTATGCAATAATGGTATATTTAAACTACAATATTATTGATTTTTATTTAAAAGAATTGTTGTAGACTACATATTTGTATTTATTTTTAACATATGGCCACACTGTGTTGACAAAGTGATACATGAACGTAAAGAAGTACAAACCTGTATCAGTCACGATCGGAATCCAGTCAGGTACGGACGTGTTTCTGTGGCTTTATGGACTGTGATTGTTTGTTTAACAGTTTTATACTACTCAGTTATTAGTTTATTTTGTATGCAGTGTTTTAAAAAAGTAATTGGACTATTTTCATTATGGGTAGAAAAGGCGATCTTTCACCACGTAAAAAAGCTGAAGTGAAGGCCCTTGTGATTGCGAAAACATTTACAAACCGAGAAATATCACGAAGATTGGAGGTTTCTGAAGCTAGTGTACGACGCATAAAAAAGAAAATTGAGTCAGGGAAGGAATTAAGCCCGAAAAGAAAGAAAAGATGCGGTAGAAAACCAATTTTCACTCCACGGTCAGAGAGAAAATTTGTGTAGAAAACAGATTTGCTACCACAAAGGTAATAAAATCACAACTTCAGGATGCTAGCGTAAATGCTTCTGAGCGCACTGTTCGAAGAAAATTGAAAGAATTAGATTTTAAGGCCTGTCGCCCCGCCAGGAAGCTCAAGTTAACAGCTGCAATGAAAGCAAAGCGCCTGAAGTGGGCCAAACAATGGCAAGACAAAGATGTGGACTTCTGGAGATCGGTAAGATACAGCAATTTAATCAATAATTGATACATTATTATCATTTTCAGTTAAATAAAGCAAATAAACATGGAAGTTTATATATTTTTTCCTATTTTTGACAGGTCTGCTTCAGTGACGAAAGCACATTCGAAATTTTGCAGAATAAAGCTCAGTATGTGCGTCGTCGTCATGGAGAAAAGTTTCATCCTGATTGTGTCGTCCCGACGGTTAAACATCCCACCAAAGTGATAATTTGGTCAGTCATCAGCGGCAAGGGCACTGGACGTCTGTACGTCGTCAAAGGAATAATGAGGCAAGATCAGTACAAAGACGTATTACAAAATCGGTTGATTTCGCAGCTCAGAGAATGGTTTCCAAATGGGGAACCATTCACTTTCATGCAAGATGGAGCTCCCTGCCACACTGCTCGGTCTGTTAAAGCTTTTTTGGCAGAAAAAAATATCCCTCTGTTGGATTGGCTGGGTAATATCCCTGATATGAAAATGTGTGGGAGCTGATGAAAAGAGAAGTGGCTAAAGATGAGATTACCAACAAAACCCAGCTCCTAGAAAAGATTATTCATGTGTGGAATCATCATCCTCAAATGCAGGAGACAGTACAATCTTGCATTGATAGCATGCCGCGCAGAATTAAAGCTTTGATAGCGGCTAAAGGTGGCTCAACTAAATATTGACTTTTACTAACATTAATTTCACTTTTCTTTAAAACTTAATAAACTTATGCTTTTCTAAATTAATGCTGTTTTATTTATGTCAAATAAATAGGTAATTGATTGGATAATATAAAAATAAAAAACAAATCAATTTAAAATAATAAAACGGTACAATATCACTCGGTAATTAATATTTTACATGAAATCTTGCAGTGCGTCTAATAATTTGGCCAGGGACTGTATGTATGTATGTATATGTATATGTATATGTGGTTTTTCGGGTGTCCCGTGTTAGATTAAAGTCCCTTGATGGACGGTTTCGCTGATGTTTTGATGGAATCTCATCCACCTTTTTCAAAGCGTTGATCCCTGAACGGTGTCTTGGCGTCGAATGTCGAGACTGGCTCCGAGGGCCCTGGTTTTATGTGCTGAGGGCGTGATTCTATTGGTCGAACGGTTCTGGCCAATAGAGGCTCGGCTTTACTGCGCGCTTTCGATCCTGTAGTTCTTTGTAATGTTTGCGTTTGTAAAGTGGTCCATCATGGGACTTTAAGCTAACACGGAATACCCGAAAAACAACTACTACATTTCACACCCGTGAGAACATTCGTCAAAACATTATCCACTAGGGTAATCAAAGAAGCCATAGAAATAGAAAAGAGGCCTAACAACTGAAATAATCGGGATGATAGCCAACGTTTACCAAACTCTTGGAAACATATTCTATCATTAGAAAGTTGTCAATGTCATTATTAGCATTCACCATGTAAATTCTGTTGAAGCCATTAGAAAAATGTACAAAAACTTTTACAAACGGCAAATTTTAGTGAATATAAAATAGCTAACTTAGCTAAGTTAGCTTCGAGCAGCAGTAGCAGCAAGATCACAGTATCGAGTAGCAGCAGCAGCGGGAGCACTTGAAAATGCCAAATGAGATTTTGGCGAAACGTCGTGCAAATTCATTCTTAGACGAACGGGTTGCAACCCGGAATTTTAATATATTACATTCCACCAACCGTGAAAACCTCTATAGTCACATATATAGATATATACACATATACATCCAAATAATTGATAATTGTCACTATGAATTCCACAAATTGTACCAAAGACATTTGTAATAAAATTGTCTACTAGTTTCTTTCTGTGTTAATTGTGGCAATAATACAAAAAAAAAGATAATCTGAGACTTCAAAAAACAACTTACTCATTGCTGTACCGGAAAACTCCTCTAATGTCTACTTCACGCATAATAGCACTTGATAGCGGTAAAGTTTGCTCCATGCTACCCATTCCTACTAATACTACAATGCCTTTGCTTCTGGTTACCTATAAATAAGAATCTCTTTAAGAAAAAGAGAAACTGATCTTTCTTAGAAAAATTTGGACTTGCGCAAGTAGTATTCCGTATTGTGATTGCTTAAAACAAAAATAAAATCCTTAACTAGGCTAAGTTAATTAGGTCCCTGACATCTTAAGATTCTCTATGTATTTTCACGTTTTTTCGTAGTCAATAGTATAAAATAGTTACTACCTAAGAGCCAATAAATCAATCTAGCCCAATCTAAATTCCAGTAAAAAAAGTGTGAAACAAATATTTACTACCTAAATATTTGTTTAATTACAGACAAATAAAATAAAATTCTTTTGTCTCGGTACAGAAACGACGCACGAGCAGTAATGTAGTATATTAAGAAAACCTCAACCATATTGTCAATAGTTTTTCATAGTTTTTTTGATACCAGATAAATTATCAAACGTAATGCACTCGTGATTCGCTCAATCTACACTTTATGGAAAATATTCCAGCAACTTTTCAAAATTTTTTGATCAGTACTTTTCAGGCTCAAGGGGGGGCAGCGATTTTTGACCATTTTTAAAAAATAATACAAAGAAAAGTGTGCTTAAGTATTACATTATATATATTTTTTGAACTCATGTTTTCACAAGCTTTCATTTGATACCCCATTCGATGACCTAGTATTTTTTTTTACTTTCGATTCCACTCCCCAAAAACTAACCCCTTCGTTCAAAATTTAACTTTCAAAACTACACGGCTCTGTTGTGCCAAATTTCCGCTTTCTATGTCAAATAGTTTTGGAGAAAATCAGGTATGACAGACGAATAGACGGGCAGACGGACAGACGGACACCGAAGTGATCCTATAAGTTTAATATATTTAGGAGAAGCGTTGCTTTTAGACAGTAAGGCATGTAGTATATAAATATTAAAAATTTATATTAAATTAATATTGTAATGACTGACTGGCAAGACCAACTGGTAGGTGTATTACTGCAAGACTATTGGCCTACTGACAAGGTATACTACAGAATAAACAAAGCAGAATAAGCTGTTGTAATTAATTTTATTATTTCCTTACCTTAAGAGCAATTTTTACACAGAATTCATTACCTACGCAATCAAAACTTTTGTTAGGTTGTTCTCCTAAAAGTTCCTGAACCTTGGCAATTACATCATCTTCTTTCGTGTCTTTTTCAATTTTAATTGTGTGGTGGGCACCAATTTCTTTTGCTTTCTGTAGTTTTACGTCTATGAGATCTAAAATTAAAAATCTCAAATTATTATTATTATTATTATTATAATTTGTTAGAGCAAGTCTGATCGTTCAGAGGTAATAGCATGTTATTTCTATAATTATTATTTTAAAACAGTGGGAACTTAGTGAAAAACTGTAAGTGATTAGAAACAATTGGTACTAACCCATAGGCTGAAAAGTTTTTGGTCTAACTACTTAGATCCCTTTTTTTGGCAAAATTCGACGGTCGTTTTGGTCCACTGTGAGCAAACGCGGTACCCATTTCGACCAGAGCTTTCTCATACCCAAATGTTCATGCAAAATACGACCAACATGTTCTCTGAATATCTTTAGGGTGTCAGATCACGTAATTTCACTTTACGGTCATCCAAAACAACTCTGTGGATTTTTTTGATGTTTTCCGGCGTAACCACCTCGTCCAGAGCGTTCAGCATCATTTGTATCTATACGACCGCGTTTAAATTCAGTATACCAATAAATGAAGAGTGGTTTTCCAGGGGCAGAGTCCCCGGCACACTTATCAAGCCATTGCTTTGCTTGAACGGTATTTTTTTCCATCAAAAAATAGTGTTTAATCAAGACACGAAAGTCTATTTTTTTCCATTGTTTTGAAAATATCAAAAGTAGAGTCACTAAAACCACTGTAACGTGTAAACTAATAGTCACAATGTCATGAAATTTTGACACGTATCGTTTGAAAGTTGGTACTTCCTAAAAATCATATGGATTTTTTGAAAAGGGTGACATCTATTTGTCAGACCAAAAACGTTTCAGCCTACGTGTTACATTCTTCAACTGTCTAAAAATTCAAATTTTCTTAATTTTTATACTAAATTTTGTGAAAATCCATTTCCTGTTTTAGTGTGGTCTCAGCGGCATACGCGCTCTTTCAATTTTTCGAGAAAAAAACATAGACATGGATTATTTTGGTTTTTTTTGTAAAAAAAAGGTACATATTTTTATTTACCTGTAATTATAATTTTGGCGGCACCTCTCGCTTTAGCAGCTAGTATTGTGACCAAACCGATGGGTCCAGCACCAAGAATAAGGACTACATCACCTACTTGGACATGTCCCTTTTTTGTGGCGCTTACACCAACTGCAAGAGGTTCCATAAGCGCTCCGTCTTCTAGGTCCATATTTGGGGGCAATCTAAAAAAAAATGAAGATCTGCGTCTTCTACAATTTTCTTTATATACTTTTCTGGGAATTATCGGTATAGACGATCTAACGTATTCGATAATAGTCCAGTCAGACCAAAACAGGATAAAAACACATTAAGGAAAAAATATTGCTACCGTTGAAAAATTGGGGCAACAACCTCGAAAATGGGAGAGTTGGCCAGTTTTTGGGTTTTTAACGTATTTTTTTTTTATGGGTCTAGCACACGTGCTACAGGGAAGACCCTAAAGCGCTCCAGGAGCGGCATGTGTGCGGAAAAAGCAATTCACGTTGTTCTTGAACCGCTGTAAATTGTACTCGGTGGAAAACACAGCCCTGGGCAAATTATTCCAAAGGGATGATGTTCTCCATGTAAAAGACTGCTTGAAAAGCGGAGTAACAAGCTGAACCTCATGCGAATGTGAAATATTAACGCGACGTGTATTTCTAAGAAGCACCACTCTGGGAGGAATTAAGCGGGCTACATCCTTCGAACACTTTCCATGAAAAAACTTGTAGAACAGACTCAAGTCGCCAACCGTTCTTCGATGTTCCAGCGAATCAAGGCCGCCAGTCAGTTCCGGGTCTCCATTCAGACAAACAGCTCTTCTCTGAAAAGAATCCAACAAATGCAGTGTGTGTTTGGGAGCGGAGCCCCAAACATGGGAGCAGTATTCCATAGTTGGTTGAATTTGAGCTTTGTAAAGAATAAACAGTTGTTGTGGAGTGTAAAGCTTTCTGGTTCGAAATAATATGCCTAACTTTTGAGAAGCTCTCCTTGCTATGCCTGCAACATGTTCATGCCAGGATATATTTGCTCCCAAATTAACGCCCAACAAATTGAGTGACGATGCTAGGGGAATGGAGTGCCCCGACATGACTATGTCGGATTCAGCAACGTTAACTTTTTTAGAAAAAACTGCCGCCTGAGTTTTTGTAGCGTTAACTTCCACTTGGTTACTGTCACCCCAAGATAGAATTTCTTCCAGGTTTTTGTTAAGTTGAACGACCTCCTGCTGTTTGCGGATATTCGCCGGAGTAGCCGATGTCCGAGCGTTCAAAGTGAATAAAGAGATAAGCGTACTGTCATCTGCAAAGCTGTAGGCTGGATTCCTGATCTCTTCCAGCAGATTGTTGTAAATGAGAAAGAGAGTAGAAGACAGAATGGAGCCTTGGAGCACACCGGCGTTGATAGCGAAGGTATTAGAAAGAAATCTGTCGACCGCCACTCGTAAAGAACGCTCTCTGAGGAAACATGAGAGCCACAAACAGAACTTTTCAGACATACCATAAGAACGTAGCTTAGCCAACAGTCCGTCGTGCCAAACACGGTCGAATGTCTTGGATATGTCAAGAGCAACCGCTCGAGATTCTCCAAAGTGTTCAATTGCATTGTTCCAAACATGTGTTACATAAGTCAGAAGATTTCCTGTTGATCTATGTTTATGAAAGCCATGTTGGTGATCGCTAATAATGTTGAATCCTTCAAGATACTTTAGAAGATGCTGATTGATAACCTTTTCATGACATTAGATATTACTGAAAGCAGTGCGACTGGTTGGTAGTTATTTGGCAAAGTCTTCTTGCCTTTTTTAGGTATCGGCTGAACTATGGCACATTTCCAGCAGGAAGGAAATATTCCCTTTCTGTAGGATAGGTTGAAAAGTCTACAGAAAACTGCTGTTAGTTCCCTTGCACAGTTTTTGAGAACTATGGCAGGTATTCCGTCAACGAATTTGCAATTTTATCATAAATTTATGGAAGATACTCTAAAAATTCTGACAGATTTTGATTCTAGATTAAAAAAACGAAAAGTTTAAGAGGCTATCGATGTCATTTGTCTTCGGAAGAAATTGGCAGTTTTTGTCGTTTTTTTTTGTCATTTTTTATGATTAAATAGGTGTACTTGTAAACTGTAAGTTAATTTTGTTTAGTTAACTCTGAAAATATGTTTCATGGACATTACTTTAATTGGTCCAAACATAATTTTAGCCATTTTTTACATATTAAATATATTTTTCACTCCTCATAATATTGATAAATTTCACTGATTCACATTTTTTTCTTATGACGAATTTTTTTTCAGTATACTACTCCCTTACCTAAAATATCAGAAAATGTTCCTTAGTCCCTAAGCTTTCGTTTGAGCTACTTAAGAATACATTTAAACAATTTAAACCCGAGAAATTGGCCATTTTAGTTTGAAATTTATTTTTCTTTTAATGCAAATTTACGATGGCGGATCCAAGATGGCGGATGAAATTTTCGAAAATCTATCGATTTGTACCAAATTTGTTATACGGGGGTTTTTGGGGTCCCTGATAACGAATCTGAGGTCAAATTTCTAAAATTCTTAAATTCAATATGGCGGACCTAAAATGGCTGATTCAATATGGCGGCGATATATTCGAAATCAACCAATTGACACCGAATTTTATGTAAAGGGGTTCTTGAGGTCGCTGATCATATATCTGTGATAAGAATTTAAAAATTTTGACAGATTGAAGGTCGAGGCTCATTCATGGCTCAAAATTCAATTAGTTATTGCTCAACAGTACTGACATTTTTGCACTAAATTTGGCATACGGGGATTTTTGGGGTCGCTAATTACGAATCTGAAGTCAAATTTATAAAATTCAAGAAGGTGGACCCAATATGGTGGAAACTGAATAGGGCAATCTACTATATTGGGTCCGCCATCTTGGATTTTAAAAATCGAACTTCTGATTCGTAATCGGCGATCCCAAAAACCCCCGTATAACAAATTTGGTATAAATCGATAGATTTTCGAAAATTTCATCCGCCATCTTGGATCCGCCATCTTGAATTTGGCAAATCAGACCTCGGATTCGTGATCAGCGAACCTAAAAACCCTTGTTTACCAAATTTAGTGCAAATCGGTTCATTTGCGAAGATTCGGCCACCATATTGGATTTTTGACCGCCATATTGGATCCGCCATGTTGGATTTTGTCAACTTACCACTCCAATTTTTTGGGGCGTCCATCAGTTACAATTTGAGTCAAAAAACGACCCAAACAGTTGCGAATTTTTATTTTTACAAGCTTTTTTTGCTGGACAGTTGATTTTTCTCCGGCTACCGGCCGCCATATTGGAGCCGTCATATTGGATTTTTCAAAGGCGCACTCGGCATTTGAAAGTAGACGCTCTAAGCTTTAAAATGAGCCCTTGGTCAAGTTTTTTGGTTGCTTCTAATTTTGGTTGTAGCTCTGATCCGGTTGACGCGGATCGTCCCCATATATATATATATATATATATATATATATATATATATATATATAT
This sequence comes from Pachyrhynchus sulphureomaculatus, assembly GCA_019049505.1. Classification (NCBI taxonomy): domain Eukaryota; kingdom Metazoa; phylum Arthropoda; class Insecta; order Coleoptera; family Curculionidae; genus Pachyrhynchus; species Pachyrhynchus sulphureomaculatus. Next base: position 158,635,387 of record CM032454.1, on the reverse strand, counting down.
ATAATAAATATATATATATATATATATATATATATATATATATATATATATTAAATAGATAGTTTTTTCATGTATAATAAATGGTAATTTAAGCTTCAAAGCACTTCCAAATTTTACCATTTATATTAACCTCTATTTATCATAATTGCTTTTTAAAGAAAACATACATAAACAATTAAAAAATTAGATCCGAAAGTTGGCCTCATACTTATAAACTAAAATAGGTTTTTATAGAACTACTAAGTAGTATTATCATTTACTCGTTCATTTTTAGCGCTCCATACAGAACACTTACAAGATCACGTCGGTGTCCGTCTGGCCGTCTGTCATACTCGATTTTCTCCGAAACTATTTGACATAGAAAGTTGAAATTCGGCGTCATCAGAGCCGTGTAGTTTTGAAAGTTAAATTTTGAATTAAGGGGTTATTGGAAACCGAAAGTGAAAAATTTTTTTTTTTACCAGGTCATCGAATGGAGTGTCAAATGAAAGCTTGTAAAAACACGAGTTTATATATATACATATATATATATATATATAATATATATATATATATATATATATATATATATATATATATATATATATATCTATATATATATATAGTAGAACCCCGATTAACCGAGTCGCGATTATCCGAGCTCTCGATTAACCGAGCCAATCTAAGATCCTGATTATCCGAGGTACGCGCGTCTATGCTGCGTATTAACCGATCTTCTAAAATATGTATGTACATATTTCCATTTAAAATCGTCGGGGCCTTCGGAGAATCCCCTTGGCCCGTATAAGGGGTTCCCCTATTTATGTTTTTGGACTCTTTCAGCATGTAAATTTGCGTGAATGCAGTGCGTTATAGCGTTTACTACGGAGAAGTACGAGTATACTCACATAATTTATTTAGTTGGAGTTCTAGTAGCTAAGTGTAATTAATACGAACTGCTTTGTTTGAATTTTTGTTTGTCGTATTATAATGGAGCAAAACAAGCGTAAAAGAATCGTCATTCCTGTTGAAGAAAAATTAAAAGTCATCAGAAGAACTGAAGCAGGAGAGACAATTAAAGTTGTTGCACGAGATTATAGAGTAGGTGAGGTAACAGCTGGAGATTGGAAAAGAAACCGCACAAAAATAGAAGAGTGGTGTATAAATCAAGCCTCCTCGTCCTCAGGAAGAAAATCAATGAAAACCGGCGGCTATGAAAGGGTTAACGAAGCTTTATTCATGTGGTTTAACCAACAAAGATCAAAAAGTGTGCCTCTGTCAGGTCCAATTTTACAACAGAAAGCAATAATGATTAGTAGGCAATTCCCAGAGATAGATCAGTTTACCGCCAGTTCTGGATGGCTTGACCGCTGGAAAAAATGGTACGGTGTACGACAACTGACTGTATGTGGTGAAAAACTTTCTGCTGTGTGCTTCTTGCGTCATCAATTGAGAAGTTTAAGCAGAACTTTAAAAGCAAATCGAAAATTGTGGATACACATGTGATCAAATTTACAACTGTGACGAAACTGGTCTGAATTATAAAATGCTTCCATTAAAAACATTGGCATCTCGACAGGAAAAATCAGCTCCTGAGCACAAACGAAGTAAGGAAAGATTAACTATAATGGTATGTTCCAATGCATCTGGCAAGCACAAAATCCCACTGATGGTGATTGGCAAGTCTGCACGTCCAAGAGCTTTAAAAGACATCTCACCCAAAGCCCTCCCAGTCTATTACAAAAGTCAGAAGAGCGCATGGATGGATGCGACCTTATTTACTAACTGGTTTGAAGAAGAGTTCGTGCCATCTGTGACTAAATTTTTTAACAGAAACCGTCTTCCTATTAAAGCAATTTTGTTAATGGGTAATGCCCCCTCTCACCCTGGAGAAGGACTTCATGTGGGCGAAATTGTTGTAAAATTTTTTCCTCCAAATGTAACCAGCATAAAGCAATGGATCAAGACATCCTCGAAAACATTAAAAAAAATTATAGGCGTTTATATCTTGAACATCTGTTAGACTACACAGAAAAGGAGGATATTATCAATGGGATGAGAAAGGTTACACTGAAAAATGTTATTTACTGGGTAAGTTAAGCTTGGGATTCTGTGCGTACTACCACTATTCAAAAATCTTGGTCAAAAGTTATTGATTTTGAGGACTAAAATAACAGTGAAGATGATACTCCATTAAATGAATTAGCTTTGAAATTGAGAAGCCATGGAGAAATCTCCTGTTCAAATTTTGATAGCGAGATAGAAGAAAAAGAAAAAAGTTTATTTGAATTAAAGCAAAAATTAAAAGGTTGCGAAAATGTGACAAGAGAAGATGTTGTTGAATGGATTACAGCAGATGATTTAGAAGAAGAAATGAGTATTGAAGAAATAACGAATGCCTTTTAGGAAACCGAAATAACCGATGACGAAGCGGCGGTGGATGAACAGTCTCCCACTAAGATCTCTCATCAAGAAGGTTTTGCTTCTTTGGAAAAAGCTTTGAGGTATATCGAACAACAACCAGAGGCAACCCCAGCGGATTTGCTTCTTCTTAATAGATGGAGAAACATTGCA